>CM069910.1:4958648-5250648 GCA_036172215.1 Camellia granthamiana | reverse complement strand
GAAAAAACAAAGTATTTTATATTGGAGGGTGCTTTAAGAGTGCTTTCTTGATGATTTAAGACTGATCAATGGATCTGTAGGGTTTGTGTGTTTTCTTTAATTCACAAAAGAGAGTTGTTCTTCGATGGATTTCAGAGAATTTGGGCCTGAAATTTTGGTAAATTCTGGAGTGGCTCATCGTCGTGAACTTGACATTCGCGTTGTAGATTCAACGTTGGGCAAGAGAATTCCGAGGTGAAGTCAGTGGTGGAAGAGGCATATTGGAGTTGGTTAAATTCGGGTATGGATTCGCTAGGTAATTAAGGATCCACATGTGTAGTTCATTTTTATTTTCTTAGTGGATTGTTTTGTGGCTTTGGCCCGTAATTTTTTTTTATCACAATTGGAGGCGCTCCAATTGTGATTTTTCCACGTTAAATCGGTGTGTTGATTTGTTTTTTATTATTTAATTGGGATTATTATTCGTTATTTAAAAGTGAAATGTAATCACAAATCAATATCAGAGGAATTTTAATTTTTTCAATATTCAAACAATATGATTTATCTATTCCATCTAATTGGGCTAAAGTCAGAATTTTCAGTTCAAGACTCAGTAAAATTCTCATGAAATTCATTGAAAATACAATAATAGTCTCATAATTCCATGAATAGGGAGTGAAAGAGATTGCAGAATGAATTCAGATTAGTCTGAGAGGTTGTAATGATGATCAATAAACTAAATTGATTTTTTTTATAAAAAAAAACTAAAGATTTATAAGAGAGTAGCTGAGTTGGGTACTTGGAAATTTGAGGAGGGGATGAAAAAATAAGAATTAATCGAATACAATGCAAAAACATACACTAACTCACATGATATTCAAACAATATGCTTAATCTATTCCATCTAATTGGGGGTAAAGTCTGAATTTTCAGTTCAATCAAGACCCAGTAAAATTCTCATGAAATTCATCAAAAATACAATAATAGTCTCATAAACCCATGAATAGAGAGTGACAGAGATTGTGGAATGAATTCAGATTAGTCTGATAAGTTGCAATGATGATTAATTAATAAACCAAATTGATTAGAGATAGTTGAGAGAGAGAGAGAGAGAGAGAGAGAGGAGGGAGAGAGAGTTGAGAGAGAAGTGAGACCTGGGTTTGGGTTTGGATCGGGAAGGAGAGGCAGCAGAAGGAGGAAGAGGAGCGAATTTGCTTCCCCGAAGAGCCCTTCTTTCTACATCTGTTAGTCCCTCCATGCTTCTCTCTCTCTCTCTCTTCTCTACAAGAAGATTATGAAACAGTTCTTCCTAACAAGACGACGTCGAATTAACCTTCCTGTTCTTTTCTCAAGTAAGGGGAACAGGCTACTAGCTAAAATATGAGATTAAAAAAAATATATTAATTACTTAAAAATTCTATTTATATGTGTTATAGTAATTCAGGTATTATTCAAAAAAAATTAAATTAATAAGTCCTAGTAAAATTGATAATATTATCAATTTTTTTAAATTTTTAAAACTAATAACATTATCAATTTTATATAGTAATGTTTCAGATAATTATTTCACTAACTGATAAAAAAATAGATCATGCTATTAAACGTTTTTACCTTTCTACTTGTTGGTTTGGTTCAACTATCTAATAAAACCAAAAATATTATAAGTTTTTTTTTTTAGTTTTAAAACTGAAAATATTATCAATTTTTTTTATTTTTAAAAGTTTTTGTTTTTTAGTTTTATACATCAATGTTTCATCATCATACTCGTTTATAAATATAAAATTTACAATTTTATAGAAAAAATAATTCAGTTTTTTAATTTTTCAAAAAAAAAAAATTAGTTTTGGGTTTTCAAAAAATACTCTTCAGAAAATTTTTACTTTTTTTTTTTTGTTTTCAATGAAATTTTTTAATATTTTAATTAATTTTTTTTAATATTTAGACACACCTAACATAAATATAGTTAAAAAGTATAATATTTGTGGAAGAAATCTTTAAAAAATTCACTAAATACCAAAAATATAAAAATAAATAAATAATAATAATGAAAATTTATTACATTTTTCGTATTCTTGTATATTTATTAATTTTTGAAAATATTTTTTCATAAATATTTTACTATTTAGATACATCTAAGTAAGGTGCATCTAGAAAAATAAAAATATTATTTAAAATTTTAAAAATATTCACTAAAAATAAAAAAATACGAAAAACAAAAAACTCAATTTTCAAAAAACTGAAGCTAAACACACTTTTATTTTTTACTTTTTTTGCACATAATTTTTTTTTAGTTTTTTCAAATTTAAAGTTTAAAAAATTAAAATAAATATTAAATCATTATGTTCCTTTATAAATAATCATAAATGATGAACAATCATTATTTGAAGGACAATTCTAACTATCAAAAGTTTAATATGTGACACCCAAAATATTTAATTAATACTATGTTACTATAAAATAAAATACTAAGAATAATAATAATAATAAAATAATACATAGCTGTATGTGCTAAGGATGTAAATTAAGTTAGCATTAGTTTATCAACAAGAGGATGAAGAGATTTACTTGGGGGCAAGATATGGTAATTAAATTGAGAAGATTTGTTGGATAAGTGGATTGGGCCACTTGTGTTGTTTAGTAGCTTAAGGGAGGATGAGTCATCAAATTGAGGCATCATGACAAGCGTCCGTATCCTCTAGAGTGATCCTCTGAAGTGATCCTCTAAAGTGATTCTTTATGACGCGTCATGTGTCCCATTAATAGAATTAATGGCTGAGATGATCCCATCGTTTTGGTGAGCTACACCCAAAAAAAAAAAATTTTTTGTGCAGAGTTTGTACTACAGATCGAGAGGGAGGAGGAGAAAGAGAAAGCCAAGGAAAAAATTTCTCTGCAATTTTTTTACAGAGTTTGATTCACAATTTTTCGCCGAAGTGGCGTCGCCCGAATCTATTCTTCAAGAAGCTTCAAGGAGAAAATGGGTGGATTTGCAAAGAATAGGAAGAAAATGGGTTTGAGAGATGAAGAAGAAAATGGGAATAGGAAGAAAATAGATTTGAGAGATGAAGAAGAAAGTGGGTTTAAGATTTGCAGAGATTTTGAGAGATGGTTTTGACAGATGCGTTTAAGATTTGTAGAGATCGAATCTATTCTTCAAGAAGCTTTAAGGAGAAAATGGGTGGATTTGCAGAGAAACCTACATGAGAAAAGAAAATGGGAATAGGAAGAAAATGGGTTTGAGAGATGAAGAAGAAAATGGGTATAAGATTTGCAGAGATTTTGAGAGATGGCTTTGAGAGATGGGGTAGCGTTGGGCGGCGATGACTTCTTTCTTCTTGCTCAGCTCTCTCTCTCTCCTCCTCCCTCTCGATCTGCAGTGCAAACTCTTCAAAAAAAATTTTTTTTTTTGGATCTGGCTTACCAAAACGACGTCTTTTTGTCTAGGGATCATCTCAGCCATTGATTTCATTAATAGGACACGTGTCACACCATAAAGAAGCACTCTAGAAGATCACTTCACAGGATCACTCTAGAGAATCCGGACACTCATGACAAGGTGAGTCATCACCAGGGGCATGTGTATATACAATGGGAAGGGCTGTGAACATCTGTAAAGGAAAAAAAAAAGGGAGAAAAAGAGAGAGGAGCAAGGGAACAGTCCCAGGTAGTTGGCAAAAAATAGGAAGAAATAGTAAGGATTAATATTAAGGTGAGTTATATTATACCTTGAATTACCATAATATATTTTATATATATTTTGAATTACCATAATTTATTTTATACAAATTATGTTTTATAACTTATATTTATATTTCAATTACGTTAATTATTTTTTGAACTCCATTTGCTTATATTGAAACCCATGGATATATTTGTTTAAATTTTAGAAATTATTTGATAATGACTTTGTAAACAATTAATACCACAGGAGTCCCATGTCTTGGGGGACTTAAATAACCATTGACCTCTGTTTGGCCACTTTGTGGTCCTCTGTTTGTCATGGATCCATTGACCTCTGTTCTGATTGTCACTCCTGTGACCTCTGTTCTGTTCTATTCTGTACCGTGGTTATGGTTATAATTTCTGTATTTCAGTGTCTGTCACTTAAAATAATTTGTTTATTCAAATTCAGTTATGTAAATGTTTTGGCTTAAATACTTATCCATGGTTATTTTGTATTCCCTACACTCTTGGTATAATATTTCTCACTTTATTGTGTACTTATAGTTGTTACCCTTTCAGGTGATGAGATGTAAGGAAGACTTGTAACCTTGTGTAGTGGAACCCGTACAAGAATTTGATGCTAATCTGTTATTTTTTTTCTTTTCTTTTCTCCCTTTTGTTTTTTTTACTTATAGTCGGTCACTGAATAATAAAATAATAAAAGTCCTACAGATGTACCTTTTTTTTTTTTATTATCAAAATAGTAGAATGCAATAAATATTTTGTTTAATTATTTTTATTTCCATTTGCTTCCGCCTACGCCATTTAATTTGCTACGATTAAAATTATTTAGTAAGTTGCGATTCCAGCCCTAAGCCCCTAGGGTTGGTCGTGACATACTGGGACTTGAAGATTCAAAAAATCTTAATTAGGACTTAATGGAGTATAAATTCATAAATTAAGACTTGTGCGTAAATGCTCCAAAAAAAAAAATAGTATAGCTGGGATGACTTTTTAAATTATTATAAAAAAAAAAAGTGTAAAAAGTAAAGAGAGAATAAAATTTTTAACTTTTTTTATATAGTTTATTAACTTTTAATTTTTAGCTAGGGTTCGTTTGGAAAAAACTTTTTTAGCTTGACTCTTTGGTTTTTTGCCTAATTTAGCTTGGCTAAGGGCATCTCCAATGGTTTGCCATCGGAGCTGCCATTGCTATAGTATAGCAGCTATGTTGAAAAATGATGCTCCAATGGTTGAATATGGCAGCTATCAAATTTGAGAAATGTTAAAACTTGTGTCAAATGCTGCCATTTGTGCCAACTAAACCAAAACCAACTGTTTCTCTCATTCTCAGCAACTGTTTCACCATTTTTTTTTATCAGAATTCACCCAAAAAAAATTCAATATTTTTTTTTAATTTATCCAAAATCAGCAAAGTTTTTTTTTTTTTTTTTTTTTCTCCAGAATTAGTCAACAATAATCACTAAATCTCAACAAAATCTCAAACCTTAAATTCAACAAATCTCAACAAAATCACAAACAAATTCAACAAATCTCAAAAGTTTTAAAACTGAAAATTATTTGAAATAAGTTGTAACACCCCCCCCCCCCCAAAAAAATAATATCATAGATATGATTCACAACAGTATAAATAACAGTTACATAAATCAAAATGTGAGTAATCCTTTCATTTCATGAAGTAATAATACAAAAGAGTTTAACATAAACGAATGCCTTAAGGGCTTACATCTCTCCAAGACATACTTGGTTACAACAAAGGGAATGTCATAAACTCTATACATATAAAGCCCTTGGCTTGAATAAACATTTAAACACGAAAGATAAAATATAGCCTCCAGCTCTTAAGTCCTCTCATGCCACGTTCTTGGAGGGAGCATGACAGCTGTACCTGAAAAATGGTTTCCCAAATAGGGTGAGCCAAAGCCTAGTAGAGATAAACTAACACAATATATGAGGCTTAACTAAGATACAAGTGCTAGGTTGATATTCCACATTCATAACCAACTCACATTCTTTCCATAATCATTCAATACCAGTAACCATGACTCAACTCCATTTCCATCCATCCAATTCATGCTACTTCAATTAATTCTGAGCCAATTCATGAGACAAGTTTATTGTCGTCTAAACAATCCAAGATGAGGCTACAGCCCAATGATTCACAAATCAATAATAATATTATTCAAACATTTCAATGTTGCCATTTTACGGAATATTCATCCGAGGGAACCGGCACCCATATATGCACATGATTTGCCATTTTACGGAATTTTCATCCGAGGGAACTGTAATAACCTCGACCTCCGATTAATGCTAATTCATGATTAATTATGCTTAACAGTAATTTAGAAGGAATCCAGAATTAATTTGCATATAATTGCATTATCTTTGTATTTCTATCTGTTTGCCATAAAATGATCTGTTCATGTTTCGACTTTGAACTGCGAATTGAAAGCCTTATCGGCGTCCGAGTCCGAAATTGATTAGTGTTTTAGACTAGTTAGAATATATGTGATTTTATGTTATGTTTAATTAGAATTTGATTTGGTATGATTAAATTAGAATAAATAGTGTTAAATTACATTAGATGGCTTATTTACCAAAATGCCATTAGGTGGACTTTGCTAGACCAATTGTTTAGTCTTGATTTACACTTGTTGGCATCATTTTCATTCATCCTCCGAGACTAAACCGTGAGAAAGAGGGAGAGTGAGAGAAACTTGGTTTCATCAAGAATTTGGCTTGGAAATTTGAGGATTTGTAGAAGAACTACACAATTGAGCTAGCACACCTTGAACTCAAGACCTAAGGTAGGAGAATCATCATCTTGATTGTGAATTTAAGATTAATTCATGCATGGTTCATGAGGCATTAGTGATTTAAGTCATGAATTGGTTGAAAATGTTGAATTGAGGCTTAAATCATGCATGCATGTTCATATCTTAGCATTTTGAAGTGTTTTCATGGAAGTTCTTGCATGCAAGCCCATATTCTAGCCTTAGTCCATGAATTCATCATGATTTTGAGCTCAATCTTACATTTGGTCATGTTTTAGAGCATTGGATTTAAAATGAACACTTGCATGTTAAGCTCTTGTTTTGTTCTTGAAGTTTTACTTGTAATTGTGTTCAATTGACTCACCCTTGGGCTTTGATTTTACAAATTGATCTTTGAAACATCTTATACTATAAGTTTACAAGTGTTTTCTAGGAAATGGGCCCAAGAGGTCGAGTTTTGAGGTGTTGGATGCTTGGTTTGAGCTTGGGAGGCAAATATGGAAATTCCAGAATTTGGCTTCCTCGCTCGAGCGAAGGATTCCCAGCTCGAGCGACCATCGTTTGTTCAGAGCTCCGCTCGAGTGAAGGAATGGTGGCTCGAGCGTAAATTACAAGCTCTCAGGTTTTTGGTGCACGCAGACGTACGCTCGAGTGAGAGAACCTACGATCGAGCGAGGACTATGTCTTACGCTCGAGCGAACGTCGAGCGGAAATTTTCAACAACCAGTACTTTTGCATTTTTATAGACCGCTCGAGCGAAGGAGTCTACGCTCGAGCGACCCCTCTGTTTTGACAAGCTCGCTCGAGCGAAGAAAGCTATGCTCGAGCGAGACCCCTGTTTTCAGCAAGTTTTGAAAAATGTTTTCCAAGACATCTTTGCATCCTCATTCCATCCTAGGCATTCCTAGACCATGTTTAAGACTCTATAGTGAGGATTTAAGGTTAGAAACACACTAAGAACCAACGACGTAAGTTTTGTGCAATTAGAATGTGTGTTTCAAGTGTTTGTCCATTATGTGTTATGTAGGTCACGTGCCGCGTATCGTCTAATCAATCTACTCCGTCTGTCTGTTTCAAGGCCAACTGTGAGTAATAATTTGTGATAAAACAAGATTTGTTTTCCGAAATGATATGTTCTGTACAATGAATGATTGTTCAATTTCTAATATGTATTCGTGACATCCTTAGCATCATGTGATATCTGTTAGCTGTTACCTGGTATCGGAGGTTCCTTTATGGAACTTATTTCTGTCTGCACTCTGTTACCCGTACCGGAGGCCCTGTCATGAGGGCTCAGCTTCTGTTCTGTTGCCCGGATCCGGAGGTTCCTTTATGGAACTGGTTATTCGTAACCTCACGTATATACATTCTGTTCTGTTCTGTTCTGTTAATGCTAATGGATGTATTACGTAAACTTAATTATGACTTATGATTTCTGTCTGTATATGATCTGGACAAATGATGAATTTGATACAAATCTGAATTATGATTTCTGAATCTGTACGAACTCATTCATTGAAACCCTTTACTTTATTATTATTCACTAGGCTTTCGCTCACAGTTTATATTATGTATGTAGGTGAGCCGGCACATGACCACGGCTAGAGTTGACGGCCTTCTATTTTGTTTTTGTCAGCCAACTGTTGTGCCTCCCGAGGAGGTTCCGAACGAAGCCTAATGCCATGGCTGTTTTTGTATTCATACTAGTCTTTGTGTATGCTCTGTAAAGTCAGGTCTTGGGAAGTACATTCTATAAATACCTTGTAAATATTGTGTATCTGGACTAGCGTGATTATGTATATATATAAATAAGCTTTGAAATGTTCTGTCCCATGTACGTTATCATAGCTCATTGGACCTTATCTATTTTGTATTATTGCTTCCGCAGCCCCTTATTATTTGCTAATCTGTTCAGAGGCCTTTGGTAATCCACGGATTACTGGCCGGTTACGGTGCTAAACCTACAGGGGCGGGTTTGGGTCGTGACAGGAACCAGCACCCATATATGCACATGATTTCGAGACTTTCACCTTGGACACTCCGGCCAACTTAATTATAAACAGAGTCCATCCCCTATTTCCTCCCAAACAATGGTACATATGCAATGTATTAAAAACATCGTCATATAAAATGACTATCTATGACACATATTCAACATCTCAATTATACCATCATATTCAATGAGGTAAATTTAAACGATAGGTTTCAATTCACCTAATTCACATGCAGTTTCTACAATAATCATGACTATCCTCCACCGATAGCCCAAAACAGATATTTCTAAACAAATATACAATCTTTTAAACAGATAATTATCAAATTCCCATAGGTGAGTGATTTAACAAATCTAACTACACCATTCAATCACACAACCTCCCAATTTCATATTTCTTACACCAATTCCATTATTTATACCAAATAATCATTTAGCTCATCTTAGGGCAAATTTCCCCCTTGTTCCAAATACTAACCAATGGTCAAATTCATCTATTTTAACATGAAACCACCTCATATTCCAACCCCATGGTCAAATACACAACAATACATAAAAACTCCTCTTTCATAAATTTGAACCTAACCCTAGGTTTTCTCCAAACATCCCAAATCTCACCATATTTTCATAACAACAAATACCTAGGTTAAAAATCATAAACAAGTGTAGAAGATCCCTACCTCAAATGGAGAAGCTCAAAGGAGAAGAAGAGAAAAACCCAAGATGCTCCAAATCCAAACTTTTTCGGATCAAAAGATAGCCCACGCGATGCTCTACCCTTTTTACAAAGGAAGTAGGGTAGAGACACTCTAGATCAAGTGTATTTGTAGAGAGAAGGGGTATTTTAGAGAGAGAGAGATAGCCGATCTAGGGTTTTGGAAGAAGAAGAGGATAAAAAATGGTGGTTTTCACCTCTGCTGCGAACTGATATATATGAGGCTCGCTCGAGCGAAGGAGTTGTCACTCGAGCGACCAGACACAAAAGAACCTCGCTCGAGCGCAAGAAGCGTCGTTCGAGCGAACAATGCAAAGCTTCAGGTCTGCAATGCAGAAGTACGCTTGAGCGCAAGAGTTCTTGCTCGAGCGAAGGAACAAATAACACAAGCCTCGCTCAAGCGGGAGCTACGTCTGAAAAGAAACCTGAGAACCCACAATGCTTGCTTGAGCGCAAGAATCCTCGCTCGAGCAAATACCCAGGCCTCGCTTGAGCGCAAAAAGCCTCGCTCGAGTGAAGAAGGCAAAAAACCTGGGCAGTAGCCATTTGTATTAACTCATAACCAACTTGTTCCAAACTCACCCACCAAGTCCCAAGCTCAAATACAAAGAGAAAAAGAAGGAAACAGGACCTAGACAACGACAAAAATCACGGGACCCAAGTCCGAAACACAATAAAGGTCGAGGTAAAAACCTGGACCGCTATATAAGTTGCAGTTGTGAACAAGAAAAGTTATGAAAAGGTACCTGAACAAAGAACCGAAGGTGGAGAGAGTCGGAAGAGAGTAAGAGAGAAAGGAGTCTCTTTGACCGTATGGTGGTCCTTGGTTCAGAATCGATCTGCAAATGAACTGGTCTGGTAGTCCTTGGTTTAGAATCGACGATCGTCTCTTCGATCTTGTCCAATGTTGCCAATCCATTGTAGGAGTGAAAAAGAGAGAGATAAAGAGAGGAGTGGGAGAAAGAGAGAGATGGGGTGTAATCAGATTGGATCGGCGACAGAGGGGTAGGGTGTAATCAGAATGGATCGACAAGAAAGAGAAAGGTGAGGTGTAATCAGAATCGATCGGCGAGAAAGAGAGGGGTGAAATTGAGAGAAAGAGAGGTGTGAAAGAGAGATAGGTTTTGTAAAAAAAGAGATATAGAGAGAAGAGAGATAGAGTGATGGGGTGTAATCAGAATAAGGGTTTGGAAATGAGAGGGTAGTGTGTCTTGGAAGAAGAGATAGGGTTTGATCTCAACCGTTGGATCTTTATATGAGAGGTTGAATTATATATATATATTGATTTTTTATATTTGTCTAGTTGGGTATAATGTAAATATATAATTATTTTTTATAAATAGTTGAAAAAAGTCACAAATGATAAAAATAAATAAAAAAAATCACTGGAAACCTATATCCAAACAACACCTCAAACTTGGAGGGAAAGTTAGTTGAGATTTGCCAAAATAACATGTGACCATTAGAACACCATTGTTATAATTTGGCAATATATATTTCCAAATTATAACAATAGCAATGCTATTTTGACAAACACCATTGGAGATGCTCTAAACTAGCTACGTTTGGGAAGAATTTTTTTAACTTTTTTGCTTTTTTTTTTTAGAAAAAAAGTGAAATGATTATGGTTTAAATGTAACATTTTATCTTATTGACTTATTTAATCTATTTTATATTTTCGTACTTTTTTAGTCCCAACTAAAAGTCAATCCATTTGCCAAACAAGAGTTAAAATTTAAAGTTACTAAAAGTCGCCAAATTTTAAATGTAGTTATAATTTTGATAAAACTTAGATCTAATCTATTCATCAAATTTTTAATAATTTTTTTTACTTAAATTTGATAAAATTATTAACAAATGAAGGATTGATTTTTTATTTTTTTTCATTGAATTTGTTAAATAAGGTTTTTTGGTGGGTTAGGTATTTTTAAAAATATTTGATGAAAATTTTGATTTACACTCTTGGAGTAAGTTTTTGAAGTGAGCTATATATCAAATCGTGCCAATTGTTGAATAAATTTGATGGAAAAAAACATATATACAGAATTGGAGATGTTGTAAGAATAAAATAAAATAATTATCTTATTACATTCTCACATTTAATTTATTAAAAAATTATTATAAATAAAATAATCATTATAGTCCAATTTTGTCAACCGACAACGAATTCCACGTGGCATTAAAACTTTCCCATTTAATTTTAATTTTGCCTCATAAAGTATTACATTTTTCCACAATGATGTTTTCTGGTCAACAACCAATAAAACCACATTGACATAATTTGAATATTTTAATTTTACCTCATAAAGTGTTACATTTTCCCACAATGATGTTTTCTGGTCAACAACCAATTAAACCACATTGACATAATTTGAATATTTTAATTATCAAATTGAAGAAAAAAAATTTAGGTTGTGTTTGGAGAAGCTCTCCAAACACATTTCCACCCCTTATTTTTGAGTGTGTTGTTTATTTAGAGTTTTCAAAAATTAATTTCACACCCACTTTTGAAAACTCTTTCCGAGACGGGAAAATTTGAGCTAATCGGTCATCCTCCCAGACGTCTGGCTGATTGATCGGAACAGTGCTATTTTTTTTATTTTTTTATTTTTACAATTGGCGCCTATTATTTTTTATATTTTAAATAAAAAAAATTGGAATTTTTAAAATTTTTTATGGACTTTAAATAGAATTTTGAGTTGTGTCTTTGGTTATAAGATGTAAGTTTTTTTTATCAAATATCATATTACATCAAAATTTCCCACTCAATTCAAAACTCTTTTCAAAACTTATTCACCAAACAAAATTTTCACACTTAAATCATAATTTCAAAACTCACAAACTCAAAATATAACTCTATTCTCAAATCATATTTAGAAAACTTTACCAAACGCTACATTAAAGTCTAAAATGGGATTTAATCAATATTTGAAGAAAAAAAATTTAAAGTCTAAAGTGGGATTTAATCAATACCTTAGATAGTGCAAATGTACTTTAGCAAATGTACTTTAACAAACTCTTGGAACTCGATTCCTAAAATATAAAAAATATAAAAAATTATCAATAAGTCTCAAATATAAAATTTAAAATTCATCTAGTCCAAAAATAAAATATTTACATTAATTAATGTTACATATAATTAATGTACATATTTTAATGATACCAAAGGGAATAGAAGCAGGAAGTAAAGGGAACGGAAGCAAGAAGTAGCACTAAAATAAACAGAAAACAGTTTAACAATAACTTCAAATAAACCTTAATAAAACTTGCAATTGTTTACTGGAATTAAGCAAGCAGTTCTTCAAAATACATAATTTGTAAACTAAAAACAATTTCTGAAAATATAAAATTACAGAGAAAGCTATTTTCTTTAGGAAGGAATGCTCTCAATTTTTCTAACTCTACCTTATTCTTGACTAAAAAGGCCCTTTTATAATCAAAAGAGACCACTGTTAGCCTTGTGAGTGAATAGTCTTGACTTGAAAGGAGCATCAGAAGCACATGGGAGTTGTTTGCTGCTTTCGGTGAGTGACTAAAGCTTTTACTGTGCTGAATTTGTCGGTGGGATGAATCATGATGAATGATGAATAGTAATGTTGACTTTTTGATGAATAGTGAACAGTAAAGTTGACTTTTTTACTATTCATTGCTTAGAGGCATGTGACTGAGGGAATCAATATAGATATATATATCAGCAGCTTTTCTCAAAAGACGAGTATTGATTGAAGCTGATAATTATAGCTATATAGAATCCAATGACTAAATTAAGCATATGGGTCCTAAGCATCTTGGAACTCGGGTCCATATGGATTTTGAGTAGTTGAACCTTCAGAAGAGTTTGAACTATCTGAACCATCTTCTGAACTGCTGTTATCCGAGTCTGACTTGGCTTGGGCTATGAGTAGACGAGCCATTTGGAGGAGCTCATCTTTGGATGACTTGGACTTGGGCTTAACCTTTGATTTGGATTTATCCTTTGACTTGGGTTGGTCAGAACTGGGCTTTGCTGACTTGGATTTAATCTTTGATTTAGATGACTTGGGCTTGGAAGAACTGGATGATGGGCTTCCAAGGAAGTTGGCTTCCTTGAGTGACTGGAGCAGTTTTGATCTGCTGAGCTTTAACCATGGCAGGTGTAGAAGCATGAATGTTAATCGGGAACTCAGTTTGAACAATTTCAACAATTCAATCTTGAAGTTATCCCGCCATTTAACCTTATGTAGCCACTGAATCACTTTACCAGAAATACCATATTGCCATTTGAATATCCAAGGGATTTTATATTTGGATATAAAAATAAGCAATTGAGGGAATTCTCTTTGCTGTGGAGTGAATGAGAAAACAGTGGAGAAGTAATTGACTTGATCCAAAATTGCTGATGAGAAGATGTCTGGAATGGCACCATAATGGGTCCACCATCTCAGAAACCAAGTAGGTAATTCTGACTTAAACTTTTGATCAAATTGAAGAAACTAGGAGTGACTAAATGTTTCATTTTGATATAGGAGGACTTTGAACCCGGCATCAATATAATCATAATAATTATACTGAAGAGAGTGATTAGGTAAATCTCGAAGTTGATAAGGAGAACCCCATTCAACTAAGGAAACAATATTGTGAATATAAAGTGAATGGTAAACCACTTTACTAGTGTAAGTATGATCATAAATGGGTTTAATCACAATTAACTGATGGTTGAACAGGATGTCTTTATAGAAGGTGATTGTTTTCTCTGAATGGAGCGGAACAAAATGCCATCCGGGAGGAAAATAAGTTTTAACCAAATCATTAACAGATTGACTCTTTGGGTGACTAGGTTCTTTGAAAAAGAGATTAGTAGTTGTTGAGTCAACATAATCAGATCGAGCAGTTTTAATAGGATTAGGAGGGTATGGAGTAACTGCTTGGTTGGATGAAGCAAAAGGATCAGTGGCCAAAGCAGATGTGAAACTGGGTCGAGGAATATTACCAAGAACTTGGTAACGGTTAATCATTTCAATGGGATGGTATTGGGTGACTAACTCCAAAGGAGGAATAAAAGGTTGACTAGTTGGGACCAAGGCTTTAGAAGGGGGCTTTGGGCGAGACATTTGTTTAAAAAAAACAAAGGTTAGCAATAAAGATTAGCAACCACTAAGGAGATCTAAATAAGTTTGATGAAAATCCAAACAGTTGTAATAATCAGCAAGTAAATGGCGACGAGCTTGAATTTGGTGGCACTGAATGTATTGAGCACATTTAGTAGTTTTTCTGGCTAATTTTATCCGGGTAATGCGATAAGCAGTTTGGTGAATCAGATCACGGTAATGGGTAATTTCGGTTTTATGGTAAGCAATGAATGGAGTGGCCATCCCTATCCCCCTTGTAAAAATTCTCGGGTAAGGAAATCAGGAATGGAATTTTGACAACTAGGTATATGTTCAATAGTAAAATCGAAAATACTTAAAATAGATTGCCAACGGGCAAAAATTTGCTTACTAGCAAAATTTTGAACATCTTTTTCTAAAACATATTTAGCAGATTTGCAATCAATACGAAGTAAAATTTTTTGATTTAAAATATCATCTTGAAATTTACTAATACATAAAACAGTAGATAAAATTTCTTTTTTAATAGTACTATAATTCTTTTGTGCTTTATTCCAGACACCAGAATGATAACGAACAATTTGTTCAGATGACTGAGGAGTAATTTGCTAGAGAAGGCTGCCGCCATAACCGATATCAGAGGCATCAGTTTGAATAATTTTGAATGAATTTTCAGTAGGAATACCAAGACAAGAAAGAGACTTGACATATTGTTTAACCTGTTTAACAATAGCAGTATGAGTAGAAGACCAAGGAGGAGGATTGTCTTTTAACCGATCAAACAGGGGTTGACAAGTTTTCCTAACGTCTTTGTAAAATTCAGCAATATAATTCAGTGATCCTAAAAAATGTTGTAGCTGAGTTTTATCTAAGATTTCATCAGGAAATTTAGACGCAAATTCAATGGAACAACTAATAGGTAAAATAGTATTCTGGTGAATATCATAACCTAAAAATCTGACTTTGGTTTGGAACAATTTAATCTTAGGAGCAGAAATGACTAGACCATGACTCTTAATGGTATAAAAGAATGCAGTAAGATGTTTCCAGTGTTCACTAATTGATTTTGAAAAAATAAGAATATCATCTATATAAACTATGGAAAAATGACTAAATGGATTGAAAATATCATTCATTATATGTTGAAATTCACTAGGAGCATTTTTTAACCCAAATGGCATGACATTCCATTCATAGTGACTAAAAGGTGTAGTAAAAACAGCTTTATATCTATCTTTAGGATGAATTTGTATTTGCCAAAAACCACTTTTTAAATCAAATTTACTAAAAATAACAGCTTGACTAACAAGTCTTTTAATCAAATCTTTTTTATTAGGAATAGAATATCGAATCCATTCTAAAACTTTATTTAATGGTTTATAATTGATGACTAAGCGAGGGACACCTCGTTCTAATTCAGCATTTTTATTCACATAAAAAGCAGGACATGACCAAGGTGATTTACTTGGACTAATTATTCGATTTTTTAATAGTTCATTGATTTCTTTTTTACACATTTCAAGTAATTCATGATTTATTTGAATAGGTCTAGATTTAGTATAAATTTGACTTTCATGAAAATTCTTAATATATGGTAATGTGACTACATGTTTTTTCTTATGCCAAAATGCAGTAGGTAAAGTAGAACAAACAGTAGTTTCTAATTTTAATTTAAATTCATTAATTTGAGAAATAATAACTGGATTAGTTAATTGTTGATCAATTCTTTTGTAATTAATTTCTTCTTTAAGATATCTTAAATGACGAGTTAATCGATTAATCGTTTGAGAAATAGAACAATCTTTTAATTGATTTAATTCTAATATTTAAGGAGGAGATAAGAATTTAAAAGTAACAAGTTGACCTAAAACATGAGTAGTTATTCCTTCACTAGAGGTGGTAAATGGGTATAGTAAAAATATAAATGGTGTTCCTGAAATAACTTTATCAGTCATATTTTTAACCAAAACAAAGGAAGTTTTAAAGCAAACATTATTTTGACATATATGAACTTTAGGTATTTTATATTTAATATGCATTTTACTACCATTAGCAGAAGTTAATTTTTCACGGCATTTTCATAATATTTAGTAGGGAGTAATCCTTCTTGAATACAATTAAGATCGGCACCAGTATCAATTAAAGCGATAACATCTAATTCAAAATTATTAATAACTATTTTAATTTTAGAATACCATTTTTTAATATGGATTTTATTAAGGAGATTAATCTATTATCTTCATTATTATGAGATTGAGATTGATGTGATCGATTATCAAATAAAAGATTATCAGGGTTAGTAGGTTCATCAGATTCATGTTCAGATTCATTAGGAGAAACGTTATTGGTTTGGAAATTATCTAAATTTTTATTAAGTTTTAATGTAATAATTTCATCTTCTAAATGTTGATCTTTATTTTGTAAATCTTTAATGGTTTGTTTAATCTGATTAATTTCTTGTTGTAAATCTTGTAAGGTAACTTCTTTGTGTTTATTTTTAAATCTTTCTAAGGTTTTAGATAGACTAATAATAGGCTTATCAAACTTAGGTTTATGATTAGCATTGATTAACAAAGATTTTAATTTATCAGTATATTTCTTTTTTAATTCAGAATCTTCAAGTCTACTAATTAATTCAATAAGAGTAGTTTCTTCTTGATTTTGTTTAGTAAGAACAGTAATTTGTTTAACAGGTTTACAACAAACATCATTACATCCTAATTCTATATTATTATCAGAATCTTCACTAGGTGAATTGTAATTAGATGAAGTATTAGAATTATCAGAAGAGGAATTACTAACAGATTGATTTAATTGAAAGATTTCAAATAATTGGTTTTTTGATTCATCATTAATTTAAAGTTGATTAACTTTATCTTTTAATTTTTGTTTTTCTTTACATTTATTAGAATAATGACCTTTTTGACCATAGTTATAACAAGTAATATCTTTATTAGATTTAGCTTTTGGATGTGATTTCTTGTAATATTTCTTTTTAGGTTTAGTATAGAATTTATCATTTGATTTAGAAGATGAATAATTCTTTTTATACTTGTTTGAATATTTGTAATGGGATTTACTATGTTTTTTATGTGTTTTCCTACGGGAAGGTGCAACAAGAGGTAAACCATATTGTTCACAAAAATTACCTAATTCATATTTAGCCTTATGTTTATCTTTAGTAGCTTTGTGACTGAGTTTAAGATCAATACACATTCTTAATCCTTCTTTTTGAATAGTGCTAATGATATCACCATAAGTTAAAGTGTCATATACAATGATACCAGTAGGTTGACTAAGAACATCTCTAATTTTGTGAGCAAACAAACTAGGTAATCCGTTAATAAATTTTTCTTTCCAAAAAGATTTAGTACAATCTTTTCTTAACATAGCTCTAGGGGTAAATACATCTTTATACCATCTAAAATCACTTAATTTTGAACAAGTAAGGTTACTAAGTTGATCATGTATGCGAGAATATATATTAGTAGGAGTACCTATGAAATGTCTAACTATGGTATAGATTAATGTGTTAACACCATCAAGTTTGTATTAGCCAATAGTTTCATCAAAGAGTGGTAAATCATTTTCATCTTTTTGATTAGCATGTAAGATTGATTCTCTTTGATCTTCAGTAAGGTATTTTTCCCACCAAGATTTGAGCATACCGGTAAAACAAGAGGTAATTAAAGAAGTAATTTCAGGTTGAGAGTAATCAGGGTAGTTAGTAAGATAACTATTTGCAACCATAGATAAGTGATTTAATTTTTGAAGTATTTGATCTTCACTAAGACCATCAATATTCCATTCGTATAATTTTTTAGCAGATACAGAAAATTGATTAGAAAGATTAGTTTCTTCATATTGGAGGTTAGGTGGAGTAGGTCGAGAATACCAGTTTTTAGTAAGAGTAGTCGGTTGAGGTTTAGGATAGTGGAGTTTATTAAGATTAGAAGATTGAAATTGTTGAGCTAATTGATTAATTTCATTATCAGTTGTATCAGTTTCTGATTGAGTAGAAGCCTTGTCTAAAGGTTGGTTTAGGACAGTAAGACATTTTTCCTTAGATGGTGAAGCTTGTTCCGAAGTAGTTAATTTAGTGAATAGTTGTTCTATAGCTTTAACAGTAGAAGTATCTTGAGTGACTAAACTATTTCTTTTAGAACGATTACTGGGTAAGTTAATCAAAGGTTGATCTAAAGATTGTTTAGTGGATGTAGTGTTAGCAGAATAATCATCTAAATTAGTTTCTAGTTTATCTAATTGTTTACCAATTGTTTTTAAACATTGATTAGTATAATTATTTTGTTCAATAAATTTTTTAATTTCAGGGTCAGTGCCAGGCAACTTAAAAGGAGAGGCTGGGACTTCAGATCCTCGATGTTCAATAATAATAATATAGTGTTAAATATTTACATTAATTAATGTTACATATAATTAATGTACATATTTTAATTGTTACCCAAAAATTCTATTTTTTTAATAAAAAAAAAAAGTACAGACTGCTATATCTCACCACCGTCGGAATGTCGAAATTCCATCAGATGGTCACTGAAAACTTGCCGGAATGTTCAATATCACTTGAAAGTTGTCAGAATATTGTCAAAAATTTGCCGGAGTATCACCAAAGTGTTCCGAACGTTATTGGAAGTCGCCGGAATGTCGAGAACATTCATTGAACATCAAGAACATCATCAAAGACTCACAGAATGTCCAAAATATTGTTGAAAAAATAAAGAATAAATAGAGAAATTAGAGTGAAAAAATATAGTAAAATGTACTAAATATTGATAAACTGAAAGGGGGGAAAAAACATAACAAAAAACAACAATAATGGTAAAAAACAAATGTAAGGTTTAAGCAAATAATCTCCAATATTAATCAAACAAAAAAATAAGTTTTGAAATTGTAAAATATTACAGTTTCAAAGTATGATTCTATTATCTGATAAAAAAAAAAAAGTATGATTTTATTAAGCATTTATCCTTATTAATCAAACTGAATTCTAAAGCATGTTACAAAAATCTAAAATTTTATAATTTTAAACCATGATTTATTTCTGCACCAAAAAAAGTTAGAATTGTAAAATTTTACAATTTTCACCACTTATAACTGAAACTCAAAAACAACTTTTTCAGAATTTGAAAATTTCTCCATTAAAACAAGAAAAAGAACTGTGTAATCTAAGAAGAGAAACAGATATAGAGAGGATTGTACTCCGACAACAATTTTTGGTTTAAATCTAACCAGATTTGATGTAAATCTACTCACATCTAATGTAAATCTAAGTAGATCTACATCAAATTTAAATAGATCTACTCATTTTCTTCGTTAAAAACTCATTTCCTTTACAGTCGGTGAGGATAAAGCAAGGAGTTAGTTGTCGGTGCTTGTCAATGAATCCCAAGAGACAGAAAAATGAAGGCACAGAGAAACAGAAAAGAAAAACACACATTGGATTTTTGGATATAAACAAAAGGTTGTGGGACTAAATAGAACACACCTTTTTCAAAAAGGAAATGTAGGTCATATACCTTAAAAAAAAAAAAAAAAAAAAAAAAAAGTATCGACAAAAGGAGTAAAAAAATTCACAGCACGAAGATTAATGGCTGTAACACCAATCACAGGTCCATGAATTAAGCATAAGAACAATTCTAACCATCTAACATCCATCTCTAGTTTATTTTTATTCCACTCTTTTCTACCAATAATAGCATAGAAATGTCAACTGGTACTTAGTTCCACGCTGTTCACAAAAATGGCAGCTATAGAAGCAGCACACAATGTAGTCGAGATAACAATTTGGGAGATGAATAGAGTATGGGGGCAAAGCCCAATCCTTGCAATTTATAGGCCTCTCTATCTTTTGCCTAATATGGTAAAAGACCAGGCAAATATGCAGGAGGCTAATCCATGGTATATTTGGGAAAGAGGAAAAAAAAAATGGAAACAAATCATTGAGGTTGAGGAAGCTTTCCACAAAGGTACAACAGTGATAGTTATAGGAAAACACAATTTGGGTGCAAAGCCACCATTACTAGCCCCTAAAGCTGTCAATTCGTCCACTAACAGACCAAGAATCTGAAGATGTCACCAATTGTTATAATGCCTTCTACACGCTTGCTGCCAGCCTCCACAACAATAAGCCGTCTAACCCCTGTGAAGAAATAATGAAAAATGTAATGAATACTTGATTGAGATAAATGAAATATTTCCTTTGGGATGATCTTAAAAGCCAAGTTATTAGCCACTAATTGGCTTATTTCCTGCCCAAAAGCCCAATGAACAAGTCAGCCCAGCCAATTTTGATGTTTTCCTATTTTGGCCTTATCCCATCTTCCTTGTTCCATCATTGGAATTCAATATCCTGGTCAAATTGGTTATTTTGTATTTTAAAAAAAAAAAAGCCAAAATGCTAGCAAAGGTTACCTAATATACTTATGTTAAAAAATTATCAGAAAAGCCAAAAAGTTAGTAGTGTGCCAATCAAACTAGTTTTTTTAGCATTGGCTTTTCTATAGGTTTATTTTAATCAATAAGCTATAGTTTTTTAGCTAACTACCAAAGAAAGTGGCATAACTTGGAGCATGTTGTTAAATCTAGAAAGACCTGCACAAGAAAACCATGTAATAGATATTTGATATTGCACTTATCATTTGGAGTCATCCATGGCTACAACAACTGAACTACAAATAAAGGTAGCGTTTGGTTTAGTTTTAGAATCATGATTTGAGAATGGAGTTGTACTTTGTGTTTGTAAGTTGTTGAATCATGATTGAAAAAGAGAAAATTTGTTTGATTATGAGTTTTGAAAAGAGTTTTGAATTGATTTTTGAATTTTTGAAATGAGTTTTGAAATAAGAAAAGTTGTTTGGTTATAAGTTTTGAAAAGAGTTTTCAAAACTTAATTCAAAAACTTAGAACTCATAAAGAAACACACAACTCAAAACTCTATTGAAAATTCTATTCAAAACTAATAACCAAACTCCTTTTAAAATTCAATTCAAAAAAATAATTATTGTATTTTTTATTTAAAAAATTCCAAAAGTTCCAAAAATATTTTTTTTATTTAAAATAATAAAATATATATATATTATGTTTTGTTAAAAAAAATATTTAGCTAGTGCTTTAAAATTACTTTTGATTGGAAATTTTGTTTTAATTGTTTTGTTTAAAAATGTTTTTTTTTATTTTTTAAAAATTACTATGACAAATTAATTTTTATTTAAATTTTTTTTTTGTTAATTTTAAATAAATGGCCAAATAATTTGTCATTTTGGTCTAAAAAAATAATTTCTATATTTAAAAAAATATCAAAAACAAATATAATTTTTTTTTTCCAAATAACAGGTGGCAATTGCAAAAAAAAGAAAAAGAAAAAGAAAAAAAGAAAGCACTGTTCCGATCAACCGGTAGAAAGTCCGGGAGGATGTCCGAGCGGACGACCGGGTAGACCCAAAAATTCAAAAACAGTCCGGGCGAACAATCGTGCAAACGATCGGGCAGACCCAATTTCAAAATTTAAAATTCAAAAACTCTACTTGCCAAACATATTCTGAAAAGAATTTTCAAACATCAATGTGGAATCAATTTTTGAAAACTATATCCAAACACAGAACTGAAATAGGCGGGTGGAATTATGATTCCACCCCTAAACCAAACACAGCCAAAGTTTTTCTAGTTCAATTTAGCAAACATAACAGCAATCCCCTAGTCCAAGGACAATTCACAGAATATGTTTTCCAGTTAACCAAAAAAGAAATTCAGCTCACACAGAAAACCATAAACACTTAACACAATGAAACCAACTGGCTTCTCAAAATCCAAGTAGAACAGAATTCCAACCCCAATACTAGGTTGATTATTCACACTACCCTTCAAATTAATTACTGTCGAACACATCAATTTTCCCAAAAGGAACACATCATTTATTGATAGATGGGGTGGGCATGAGTAACTCCTAATCATATTTTTAATTTTATCAAAAACCCAACAGCTTTTATCATACATTCATATACTCCAGATTTTCGTCGCTCACAAAATTAGCACATTTCACATAGCATAAAGAAAACAGAATGAAAATAACCTGGATTTGCCAATTGCTCCATCACTTTATGCAGTGGATCAGATCGTAAACACATGTGACATCTTTGACTGCTGGATCCATATGGAGAATATGGCTCTTGTCCCAGTTGCAATGCCTGGATACTTTCCAAAACAAAAACAAAGAGAGAATGAAAAGATTTTCAGCATTTCTTGCCAAATTTGTACTAACCCAAACTCTTTCAAAATCAATTCATGTAGTTTTTGCATGTACTCAAATAAGTAGTGGATATCATAACACAATTCCTTAAACAAAGACTATGATACATCATCACTTTTTTTTTTAGGTAAGTAATCAAGATACTTGACTTGGAAAGCACATAACCTCAACAATAACAAATTGAAGCACTTACCTGATTAATAGTCATCTCTTCAAGATTAATATGAGTATAAATTTTGTCCTTTGCCAAAGCAGTAATATCACTGTCAAGAAGAAAACAGACATATCACTCTTGATGGTGGAATTGTAATTGAAATTTGATTCATAATGCAGAGTCCTATATTAGAACCAGAACTGACCTTCGAGAATATACATTTAATAATGAGTCATTGTCATCAACAATGGGTATTGAACTAACTTGAGCTGCAAGGACAAAAGGCACAATAACATGAGGATGAAGGGAGAATGGTGAAATATAAGTAAAGCATTCTCACTAATTGCGGCTACTGCTGCTTATCTTATCACCCAATCCAATCCCCATTATCCCTTTTGTCCATAATTTTGTCGAACCAAAATTATATGAACAAAAATTTAAACACAAAAGATAAAAACTAGCACATCATTCCATTCCCAACCAAAGTTATAGTGAAAGTAAAATAGCCAATAAAATATATATATATATATTTATATAAACCAATTGCTTGAATTTTTTTGTAGTTTAAATTACCCAAATTACTTGAAGAGTAGGACAAACATATATTATCTATATCATAAAAAACCAGTTAATTTTGGCACAGATCACAATGCAATTACAAACTCTATATTTAAATTTGAACAAAGCTATGTATTAACAAAAAACATGGTTTTAGAATCACCAATGCATCCCTAGGCATTCCCATAGCAAGGGACTAGTCACAATAACATCCAAATTTATTTGTCCATTAAGAATCACCAATCCGAAGTTCATACCTCAAGTAGGAGTATGGGACCTCAAACAGTTCAACCCCAACAAACAGACAATCAAACCATGAAGAAACACTTCTCTTATGCACATTAAGATCTGCTGATCAAATGAAGCACAACCCTTCAACTTATCAAGCAAAACTAATTATGAGAAGTTGACAAAAATACTTGCTCAAGATCGGCAAGTTTACCCCTCCCAGAAATAATAACCTGATATTCTCTTACCTTGAACTAACAAACTCAATGCTAAACCAAGAGAAGAACGTGGTCTCAACATTGCCAATGCCGTCGATTTGCTTCCCCAATTCCTGGAACCCAGGTACCCAAAGGAATTGCACAGATTGGTAGTTGGAGCATCGGTAATGTCCCAGAAGAATGTTTAAAGTACCTACAAATACCTGAAAATTAGCAAGACATTGGTTAGTAAGAAAACACCAATTCTTGTTCAGGAAACTAAATAAAACCTTACATTTTAGTATTCCAGAAAGTGAGGCAAGGTGTAATAGCTGCGGAATCAAGGCATCGCCTGAAGATGAATGGATAACAGGAACTGTTGCCACATTATTTTGCAAAATCTTGAGAGCAACATCTTTCAAATTCTCATCTGGCCCAGCTTGCACAACCAACGTAAAAGTCAGCAGACAAAACCTACTCATGCTGGATATTAAAATGAAGAAAATCCCTATTTCAGAAGTGGAATTCCAAAAACAGATTAAATAATTTATGTGTCACTTGCTTCCTCAAGACTGGCATGGGAGGCAATAATAAAAAATTATATGAATTCAATTAATTTAACAAAGCATATAGCCCTCAACAAAGAGGGATGGCGAAAAGGGGGCTCAAAGACCCC
Organism: Camellia granthamiana; assembly: GCA_036172215.1. Taxonomy (NCBI): domain Eukaryota; kingdom Viridiplantae; phylum Streptophyta; class Magnoliopsida; order Ericales; family Theaceae; genus Camellia; species Camellia granthamiana. The sequence continues at coordinate 5,226,337 of CM069910.1, read as the reverse complement.
CCTTAGTATTTTGGTTTTCCTATCCTCTTGATATGTTAGAAGCATTTTTATTTTGATCAAACCCCTCAGGTTGTGAGGGTCTTGTGTTCTCTTTGGAGATTAGGTCTTGTTAGGTTGCCTTAGTGGCATATGTTATCCTTGAAATAAAACACTAAAAAAAAACCTATGCTTGAGTAAACCTACAGGGGTTAAAAGTGGCATATGTAGGGGCCAAATTGTTCAGTTTGAAAAATAGGGACCAAAGTAAAATATGGGTAAAACTACAAGGGTTAAAGGTGTAATTTATCCATAAATCAAATGGAACTACACACGTATCATTGATCGCAGGAGAAATATGACCCGATATTGATAGCAGCTTAGTAAAGAATTCCATCTAGTAAGACTTTTTTTAGTCAAAAGAAGCTGGAATTATGTTAAGATTAAAGAACATTCTAGTGCATCAGCTCCAATCACAGCTGCAAGCTCAGCTGCAGCTCTTGACAGTTCAGCTACTACAAGCTCAGCTGCAGCTCATGACAGTTCAGCTTCAACTTCACTCACAGATTACAAGCTCAAGCCTCACTGACAGTTTCAACTGATTCCGTAACTCATGGTGATTAGTTAGAAGTAGTTAGGATTAGTTAATCAGTTAGAAGATCACTTGTATAAATATACTCTGTATCTCTGATACCATGAAGAAAGATTGAATTAAATTCATGAAGAAAGATTGAACTAAATTCTTGAAGAAAGATTGAACTAAATTCTGATTAAAGAATATCAAAGATTTGGCTGGAGCAACAGTAGGCTGAGAAAGGGGTGCAACAGATGGCTGAACTGGTGCAGCAGTAGTGAGCAGCTGAGGCAAAACAGGTGCAGAGGTTGAAGAAACAGACGGAAGTTGGGCAACAGTAGACTGAATATGTGCAACAGTAGGCTGAGATGGCTGAATTGGTGTAGCAACAGAAAGCTGCTGAGGCAAAACAGATGCAGAAGCTGGTGAAACAGACTGAACTGGGGCAGTCATAGAGGTCAAAGGAGAAGAAGGCCAAAAGAAAGACTGAAGGGTAGACAAGGAAGATGCTGCAGAAACAGAACAGATGCAGAAAAGGGAAAGAGTTCTTCATTAAAACTTACATGTCTGGAGATATGAACTTTACCTGTGGCCATGTCCAAACACCTGTATCCTTTATAGGAGGGGTGATAACTAAGAAAAACACAGAGTGGACCTAGGCTGCAACTTATGGGTGGTATAAGGTTTCAACCAAGGGAAACATTGGCACCCAAATACTCTGAGAAAAAAGTAATCAGGTAAAGCATGAAAAAGAAGTTCATAAGGAGATTTATGCAAAAGAGTGTCACTAGGGAGTCTATTAATGAGATGAGTAGCAGTAGAAACTGCATCAAACCAAAACTTGAGGGGAACACAAGATTGATGAAGCAAAGCAATAGTGGTCTCAATAATATGTCTATGTTGGCGTTCAGAGACTCCATTCTGAGGTGGAATGTAGGGACAAGATAATTGATGAACAATGCCTTGAGCTTTCAGAAATTGAGTCATAGAAGAATTAACAAATTCAGTACCTCCATCAGTCCTAAGCACTTGCAATTTAGTGAAAAATTGAGTCTCAACATAAGCTTTAAATTCCAAAAATTTTGAAAACACTTCACTTTTATAACAGAGAGGATACAACCAAGTAAATTTGCTAAATTCATCAATGAAAAGCACATAGAATTTGTAACAAGAGGAAGAAGAATGAAAGGGCCCCCATACATCACTATGAATGAGAGATAAGGGCTTATTTACAGTAGAATTAGAAAGCTTGAAAGGAAGTCTATGACTTTTAGCTATGCTGCAATGATTACAAGAAAAAACAGTAGACTTAGAGTGATGCTTAGCAACAGATAAGTGTTGCTTTAAAACTGCAAATTTCGGTTGTGAGGGATGACCCAATCTGTTATGCCAAGTAACCTCAGATACAGGACTAGTAGTAGCAGAAAAAACAGCATGAGATGATGATGTAGGAAGAGCATGCACAACAGGAGGAGAAGGTGATGACAAATGTGGAAAGTGATGTAAGCCATGAGCATTATGGCCCTTGTGCAGAATGGCCTTCGAGTAATACATGCATGCTCCTACAAATAGTCACTTTGCTTTGGTCAAACGCATTCTTCGGTTTGTTAAGGGCTCTCTTTCTCATGGGTTGATCTTTCGTCCCAGCTCTTTTACCTTACATGCCTTCTCTGATGCTAACTGGGCTGGGGATATCATAGATCGCAAATCTACTTCAGGTTATTGTGTCTATCTTGGTTCCAATATCATCTCTTGGTCTGCCAAGAAACAGCCAACTGTTTCTCGATCAAGTACTGAGGCTGAATATCGATCCCTTGCTCAAACTACTGCTGAATTGTGCTGGTTACAGATGCTTTTGCATGATCTTTCCATTACTCCTCCCTGTCCTCCTATTCTTTGGTGTGACAACTTATCAGCAATTGCCCTTGCTTCTAATCCCGTGTTTCATACACGTTCAAAACATATTGAGGTAGACTGTCACTTTATTCGTGACAAAATTGCTGGGAAACATCTTGTTCTCAAATACATTCCCTCTGAAGATCAGGTTGCTGATATCTTTACTAAGCCTCTGTCAGCCTCTCGGTTTCAGTTTCTGCAGTCCAAGCTTCTGGTCTGCTCTTCTCCCATCAGCTTGAAGGGGGCTGTTAAGATTGAAGAACATTCTAGTGCATCAGCTCCAATCACAGCTGCAAGCTCAGCTGCAGCTCTTGACAGTTCAGCTGCTGCAAGCTCAGCTGCAGCTCATGACAGTTCAGCTTCAACTTCACTCACAGATTACAAGCTCAAGCCTCACTGATAGTTTCAACTGATTCCGTAACTCATGGTGATTAGTTAGAAGTAGTTAGGATTAGTTAATCAGTTAGAGATCAGTTAGAAGATCACTTGTATAAATATACTCTGTATCTCTGATATTCTTGAATGAGAATTTAGTTCAATCTTTCTTCAAATTAAGATGTTGTAAAGGAAGACACAAGAAAGAGCCAAAAGGTAGTTATGAAAAAGGGTGTTCATCTTCGCTCATTGCAAAGATGTCAACGGCAAAGCCAGCATCCCAAAATTTTTGTCCTTTATATCAAGACTAAATAACTAATAACTAAAGTAGCCAACCCTGGTGATTCATTTACATGCCACAAGTAAAAACTTACATGGACAAGTTGTCTTGGAAATAATCTCCCGTTCCCATCAATTTGTCTGCTCAGGTATGATTTTGCATCTTTCCAAGTAGATATAGTGTGTGTCTCAAGTTCTTCCTCTGTCAGATTGGAACCATGGCTACCGAGCTGCAAAACAGGTCAGAAACATTTGTTGAAATAATCTTACACTAATTCACATCTGACTTAACAACAAAAATATAGTATGATGTTAGTAACTAGAAAAGCTATATATCTTGTCTACAGCCCCTAAATTTAAAAGCTTTCAAACCTAAAGATCATGACCAGATAAGCCTACTTAGAAGCTCAAAGATTTGTACCAATGACAACACACACACTAAACACAAATTTACTTTAAAGCCCCAAACATACCTCTCTTATAATCATGATAAAATCCAAAGCACTAAGAACTCCAACAAACTGTCCCTTGCAGAAGTCCCAAAGAGGAGCCATATTAATTCCCTGGAAATAACTAGTCTCAGAAAGGTACATATAAATGCTAGTTATAAAAAAAATAAATTAAATGCCTGAAAACATTGTAAAGAATTGACACATAAAAATGTGATCTGAAAGCATAGATGAACTTCTAATAAAATGTGACTTCTGGGAATTTGCAAATAACTACTGAAATAATCTGGTATATTGCACAGCCCCACAGAATAAAACGATATTACTCATTTCTCCAACCAAATATGGAATCCACTGGATTACATGCCAAATATTAGATAATTACACTCCATGATTTGCCAGAAAATCATATTTTATATAGTAACTTCATTGCAAACTATTTGCTTATACACTCAATAAACTAACACTATACAGTCATTAGCACATCTTTCTAAGGTAAATAACACTCCAGCAATATCCAATAAATTTTAATATCAGAGAGAGAGAGAGAGAGAGAGAGATACTTGTTAATGCAGAATATGAAATGCCTGTTTTACAGGTAAATCAACATCTAAGGCAATGACCTGCAAGCCACATGTATCTATATGAGAAACATGAAACATAGTTGCAGCAATCAAATTTATTTGATCTTCCAAGAGTAGATAAAAATAAAATAAAGTCAAGGGAAAATTATTCAAACCTTGCCTGACTCAGGAAGCAGCTCATAAGCCATGTGTGTAGATAGAAATATAGTAATACAGTGGCAGGAAACCTCTAAATCAGCTTCTGATACCCTTGGCAAGGCTTCATGCAATGGACCACCTGAAACTCTAACCTGCAATTATATACGAGTTGTTAAATTAAAAGTCATAGAAAAGATCATCTAGCGATACTTCAAAGTCCACCTTTCTCAATGTTCTCACTGATATAAGATGTGAATATGCAATACATAACACTTAAAGACAGATGTGAGCCAAAAAACGATTTCTTGATTTTTTTTAAAAAAAAATTCTTTTAAGACTCATTAATCACATTCCAAACTAGGGAAACCTCCATTGGCTTTAGACACTTCCCTTTGCATTTTCTAAAATAGGGAATAAAATTTCTTTTTATTTCAAATTATTGAAAGAAATTCCAAAATTCAAATGGGGTTATACTTTTCACAGTTCTGAGTCCATCATATTGTTTCTGATTTGGGCAATTTTAGGAACGATCACATTGATTTGATAAGACAAAAAGGTGAAACCTGAATTAAACCAGTTATGCCGATTGTATTAGCAAGAGAAAAGTAGGCAGGAAAAATCTGAGGGGTAACAATGGCAGACAAGCCCAAAACTATAGCAACAGTATAAACATGCTCTTGTATGCATAGAGATACCAAAGAATTTCTGACTTCAGCAATAACAACATTAGGTAACATCCTATACTATACACGTAGAAATCCACCAGTATCTGACTTTTACCACCAAAGTACACAAAAGATTGTAATAGCAAGAGTTCCTAATGAGTATCATGATTAGTCAAGTACAAATGCATACAGGATGGAAAAATGCTCAGCATGCTTTTGTTTGAAAATAGAATTTAAATAGGAGCAAATGACAAGAGATATTAGGTTCCAGGCAACTAGCTGTAAAAAAAACAGTTCATTATATCAGTCTCATACCAAACGCTGAAAAGCCTCGTTATCCACATCCATGTTAGAACCAGAATGCATTTGTGGATTTAGGATTCCAGGAACATAATCAGATTCCCTGGCTAAGAAAACAGTGTTCACTGTCCCATAGTTCTCATTCTCAAATGGCTGGTGCTCATCATGTCGCCACTCGCCATCAACAACAATCTTGTACTGTATAATGTAAAACCCAAGTTACATGTAGAATTATTTTTGGTTAAAGTAGTAGTTAAATTAATTTGTATGGGTAATTTAGTAATTTTAAGGAATTAGGTTAATAACCCTTTATGTAAAAGAAGAAAACTTATTTCTCACAATGATTTCTTTCTAGGGTTTTCTATTGTTAGTGCCTCAATTACCTTCCACCAGCGTTCATAACTCGTTGTCCATAGGCATTCATACCTCATCCACTTTCCACTGGTATCACCCACCATTGCTATCTCACATAGTCCAGATTTATAGATATCCAAATCTTCATTGTTTGTGCCTTGAAGAAACAAATCCATCTCTCACCGCCACTATATTCCCATCATTCGCACTTTCTCGGTATTCCTTCAAGATCCCGCTGTAGAAGTGTAGGTGATCAAGACGGTTTGTGAGATTGAGGTGGATCTTGGTAATTGGAGATTAGCTTGGGAAATATTATTTTAGCTGTTTGAGGTAAGTAATCCTCTATCACTATTGGTTTATTTTTAATCCTATCGAATCGTTTAAAATCATAAATATTTATTCATAGCTTTCCTGTTCTCTTAAAATAAAATATGGGTCAAGTATAAAACAATATCGAATATTATTATGAAAATTATTTGAATATTTGGCGAAATTATTCTGAAAATTGTATTAAACGTTTATTCTAAAAATATCGAATGTTTTATTTAAAAGTTGTGTATTGTTTGAATTTTGAACATCACTCTAGTCTGACTATGATTTGGACCCTAGCCAATGGGGGTTATTTATTGGCACAGAAACTAGTTTCTTTTGGGGCTTTACCACCGGCCTATGTGTGGTTCTGGGCCTTGTCACGGGCTAAGTGACCATAGTCATTAAGACTTGGGTTTTGTGAATCAAATCATTGAACCATCTGAATATCGAACCATCGATTTGAACAATGAATTACTTTGAATTATCTTGTTGGCTTTTCATTTAAAATGTATTGTACATTGTTTATTTTTAGCTATGAAACCATCTTATAAATAATTGTTCATTTATTGAACTGATGAAAAATTTATATTTATTGGTTATCGATTTATTTATTAATTTTTTAATACTTGATCCAGCTGGCATTGATGGTTGGTTATTTACTGGGCTATCTAGCTTACCCTTATTTTATTTTTTTCAGATTCTGAAGAGTAGAGCTGCACGGGATTTTTTTTTTTACATGTGGGAGTGCCGAGAGTAGGACTACGATTTAAGTACTTGGATTATTTGTTTTGTTAATGGATTTTATTAGTAGACTTGGTGGATAATTTCATATGATAAGAACAATCAATTTTTATGGATTTTAGCATTATGATAATTAAGAATTTAATTGGAGTATTTTACATTGTTGGTTATGTGTTGGACTCTTAGCCTTGCATACTCACTTAAATGAGTGTGCGGCGTTGTCACGGAGCTTGGGACGTGACAGTATGTAACAGAATCAAACAAACAAACACATTCTATGTTCCTGAATTAAGTGGCAAGTATTTGCAGAGCTTAAATAATTCAGACAATTCCCAAGCATATTTCAGCTGCAGTAATGAATTAAAAATTTATTGCGAACCATCATGCTTACTTGGACCGCGTATCATTTAATTCTTTTCAAGTTTTCACTACCCCACAAATAGCATCATTCTACTTCAGGGTAGTTCTTGATTATCTACAATCTCTTCATTGCTCTTTCTAATATGTATTGCAAAAGCTCTTCATTTATAAGCCCATATATCGCTTAACTACCAAAATTTAATTTCATAATAAATTTTAAAAAAGAAGAAGTAAAGTTTACTTTAAAACTACACTTTGCATAAGTTTAGGCTACCTACTCTGTTGAATTGCCCCGTTGTCAATGGTGGGGGTTTAATTTATTAACGTTGTGTCCGGTTGGAGGATTTGGGAAGAGAAAATGAAAAGGAAAAGGTAAGTGAAATGTGAATAAAATACACTTATATTTCACCAAATTTCACACACCTTTTCCATTTCATTTTCCAAATCCTTTCCCAAATCCCTCAACCAAACATAAGTGCCAACTTGGGCATCATGTACCTTCCTTCCTGCATTTAAAATGGTCAAATAGAAGATTTGACTAATTTAGAAGGCAGTTTCATTAAATAATTTTGACTTTCTACAAACATTTGTAAGCATTTATTTATGTGTGTATATACATATGTATATGTATTCTGGCTCTGGAAATGCTTTGAACTAGGTACTCTAAAAATCACCATCACTCTCATTCTACACTCCAATTAGTCAAAGTACAACCATACTTGTTACTTGTATACAAAGCAATGATGCTTGCATGAGATTACATAAAGCAAAGCAAACTTAGCCATATAAATTAAACTTGATATTAAAACTTGAACCAATAACTCTGTAATTCATTTTTCATGACAAGTGGACCAAAATTAACTCCTTGAAATATCAAAAGTGAGCAAAATTTGCACTCAGAAGTGCTGGAAGTTAGCCCCCAATGTTAAATATCATAAAAATTATTGCACTCATACTAGATTTTTGCTACTAAGCTACATTAATGAAACCCACAATTGGGGTGAATATTGCATATTGGGACATTTTATTTTAAGAGAAGTTGTGCTACATATGCTTCTTTTTTATTTTTTTTTTCTCTTTACCAAAAACCATTAGAGTTCTATTACATTATGTTTGAGCCACATTTACCATAAAAAACTAATACCCTTAATGCACTACCTTAAACATGATACAACTCTTATCCAAAACTGTTAATTTAGCAATTTGAACATTTTTTTTTCCTGTTTATTTCCTTAATGTTTCCTTTGTGAAGCCAAGTAACATGGTATGAGGAGTTATTTTTCTGAAGTGAACCCCACAATTTATTGCGTAGGCCTCAGTTTTGGCTTCATTCACCCTTTGCCAAAGACCAAGCAGGACCATGCTATTTTGTTTATTGTCAGGAACAGACTTCTCATGGAGTACACATCCAGGGGTTTTTCAGAAGTCAGGTTATTTTATTTTTACATCCTGAATATATCTTTACTGCAGTATTGGTGCAGCATTCACTGTAGCCTATACACCGGTTGCTTAGGCCGGTTAATTCAAAATGTTTCACGATGTGAGTTCGTGAATGCATCATGGGTGCCAATGACAGCATGATGTAAAGAATCCCGCAAAATGTTTACTAATTTTTTATGCCATAAAAGAAAATAAGAGTCAACTGGAAGTGCACCCTAAGGTCCCTATTAATAACCATTAGCTTCATAAACCAACAGGGTCAGTATGGTGAACTCCTCACAAAAACCTAATGCATTATGCAAAATGAGAATACGAAGAAATAGAAGTCTACTGAGTTGAATTGTACTTACCAAATAAAAAAGCCCACTAATAGAGACTTTCCATGCTTAGAGTTAATGACATCTTTTAACATTGGTCAACATATAATTCCAAACTTCTAATCCAACTTCTAATCCAACTTCTTTCTTATTTTAATAATGTTCTTTTTTCCTTCACTAATGCGCCAATTATAGCTCTTAGCAAATGTGCTAAATTCAACTTAACAAAATGAAAAAAAAACTACATGAGGGTTCAAAAATATTGTTATTACAGATCATCACGGTAAACTTTTTGTGGAAATAGGAGGAAATCAAATTTAATATTGGAGGGTTTAACGCATTTATTAATATTCCATTCATTATGACAACATGTCCAAGTGAAGATCCCAAATTAACTCCTCTGGATCTAAACCTTCGCTGATTTTCTACATCAATTTAAAAATAAAATCACAAAATACTAAATAAATCATTTAAAATAAATCATCACATGACAGCTAGGACAGAATCAGTTCATCTTCTAAGCTCAACAACATTATGTTCTTGTGTGCAGAGAAGACACATCTTCTAAGCCGAGAAGAAATTTCTATACTTTGTGTTCAATTAAATTAAGAGAGAGAAATCATATCTGAACAATTAACAACAATACACTTGCTTCTTTGTTCCATAAGCATTCAAAATAATACAACTGAATTACCTCCCTTGTAATAAGTATTATTTGCAAGAAAACAAGATGGTGCATGGAGAAATACCAAAATGGGAAGAAGTGTTTACAATTGCAGCATATGACAGCAAGAACTTAGGGGATGAAACAAATTTTAAGAAAAAATATAGCACCATTTTCACATCCAACCACATCAAAAGGCAACATCTATCAGAACAATTACCATACCCCAAAGGGTTGCTAGAATTTACCACCGAGCACGTACATAAGTTTCACTATGCCCATAAAAAAACGTAAATGTTTTGTTTATTCATGGAACCCATTTACCATATATGAACTCATCCACCATTAGCGACACATAATTGACAAATTTGCATGAAAAAAATAAAAATAAAAATGATTTAACAGGAAATTATTTGACAATAGTGATCAAGGTATTATTGAATTAAACTCAGCTCGAGTGGAATCATCAAAACCTCCTGAAGTTATAAACCAACTTGATGGTAACTTGGCTGCAAATAGTCTGAAATACAGTGAGACACCCTTCGACAGGAGTCATTGGATAATGGACAGACCACCTTTACCAGAAAAAAGTTAACTTCCCATCAATTAAAATTAAACAAATAACAATCAATTGAACTAAGAATTACAACAAAGTAATGAACAATACAGTGCAGCTAACAAATAAAACATCAAAATCACACATGAGCATTTGAGTCTCACCCTGTAAAAGAGCCACAGAGAAAAACACTTCCTCCCCGATAAGGCCACACAAATCGCGTCGGGATTAGCGCCGTGCCTGCAGCGGTTTCACCGGTTTCCTTTGCATAATCCATGCCCGAATAGAACATTCACTCTCAAAATAATTGGTAACCCTCCAAGCAACAAACAAATTTCCTATTAACCCTAAAAGGATAAATAAAAATCAAATAATTATTTTACAACCCAGTACACCATTGAAGCACATTCAATTCCCATAAATAAAAAATTAAAATAAACCCAGTACTTCAAAGTCGAATCTTCGAATTCTACCACTAAAAACCTCAACTTTCCAATGAACAATGCCGCACGGAGTACACGATTAAAGATGCAATTTTAATGAAGCAAATGCACATACGATTTAGAAAAAATAATAATTTTTTAAAAAAATTGGTCAAGTTTGAATGTCTGCTAATTCAAATGTCTACTAATTCACACTCAACAACATCCACATCAGTAAATGTCTGCTAATTCAATAATGTGAAAGAAAGATAACATTTCTTTTGGTCAGGTAATAGGTTTGAATAGAAAATAAATGAAGGACAGAAGAAAGAGAAAAACAATAAAAAATAAAGATACAAAACTCAGTTGAGCAACTAAACAAAATACAACGAGTACTACAAAAAAATTGTCTTCCAAATGTCTGAAAAAAACGTCAACAATGACCTCGTAATGATGACGCGAATTGAGCGATAAGAAACACTCCAACAGCTGCTCGAAGTCTCTCTCCTCAAACAGTTGCTTCGCTAATATCATCTCTATCATGGATGCCTTGAAATCCTCATATGGGTCCACCGATTCCATCACCACCGCGAAGCTGTCCTTCACTTTCCCCTCCGCCGGAAATGATGGTAGCAGCTTCTTCATCCTCTTCTTGCGAGTTAGTGAAAGTGTCACGATCTCTTCTTCTTCATCGTCACTCTTGTAACCACACAAACCACTGTCGGCCGAGGAAGTGGTGATAGGGTGTCGTGTCGGCGTCGGAGGAGGAGGAGGGGGGAAGAGCTCGTTGTCGGAATCGCCGGAGATGGAAGTGGTGAGAGGGTGTCGTATCGGCGGAGGAGGAGGATGGAAGAGTTCGTCGTCGGAATCGCTGGAGATGGGGGAGTTGTAGTCGTGACGTGGCATCTCGTCCCATTTGCATGGCGGTGATTCGGGGAGGTCGTCTTCGTGTGTGCGGAACCCACAGCCGAAGATGGAGGAGACGCAGTGCTTGAAGGAGGAGCGGCGGGGTTTGAAAGGGAGCGGGGTGGCCGGCTGGCCGTCAATGAAGAGAGGGCTTGGGGAGAGTTGGATAGGATTTTCTGGGATGTGAGACGAATTTTTGGAGCGGCAGAATTTGAAGGATGATGTGATACGGGAGAAGAAAGCCTTGAATGCCATTGAATTGTTTTGTCTCTCTTTCTCTTTCTCTCTCTCTTTTGTATCTGTATGATTTCAGTGTACGGATTAGCTATGCAATACAATATGTATATATAGATATAGGGGGAATGAAGGTGAAACAATGGAGGAAAATTTTATTATTAAAGGAAAATAATTTTATAAGGCAATGAAGATGAATATTATTATTAAACAGAAATAATTTATAAGGAAATGAAGACCAATCAATAAAAAAGGAAAATATTATTATTAAAAGAAAATTATATTATAAGGAATATTAATATTATTATGTATTTTATTTTATTTTTTAAAAAAAAAGTTTGAGCCGGGATCAATCGTGCACACTGGAATAGTGAAATGTAATTTGTAAAATAAATTGAAGATTTTTAATATTTTACCAATATATATTCTTTAAACGAAAATAATTTATAAGGCAATGAAGACCAATCAATAAAAGGAAAATATTATTATTAAAAGAAAATTATATTATGAGGAATATTAATATTATTATGTATTTTTATTTTTAAAATATTATTGTATATTATTATAAAGAATGTAGTTTCAATAAAGGAAAATACCATATTAAATATTTAATATTATTAGTATGTATTTTTATTTTGGGTCATTTGCATCAAATAAATTCTTAAAAAAAAAAATTTTAAAACTAATTTTAAAAAAAAAAAAAAAAGTTCGAACCGGGATCAATCGTGCATACTGGAATAGTGGAATGTAATTTGTAAAATAAATTGAAGATTTTTAATATTTTACCAATATATATTCTTTAAAAAAAGTTTAAAAGTTGAGCCCCATTTCTGAGTTTGCTTTGGGCCTAAAAAAATTCAAGCCAACCCTATCATGTGGGTCTGGATCATTCTGGTCCATGAGGCTGTGAGTATAAACACAAGAAGTCAAACTACATTTGGTTGTTTAGTAGAGAGCGTGAGGACCTAAACAAGACAACTAACGGATGTTTGAAATATTAATCGACAATTAAATATCCTATTGAGACACATTTAAGAGAATGTTATGAAATTCCTTAGAAAATTGACACAACACAACCAGTGGCGGAGCCAGAAAATTAATTTAGAGGGGGCACTTAATTATAATAATTTTTATAAAAATATTTCACGTAAATTTTTTACGATTGATTTCAGGAAACATAAAAAAAAAATAACATTATTTGTAACTAGTGTATCATGGATAATACAAAAAAAAAATGGATATAAGCCTTAAAATAAATTATATAATGATAAATTATTTTTTGATACAAAATTTGATTAAAAATTCAATATAATGATAATACCACGTCATCATTGGTATGTAATATCACCCACTAATGGTAAATAAACGTATAAGAAGTGAACCTCACATGTCAAATGTAACTAATAATCTAATAAATTTTATATCTTTATAGTGAGATTACTTATACTTGCATATCACTAATAATGATATCGTCGTTACATTCAAAAAAATTTCATAGCTAATATGGTTTATTTATAATAGTCTCTTCATTTTCAATCAAAACAACCATTATTATTTTCATAATTTTTGAAATGTCATTGACATTTCACTCTAATAATATTTTTGTAATTTTTTATTAATTTTTTTTTTTATGTTTGCAAAAAAAAAATCCAGGGGGGGCACGTGACCCCCCTGGTCACATGCTGCCTCCGCCACTGAACACAACAATCATTCAATGGAAATGAGGTAAGGGACTCAACCAAAACGCCATATGGAAAAGATTGCAAGAAGTTTCTAGGTACAAATCCACTTTAACAAAGAACCAGAAGAATAGATTGAATTGCACAACTCAAGAATTTAATCATTAGGGTTTTGAATCATTTGCATCAAATAAATTCTAAAAAAAAACTAATTAAAAAAAAAAAACTCCTTGAAAATTCATTGGAGTAGTGCATGTTCTAATCAAAAGCGAAAGCAGATGCTTTGATAAACCTAGTTTGTAAATCCTTCAATATGTCTTCAGACAAACAGTTGGAATCAAATTCTATTTGAATCACAATTTCAGCTTCTTTTTAGGCCGTTTCACTACAGCATCTACAATGTCCTTTGATGACTGCAACAGAAAAACATTAAAGACTAAGCAAAGGTTACAATTTTGATTTGACTAGGATGAAATGGTCAATGGCAACAAACCTTTTGTTTTTTCCCTTATCTTTCTTTTTCTTCTTCTTCTTCTTGTGTTTCTTTGACTCAATTTTTTCACCTCCATCTTCCAAAGTATTCTATCATATTTTCAACCAATTAGGAAGAAAAATAGGTCATAGAAACACACCGGTGTATTGAAGCTTTTCCAAAAATGATTACAGGAACACAAAAATAAACCACCTCATAGTCGCCAAAAGAGTCTACATGTCGAACTATTCTTCCTGAATGTGAAGCCCCACCTGTTATAGAAAGAACATTAGATTTTATTGCTTATTGCAATATGAGAAATATTATAGGGATATATGTAACATCCCAAATATCATTAATGTGAGTAGATCATTCACATACAAGCAGGAAAGGCAACCATCATCATAACGTAATAGATGAAGTATAAAACAAATGAAATTATGAGAATACATTTAGGTAAATATATACTGTATCAAGGATTTTGTCCAGAATTGATCAAATTGAATACTCATTATTTCCACACACAATGTATAGAGAGAAACAGTTGCCACACTGCCAAACCTCCATACAAACACCAAATGATAAGAAGGGAAGAGATCAAGCACCCACCAACAAATACAACCACATCCCAGTAGATTGATAGTCTAGGAGTGAACACTGGCCGGTAAGCCCACCTAGAACCAATTAGGTATGGTACCAATTGTAAATACAAATGAATGCGAGTACAATACTACCTTGTCAAATAGGGATAAAAACACTAAATTTTTGTAAGTCATTATCAGGATAAGACAAACCAAAATTTGGAGAAAAAATCCGTTAATGCTTACTATAGTTAGCTGTTAGAATTCCAACTCTAACAAGAAATTAGGTTACAGATATCTTCTTTTAACTATTCTGCATATATTCATCTGAATTATGAAAATACCAGCTACTTGAATATGGACAAGAATAAAAAAGAAACAAAACTCAAAATCAATGAGATTTAGTAAATCACTATTATACCAAGTCTAAACCATATAATCCAACAGGAAAGACTCTTCGAAGAAAAATTAGGTCATTAGTTGGGTCATGTATATAAGGCTTATAAGTCATGAATTTGATCTGCATTACACATAAGGAAAAAAGGGGTGTCCACAAACTTGACTATGTTTAACCAGGTCCATAGCCTAGTTCGAGAATAAAGGAATTTAACACCATTGGGAAAAAAACTACGAGATATAACCGGTAATTACTTGCATTTACAATATCCTTTGCATTTTTGACAGCTAGTTCAACAAGTTTGGGCTTTATAGAAGCCAATCCATTAGGCTCTTGAAGTTTTCTTTCAAGGAACTTCACCAAAGCCGCAGCCTTGTTTGTTGTCAATGGCCCACCGGGGTGAGGTAACCTACAGAAAAAGCATCATATTGTGAACAAAAGGCTTAAATTTCAGGTGATTTTTTTTATATAAAATTATACAAGTTATAGATTAATGGAGTATTCAGTAGGGAATTTCTTCTTATTTAGGTTATTGAGTTGGGTACTTGGAAATTTGAGGAGGGGATGAAAAAATAAGAATTGGGTTGTGACATATTAATCAAATAAATATTATGCAAAAACATACAATAACCGACATGATACTCGAACAATATGCTCGATCTATTCCATCTAATTGGGGGCAAAGTCTGAATTTTCAATTCAACACTCTTTCTCATGAAATTCACCTAAGATACAATAATAGTCTCATAATTCAAGGTAGAGAGTTCTAAGTTTTGGTATGAATTAATGAAAGGGATCAAAGAATGAATTCAGATTAGTCTGAGAGGTTGCAATGAGAGAGTAGTTGAGTAGGATACTTGGAAATTTGAGGAGGGGATGAAAAAAATAAAAATTGGGTTGTACCATATTAATAAAATTCAATGCGAAAACATCCAATAACCCACATGATATTTTTGAGAGGGAGTTTTTTTAGTATGTCTGCATGTTCTTTAAATTTTCATCTATTCATGCTGCAAGATAATCTTGTCATATGTCTATTACTTTCATATACTCTTGTGGCAATATTAGTTGTTTTGCAGACTGTGGCACTAATAGCTATTTTTTAGATGATAGCACTAATAGCATCTTGATTGGTTGTTATGGGTTGGGGTGATTAGGATTTTATTTGTTAGGTGTGTTCTGTCACGGAATTGTCAAAGGGAGAGATTGTTAAGTTTTTGTAATTGGCAATTCTGTTTGACAAAACTTTTTTCAATTATAATTTTATTCGCTCTTATATTTCAATGAGGATGTGAGTATTTAGTTGTGAATCCAATCTGAGTTGTGCCTATGCAGAGTGGCTTGTGATCTTGATCCTTTCATTTTTGCCACTTCGCTGAAGCAAAAAGCAAAAATACAGTCGAAGTTGTTTGACCGCTTGAGCAGTCATTTGTGCGTTCCAGCAAAGAAAAGAATCCCTCAGGACTTTTACAAAGCGCCTAAATTTCTAGGAAGAAAGTTTTACTGCTCGAGTGGTGAATGTTGCACTTGAACGGTCAGCCTATATGTTTTGCACCACCTTTACTTACACCGCTTGAGTGGTGAAGTGTGCGCTCGAGCGATCTTCGTGATCTAATTTTCTATAAAGTGAGCTATTTGTTATTTTTAGGGTTTGAGCAGTCCAGATTTTCAAAGAGGAAGAAAAAATAAAGTGTTTTATATTGGAGGGTGCTTTAAGAGTGCTTTCTTGATGATTTAAGACTAATCAATGGATCTGTAGGGTTTGTGTGTTTTCTTTAATTCACAAACGAGAGAGTTGTTCTTCGATGAATTTTGGAGAATTTGGGCCTGAAATTTTGATAGATTCCGGAGTGGCTCATCGTCGTGAATTCGATATCCGCGTTGTAGATTCAACGTTGGGCAAGCCAATTCCGAGGTGAAGACGGTGGTGGAAGAGGCATATTGGAGTTGGTTAAATTCGGGTGTGGATTCGCTAGGTAATTAAGGATCCACATGTGTAGTTCCTTTTTATTTTCTTGGTGGATTGTTTTGTGACTTTGGCTCGTAATTTTTTTTTATCACAATTGGAGGCGCTCCAATTGTGATTTTTCCACGTTAAATCGGTGTGTTGATTTGTTTTTGATTATTTAATTGGCATTGTTCTTCATTATTTAAAAGTGAAACGTAATCACAAATCAATATCTAAGGGATTTTAATTTTTTCAATATTCAAACAATATGCTTTATCTATTCCATCTAATTAGGGTAAAGTCAGAATTTGCAGTTCAAGACTCAGTAAAATTCTCATGAAAGTCATTGAAAATACAATAATAGTCTCATAATTCCATGAATAGGGAGTGAAAGAGATTGCAAAATGAATTCAGATTAGTCTGAGAGGTTGTAATGATGATTAATAAACTAAATTGATTTTTTTTTTTTTTTAAACTAAAGATTTATAAGAGAGTAGTTGAGTTGGGTACTTGGAAATTTGAGGAGGGGATGAAAAAAAAAAAAAAAGAATTGGGTTGTGCCATATTAATCAAATACAAAGAAAAAACATACAGTAACCCACAAGATATTTAAGCAATATGCTTAATCTATTCCATCTGATTGGGGGTAAAGTCTGAATTTTCAGTTCAATCAAGACCCAGTAAAATTCTCATGAAATTCATCAAAAATGCAATAATAGTCTCATAATTCCATGAATAGAGAGTGAAACAGATTGTAGAATGAATTCAGATTAGTCTGATAAGTTGCAATAACGATTAATTAATAAACTAAATAGATTTTTTGAAAAAAAAAAAACTACAGATAGAAGAGAGAGAGAGAGAGAGAGACCTGGGTTT
Organism: Camellia granthamiana; assembly: GCA_036172215.1. Lineage (NCBI taxonomy): Eukaryota > Viridiplantae > Streptophyta > Magnoliopsida > Ericales > Theaceae > Camellia > Camellia granthamiana. The sequence continues at coordinate 5,208,842 of CM069910.1, read as the reverse complement.
GGGTTTGGATCAGGAAGAAGAGGAAGCAGAAGGAGGAAGAGGAGCGAATTTGCTACCACGAAGAGCCCTTCTTTCTTTATCCGTGAGTCCCTCCATGCTTTTCTCTCTCTCTTCACCATTGCCTCTGTTACGGCGCATCTACAAGAAGTTTATGAAACAGTTCTTCCTAACATGACGACGTCGTATTAACCTGCCTGCTCTGGGAACAGGCTATTAGCTAAAATATGAGATTAAAAAAGAGTTAATTATCTAAAAGTTTTATTTATAAATGTTATGACAGCTCAGGTCTTATCTAAGATTTTTTGAAATAGTAAGTACTATTCAGTAAACCGATAATATTATTAGTTTTTTCTAATTTTTAAAATTAAGAATATTATCAATTTTATATAACAATATTCTACATAATTGTTTTACTAACTAATGAAAAAAATAGAGCATGAGATTAAATATTTTTGCTTGTCTACTCATTAGTTTGATTCAACTATCTAATAAAATCGAAAACATTATCAGTTTTTTTCAGTTTTAATACTGAGAACATTATCAATTTTCTCTTTCTTTTCTTTTTTTCTTTTTTTTTTTTCCAGTTTTGTACATCAATGTTTTATCATCATGCTCCTTTATAGACATAAAATTTGCAGTTTTGCACAAAAAAATAATTTAGATTTTTCAATTTTTCAAAAAAAAAAAAAAAAGTTTTCGTTTTCAGAAAACACTTTTTCAGAAAATTCTATTTTTTTTATTTTCCGTATTTTTTTGTTTTCATTGAATTCTTTTAATATTTTAAGTAATTTTTTTAATTTTTAGACACGTAATATAAATATACTTAAAAAGTATAATATTTGTGGAAATTTTTTTAAAAAAATTCACTAAATACCAAAAATACAAAAAATAAATAAAATGAAAATTCATTACATTTCGTATTTTTGTGTATTTATTAATTTTTAAAAATATTTTTTCACAAATATTTTACTATTTAGATATACCTAAGTAAAGTGCATCTAGAAAAATAAAAGAATTACTTAAATTTTTAAAAATATTCAATAGAAACAAAAAAAAAAAAAAACAAATCAAAAAACTCAAATTTTTTCAAAAAACTGAAACCAAACACTCTTAGTTTTTTTTTTTTTTTTTTTGCATATAACTTTTTTTTTAGTTTTTTTCAATTTTAAAGTTGATGTTTCAAAATTTTGAAAATTAAAATAAATATCAAATCATCATGTTCTTTGATAAATAATCATAAATGATGAACAATTATTATTTGAAGGGCAATTCTAACTATTAAAAGTTTCAACAATGATTCATCCCCCCTTTTTCCATCACCCCCTTTGACCCCCTCTCTCTCTCATTGGTTGCTTTTTTTTTTTCTTTTTCTTTTTTTTCCTGCTCCTCCAATCACTCTCTGACACATGGCAAAGGGGGTGAGGGGGGTGACCCCCAAAAGGGGGTCTCAAGTATTATTCTAAAAGTTTAATGGAACTTGAAGGTCCAAAAAATCTTAATTATGACTTAATGATGTGTAAGTTCATAAATTAAGATTTGTGTGTAAATGCCCCTAAAAAAATTAGTGTATTTGGGATGACTTTTTAAATTATTATTAAAAAAAAGTGTAAAAAGTAAAGAGAAAATCAAATTTTTGACTTTTTTATATAATTTATTAACTTTTTATTTTTAGCTAGGGTTCGTTTGTAAAGAACTATTTTAGCCTGACTCTTTGACTTTTTGCCTAATTTAGCTAGGCCAAATTAGCTACGTTTGGAAGAATTTTTTAACTTTTTTTTTTTTATATATAAAAAAAAGTGAAATGATTATGGTTTGAATATAACATTTTACTTTATTAACTTATTTAGTCTATTTTGTCTTTTCGTACTTTTTTAGTCCCAATTAAAAGCCAATCCATTTGCCAAATAGGAGTTAAAATTTAAAGTTGCCAAATGAGGATAAATTTTAAAGTTGCCAAATTTTAAATTTAGTTAAAATTTTGATAAAACTTAGATCTAATTTATTCATCAAATTTTTAATAATTATTTTTACTTAAATTTGAAAATATTATTAACAGATCAAGGATTGAAAATTAATTTTTTTTCATTGAATTTGTTAAATATGGTTTTTAGATGGGTTAGGTATTTTTAAAAATATTTGATGAAAATTTTGATTTACACTCTTGAAAAAGTGAGCTATATATCAAATCGTGCTTTTAATTTAAATTGTTAATAAATTTGATGGAAAATATATATATATATATAAAGAATTGGAGATGTTGCAAGAATAAAATAAAATAATTATCTTATTACATTCTCACATTTAATTTATTAAAAAATTATTAAATAAAATAATCATTATAGTCCAATTTTGTCAACTGACAACGAATTCCACGTGGCATTGAAACTTTCCCGTTGAATTTTAATTTTGCCTCATAAAGTATTAGATTTTCCCACAATTATGTTTTCTGGTTAACAATCAATTAAACCACATTGACACAATTTGAATATTTTAATTATCAAATTGAAGAAAAAAAATTAAAGTCTAAAATGGAATTTAATCAATACTTTAGATAATGCAAATGTAATTTAACAAACTCTTGGAACTCGATTCCTTAAAATAAAAAAATAAAAAAAAGTAAATCTCATATATAAAATTTAAAATTCATCTAGTTCAAAAATAAAATACTTGCACTAATTAATCGTACATATTTTTAATTGCTACTCAAAAATTCTATTTTTAAAATAATTAAAATTTAAAAATTGCTATATTTCACCACCGTCGGACTTCCGTCAGACGGTCACTGAAAACTCACCAAAATATTCAGTATCACCCGAAAGTTGCCGGAGTATTGCCAAAGTGTTCCGAATGTTATTGAAAGTCGCCAGGATTTTGAAAACATTCATTGAATGTCAAGAATATCGTCGGAGACTCACAAAATGTCCAAAATATTGTCAAAAAAAGAAAAAAGAAATAGAAAAATTATAGTGAAAAAATATAACAAAATGTACTAAATATTGATAAACTGAAAGAGAAAAAAAAAAAAAAAAAAACGTAACAACAAAAAATAGCAATAATGAAAAAAAAAAAAAAAAAAAAAAACACATGCAGGGTTTAAACAAATAATCTCCAATATTAATCAAACTGAAAAATAAGTTTTGAAATTATAAAATTATTTTACTATTTCAAAGAATGATTCTATTAAGTTTATCCTTATTAATCAAACTGAATTCTAAAGCATATTACGAAATTGTAAAATTTTACAGTTTTAAATCATGATTCATGTCAGCATCAAAAAAATTGAAACTGTAAAATTTTACAATTTTCATTGCTTATAATTAAAACTCAAAAACAACTTGTTTAGAATTTGAATATTTTCTCCATTAAAACATGAAAAAAGAACAGTGTAATCTAAGGAGAGAAACAGATATAAAGAAGATTGTACTCCGACAATTATTTTTGGTTTAGATCTAACCAGATCTGATGTGGATGTACTCACATCTAATGTAAATCTAAGTAAATCTATATCAGAGTTGAGTTAATCTATTCATCTCCTTTGCCGTCGGTGAAGATGAAGCAAGAAGTCAGTTGTCAATGGTTGTCGGTGAATCCCAATTAATGGTAATCGTTGGTCGTCAGTGACTATATATCAAAAAGAAAAAGAGAAGATAGACGTGCTTGCCTTTCTCCGAAAATCAAAAAGAGAAAGAGACATAGAAAAACAAAGGCACAGAGAAAGAGAGAAGAAAAATGCGTACAAAATTTTTGAGTACAAACAAAAAGTTGTGGAACTAAATAGAGCACACCTCTTTCAAAAAGGAATTGTACGTCATATGCCAAAAAAAAAAAAAAAAAGAGGGACGAACAAGAAAAAGAAAGCCCAACCCTATTGTGCTTCCCTTTCACACTACCAATTAACACAAAATGCCATGAAAGTGGCATAGCAAAATGTTCTCAAGAAGCCCACCTGCTGCTATCGACAAAAAGAGTAAAAAAATTCACAGCCTGAAGATTAACGGCTGCAACACCAATCACAGGTCCATGAAATAAGCACATGAACAATTCTGACCATCTAATATCCATCTCTGGTTTATTTTTATTTCACTCTTTTCTACCAATGACAGCATAGAAATGTGAACTGGTACTTGGTTCCATGCTGTTCACAAAAATGGCAGCTATAGAAGCAGCACACAATTTAGTTGAGATAACAATTTGGGAGATGAATAGAGTAGGGGGCAATGCCCAATCCTTGCAATTTACAGGCCTCTCTATCTTTCGCCTAATATGGTAAAAGACCAGGCAAATATGCAGGAGGCTAATCCAATGGTAATTTGGGAAAGAGGAAAAAAAAATGGAAACAAATCATTGAGGGTCAGGAAGCTTTCCACAAAGGTACAGCAGTGATAGTTATAGGAAAACACAATTTGGGTGCAAAGCCACCGTTACTAGCCCCTAAAGCTGTCAGTCTGTCCACTAACCGAGCAAGAATCTGAAGATGTCGCCGACTGTTATAATGCCTTCTACACGTTTGCTGCCAGCCTCCACAACAATAAGCCGTCTAACCCCTGTGAAGAAATAATGAAAAATGTCGTGAATACTGAGATATATGAAATATTTCCTTTGGGATGATCTTAAAAGCCAAGTTATTAGCTAAAAAACTCATTTTGATAAACAAAGCCGACTTTAGCCACTAATTGGCTTATTTCCTGCCCAAAAGCCCAATGAACAAGTCAGCCCAGCCAATTTTGATGTTTTCCTATTTTGGCCTTATCCCATCTTCCTTATTCCATCATTGGAATTCAATATCTTGGTCAAATTGGTCATTTTGTATTAAAAAAAAGCCAAAATGCTAGCAAGGTTACCTAATATACTTATGTTAAAAAACTATTAGAAAAGCCAAAAAGCTACAAGTGTGCCAATCAAACTAGTTTTTTTAGCATTGGCTTTTTTGTAGGTTTATTTTAATCAATAAGCTAGTTTTTTAGCTAACTACCAAAGAAAGTGGCATAACTCGGAGTATGTTGTTAAACCTAAAAAGACATGCACAAGAAAACCAAATAATAGATATTTGATATTGCACTTATCATTTGGAGTCATCCATGGCTACTACAGTTGAACTACAAGTAAAGATAGCGTTTGGCTTAGTTTTAGAATTATGATTTAAAAATGGAATTATATTTTGAGCTTGTGATTCGTTAAATCATGATTTAAAAAGAGAAAATCTGTTTGCTTATGAGTTTTGAAAAGTGTTTCAAATTTTCGAAATGAGTTTTGAAATAAGAAAAGTTGTTTGGTTATAAATTTTGAAAAGAGTTTTCAAAACTTAATTAAAAAACTTATAACTTGTAACCAAACATACAACTCAAAACTCTATTGAAAATTCTATTCAAAACTCGTAACCAAACTCTTTTTAAAATTTAATTCAAGAAAATAATTATTCTATTTTTTATTTAAAAAATCCAAAAAATTCTGAAAATATATTTTTATTTAAAATATTAAAAAACATATATTATTTTTTGGTAAATATTTAGCTAGTGCTTTAAAATTACTTTTGATTGTATATTTGATTGGAAATTTTGTTTTAATTGTTTTGTTTAAAAATGTTTTTATTTATTTTTATTTTTTAAAGATTACTGTGACAAATTAATTTTTATTTTAAAATTTTTTTTTGTTAGTTTTAAATAAATGGCCAAATAATTTGTCATTTTGGTTTAAAAAAATAATTTCTATATTTAAAAAATATCAAAAACAAATATATATATATATATTTTAAATAACATGTGGCAATTGCAAAAAGAAGAAAAGAAAAAAGAAAGCACTGTTCTGGTCAACTGGCCGGACGTTCGGGAGGATGTCCAAGCGAACAACCTGGTAGACCCAAAAATTCAAAACTTTCTGGGCAGACGACCGAGTAGACCCAATTTCAAAATTCAAAATTCAAAAACTCTACTTGCCAAACATATTCTGAAAAGAATTTTCAAACGTAGGTGCAGAATCAATTTTTGAAAACTATATCCAAACACAACACTGAAATAGGAGGGTGGAATTATGATTCCACCCCTAAACCAAACGTAGCCAAAGTTTTTCTAGTTCAATTTAACAAACATAACAGCAATCCCCTAATCCAAGGACAATTCACAGAAAACCGTAAACACTTAACACACTCAATGAAACCAACTGGCTTCTCAAAATCCAAGTAGAACAGAATTCCAACCCCAATACCAAGTTGATTATTCACACTAACCCTTCAAATTAATTACTGTCAAACACATCAATTTTCCCAAAAGGAACACATAAGAATCTCATTTATTGATAGATGGGGTGGGCATGAGTAACTCCTAATCATATTTTTAATTTTATCAAAAACCCAACAGCTTTTACCATACATTCATATACTCCAGATTTTAGTCGCTCACAAAATTAGCACATTTCACATAGCATAAAGAAGAGAGAATGAAAATAACCTGGATTTGCCAATCGCTCTATCACTTTATGCAGTGGATCAGATCGTAAACACATTTGACATCTTTGACTGCTGGATCCATATGGAGAATATGGCTCTTGTCCCAGCTGCAATGCCTGGATATTTTCCAAAACAAAAACAAAGAGAAAATGAAAAGATTTTCAGCATTTCTTGCCAAATTTGTACTAACCCAAACTCTTTCAAAATCAATTCATGTAGTTTTTGCATGTACTAAATTAAGTAGTGGATATCATAACACAATTCCTTAAACAAAGACTATGATACATCATCACTTTTTCTTTTTGTTTTGGGGGGGGGGGGGGTGTGGGGTGTAAGTAATCAAGATACTTGACTTGGAAAGCACATAACCTCAACAATAACAAATTGAAGCACTTACCTGATTAATAGTCATCTCTTCAAGATTAATATGAGTATAAATTTTGTCCTTTGCCAAAGCAGTAATATCACTGTCAAGAAGAAAACAGACATATCACTCTTGATGGTGGAATTGTAATTGAAATTTGATTCATAATGCAGAGTCCTATATTAGAACCAGAACCGACCTTCGAGAATATACATTTAATAATGAGTCATTGTCATCAACAATGGGTATTGAACTAACTTGAGCTGCAAAGACAAAAGGCGCAATAACATGAGGACGAAGGGACAATGGTGAAATATAAGTAAAGCATTCTCACTAATTGCGGCTACTACTGCTTATCTTATCACCCAATCCAATCCCCATAATCCCTTTTGTCCATAATTTTTTCAAACCAAAATTATATGAACAAAAATTTAAGCACAAAAGATAAAAACTAACACATCATTCCATTCCCAACCAAAGTTATAGTGAAAGTAAAATAAATAGCCAATAAAATATATATATATATATATAAACCAATTGCTTGAATTTTTTTGTAGTTTAAATTACCCAAATTACTTGAAGAGTAGGACAAACATACATTATCTATATCATAAAAAACTAGTTAAATTTGGCACAGATCACAATGCAATTACAAACTCTATATTTAAATTTGAACAAAGCTATGTATTAACGAAAAAACATGGTTTCAGAATCACCAATGCATCCCTAGGCATTCCCATAGCAAGGGACTAGTCACAATAACATCCAAATTTATTTGTCCATTAAGAATCACCAATCCGAAGTTCATACCTCAAGTAGGAGTATGGGACCTCAAACAGTTTAACCCCAACAAACAGACAAACAAACCATGAAGAAACACTTCTCTTACACACATTAAGATCTGCTGATCAAATGAAGCACAACCCTTCAACTTACCAAGCAAAACTAATTATGAGAAGTTGACAGAAATACTTGGGGCTCAAGATCAGCAAGTTTACCCCTCCGAGAAATAATAACCTGATATTCTCTTACCTTGAACTAACAAACTCAATGCTAAACCAAGAGAAGAACTTGGTCTCAACATTGCCAATGGCCGTCGATTTGTTTCCCCAATTCCCAGAACCCAGGTACCCAAAGGAACTGCACAGATTGGTAGTTGGAGCATTGGTAATGTCCCAGAAGAATGTTTAAAGTACCTGCAAATACCTGAAAATTAGCAAGACATTGGTTAGTAAGAAAACACCAATTCTTGTTCAGGCAACTAAATAAAACCTTACATTTTAGTATTCCAGAAAGTGAGGCAAGGTGTAATAGCTGCGGAATCGAGGTATCGCCTGAAGATGAATGGATAACAGGAACTGTTGCCACATTATTTTGCAAAATCTTGAGAGCAACATCTTTCAAATTCTCATCTGGCCCAGCCTGCACAACCAACACAAAAGTCAGCAGACAAGACTTACTCATGCTGGATATTAAAATGAAGAAAATCCCTATTTCAAAAGTGGAATTCCAAAAACAGATTAAATAATTTATGTGTCACTTGCTTCCTCAAGACTGACATGGGATGCAATAATAAAAAATTATATGAATTCAATTAATTTAACAAAGCATATAGCCCTCAACAAAGAGGGATGGCGAAAAGGGGGCTCAAAGACCCCCTTAGTGTTTTGGTTTTCCTATCCTCTTGATACGTTAGAAACATTTTTTTTTTTATCAAACCCCTCGGGTTGTGAGGGTCTTGTGTTCTCTTTGGAGATTAGGTCTTGTTAGGTTGCCTTAGTGGCATATGTTATCCTTGAAATAAAACACTAAAAAAAAACCTGTGCTTGATACCGGGGTTAAAAGTGGCATATGTAGGGGCCAAATTGTTCAGTTTGAAAAATAGGGACCAAAGTAAAATATGGGTAAAACTACAGGGGTTAAGGGTGTAATTTATCCATAAATCAAATGGAACTACACACGTATCATTGATCGCAGGAGAAATATGGCCCAATATTGATAGCAGCTTAGTAAAGAATTCCATCTAGTAAGACTTTTTTTAGTCAAAAGAAGCTGGAATTAAGATGCTGTAAAGGAAGACACAAGAAAGAGCCAAAAGGTAGTTACGAAAAGGGGTGTTCATCTTCACTCATTGCAAAGATGTCAACGGCAAAGCCAGCATCCCAAAATTTTTGTCCTTTATATCAAGACTAAATAACTAATAGCTAAAGTAGCCAACCCTGGTGATTCATTTACATGCCACAAGTAAAAACTCACATGGACAAGTTGTCTTGGAAATAATCTCCCGTTCCCATCAATTTGTCTGCTCAGGTATGATTTTGCATCTTTCCAAGCAGATATAGTGTGTGTCTCAAGTTCTTCCTCTGTCAGATTGGAACCATGGCTACCGAGCTGCAAAACAGGTCAGAAACATTTGTTGAAAAAATCTTACACTGGTTCACATCTGACTTAACGACAAAAATATAGTATGATGTTAGTAACTAGAAAAGTTATATATCTTGCCTACAGCCCCTAAATTTAAAAGCTTTCAAACCTAAAGATCATGACCAGATAAGCCTACTTAGAAGCTCAAAGATTTGTACCAATGACAACACACACACACTACACACAAATTTACTTTAAACCCCCAAACATACCTCTCTTATAATCATGATAAAATCCAAAGCACTAAGAACTCCAACAAACTGTCCCTTGCAGAAGTCCCAAAGAGGAGCCATAGGAATTCCCTGGAAATAACTAGTCTCAGAAAGGTACATAGAAATGCTAGTTATAAAATAAAAAAAATTAAATGCCTGAAAACATTGTAAAGAATTGACACATAAAAATGTGATCTGAAAGCATAGATGAACTTCTAATAAAATGTGACTTCAGGGAATTTGCAAATAACTACTGAAATAATCTGGTACATTGCACAGCCCCACAGAATAAAACGATATTACTCATTTCTCCAACAACATGCTGCATTTCCAAGCATGAAATTCTAGTGTTCATGTTAACAAAAACAAAGCACTGCCAGAATGCTAACCAACCAAATTTGGGATCCACTAGATTACATTAATATTGGATAAGTACACTTCATGATTTGCCAGAAAATCAAATTTTATATAGTACCTTCATTGCAAACTATTTGCTTATACACTCAATAAACTACACTATACAGTCATTAGCACATCTTTCTAAGGTAAATAACACTCCAGCAATATCCAATAAATTCTAACATCAGAGAGAGAGAGAGAGAAAGAGATACTTGTTCATGCAGAATATGAAATGCTTGTTTTACAGGTAAATCAACATCTAAGGCAATGACCTGCAAGACACATGTATCTATATGAGAAACATGAACATAGTTGCAGCAATCAAATCTATTTGATCTTCCAAGAGTAGATAAAAATAAAATAAAGTCAAGGGAAAATTATTCAAACCTTGCCTGACTCAGGAAGCAGCTCATAAGCCATGTGTGTAGATAGAAATATAGTAATACGGTGGCGGGAAACCTCTAAATCAGCTTCTGATACCCTTGGCAAGGCTTCATGCAATGGACCACCTGAAACTCTAACCTGCAATTATATACGAGTTGATAAATTAAAATTCATAGAAAAGATCATCTAGCGATACTTCAAAGTCCACCTTTCTCAATGTTCTCACTGATATAAGACATGAATATGCAATGCATAACACTTAAAGACAGATGTGAGCCAAAAAAAGATTTCTTGATTTTTTTTTTAAATTCTTTTAAGACTCATTAATCACATTCCAAACTAGGGAAACCTCCATTGGCTTTAGACACTTCCCTTTTGCATTTTCTAATATAGGGAATAAAATTTCTTTTTATTTCAAATTATTGAAAGAAATTCCAAAATTCAAATGGGGTTATACTTTTCACAGTTCTGAGTCCATCATATTGTTTCTGATTTGGGCGATTTTAGGAACGATCACATTGATTTGATAAGACAAAAAGGTGAAACCTGAATTAAACCAGTTATGCCGACTGCATTAGCAAGAGAAAAGTAGGCAGGAAAAATCTAAGGTGTAACAACGGCAGCCAAGCCCAAAACTATAGCAACATTATAAGCATGCTCTTGTATGCAAAGAGATACCAAAGAATTTCTGACTTTAGCAATAACAACATTAGGTAACATCCTATACTATACACGTAGAAATCCACTATCTGACTTTTACCACCGAAGTACACAAAAGATTGTAATAGCAAGAGTTCCTACTGGGTATCATGATTAGTCAAGTACAAATGCATACAGGATGGAAAAATGCTCAGCATGCTTTTGTTTGAAAATAGAATATACATAGGAGCAAATGACAAGAGATATTAGGTTCCAGGCAACTAGCTATAAAAAAACAGTTCATTATATCAGTCTCATACCAAACGCTGAAAAGCCTCGTTATCCACATCCATGTTAGAACCAGAATGCATTTGTGGATTTAGGATTCCAGGAACATAGTCAGATTCCCTGGCTAAGAAAACAGTGTTCACTGTCCCATAGTTCCCATTCTCAAAAGGCTGGTGCTCATCATGTCGCCACTCGCCGTCAACAACAAACTTGTACTGTATGTAACAGAATCAAAACATATGCATACAAGATCTTCAAATTGAAAAAAAAAAAAAAAAAAAACTGATCAAACAAACACATTCTATGCCTACATAATTATAAAAAAAATAGGAATAAGAAAAATAAATAACAACTGTTAATGTTCCTAATTAAGTGGCAAGTATTTGCAGAGCTTAAATAATTCAGACAGTTCCCAAGCATATTTCAGCTGCACAAATGAATTAAAAATTTATAGCGAACATCAAGCTTTACTTGGACCACGTATCATTTAATTCTTTTCAAGTTTTCACTGCCCCACAAATAGCACCATTCTACTTCAGGGTAGTTCTTGATTATCTACAATCTCTTCATTGCTCTTTCTAATATGTATTGCAAAAGCTCTTCATTTATAAGCCCATATATCGCTTAACTACCACAAATTTAATTTCATAATAAATTTTAAAAAAAGAAGTAAAGTTTACTTTAAAACTACACTTTACGTAACTTTAGGCTACCTACTCTGTTGAATTGCCCTGTTGTCAATGGTGGGGGGTTTAATTTATTAACGCTGTGTTTGGTTGGGGGATTTGGAAAGAGAAAGGGAAAATGTAAGTGAAATGTGAATAAAATACACTTACATTTCACCAAATTTCACACACCTTTTCCATTTCCTTTTCCAAATTCCTTCCCAAATCCCCCAACCAAACATAAGTGCCAACTTGGGCATCATGTACCTTCCTTCCTGCATTTAAAATGGCCAAATAGAAGATTTGACTAATTTAGAAGGCAGTTATAACTGAAAAATTCATTAAATGCTTTTGACTTTCTACAAACATTTGTAAGCATTTATTTATGTGTGTATATACATATGTATATGTATTCTGGTTCTAGAAATGCTTTGAACTAGGTACTCGGAAAATCACCATAACTCTCATTCTACACTCCAATTAGTCAAAGTACAACCATACTTGTTACCTGCATACAAAGCATTTATGCTTGCATGAGATTACATAAAGCAAAGCAAACTTGGCCACATAAATTAAACTTGATATTAAAACTATAACCAATAACTCTATAATTCATTTTTCATGACAAGTGGACCAAAATTAACTCCTTGAAATATCAAAAGTGAGCAAAATTTGCACTCAGAAGTGTTGGAAGTTAGCCCCCAAAGTTAAATATCATAAAAATTATTGCACTCATACCAGATTTTTGCTACTAAGCTACATTAATGAAACCCACAATTGGGGTGAATACTGCATATTGGGACATTTTATTTTAAGAGAAGTTGTGCTACATATGCTTTTTTTTTTTTTTCTTTTCTCTCTACCAAAAACCATTAGAGTACTATTGCATTGTGCTTGAGCCACATTTACCATAAAAAACTACTACCCTTAATGCACTACCTTAAACATGATACAACTCTTATCCAAAACTGTTAATTTAGCGATTTGAACAATTTTTTTCCTGTTTATTTCCTTAATGTTTCCTTTGTGAAGCCAAGTAACATGGTATGAGGAGTTATTTTTCTGATTATTCCCAATTTGTCTGTATCTTTACCCCAGTTGTTACCAAAAGCCGGATAATAAGATTATAACTATCAACTAACAATGACCTTCTTCAATGAAGTTTTGCTTGGAATAACAATAGGAGTCCATCTTTTTAATGACTTCATTTACTACAATATTGTCATTTTCTTTAACTGATACAGGGTGTCTTGGTATGAAAGTGAAAACTATACTTCAGTGGGACCCCAAAAGGAAGAAGCACTCACCCTTACATAGATCTTAAAATATCTTATGGAGCAACAAAAACATTAATAGATGTGAAAAGACACATATTTTTCAATATGGGGGTTAGACATTTACGTTTAAACTTTGAAATGTGCATTCCAGTTTTCTCAGACTACAATTTTTTGCAAGTGTATACTGGTTTCTGTAGATTACTAATGTATGTTATAGTCAGGATTAGGGATGGCAAAATGTTCAATCCACCGGGTCCCTGACTCCCCCCCGACCCTAATGGGATGGGTTGAATAAGGTAGGATCAGATTTTGGGAAACTTTTGAAAAACCCAATTGGGTTTGGGGCGTGGTGGGAGAGAATATTTTTACCGACCCAATCCGACCTGCAAATATAGTATAAATAAATAATAATATTACATATATATGTAATATGTGCATAATATATTGTTGAATTTTTATAGAATATATATATAATATCTATTGAGTTTTTATTACGTTATATATAATATAATTTTTGGATATTTATCAATAAATCTCATCTCATAAAAAAATATTCCAATTAGTCTCAAGCTTTTTCTATTGATCTTTTAAGCCCTCAGAGTCACTTTCCGTGTGGTCCTATTTTTTATTTTAGTAGTGTTTTGGTGGACAGATATACCCTTTTATTAATGTGATAGGTACGATGCGATACTCCAATGTGACAGGTATTAATGTGACACGCCAACGATGTGACACACCAAAAAAATTAAAAACTCCTTAGGTCTCATTTGGGAATAGGCTATTTTAGTAACTTTTTGGCTAAAATATGAAGTAAAAAAAAACTAGTATATTTGGAATGACTTTTTGATTTTTTACGAAAAGATGCATAAAAAGTAGAGAGAAAAGGAAATCTTTGACTTTTTGGTATAGGTTATAGGCTTTTGGTTTTTTTAGTAACTTTTTAACTTTTAGGCTAAAACAAACACTTGCCAAACGAGGCCTTAGTATACTTTTCCTAAATGTGACGTGTGATGGGTATAATGTGACACTTCAAAACTTTTACTCCAAAAAAAATATAAAATCCTTCGTATACTTTTTCCAAATGCAACAACGTAGCGGGTATGATGTGACACTTCAAAAAAAATAAAAATTACTGAGTGTACTTTTCTCAAATGTGACAACGTAACGGGTATGATGCGACACTCTAAAAAAAATTAAAATTCCTTAGTGTACTTTTTCCAAATGTGACATATGACACTCCAACGTGACGAGTATATGTGACATTCTAAAAAAATTAAAAACTCTTTAGTATATTTTTTTCCAAATGTGACACTCTAACGTGGCGGATATGATGTAACACTAAAAAATTCTATAGTATACTTTTTCTAAATGTGACACTCCAATGCAACGGACAAATGAGTCATTACACATTCAAAATAACTAAATGGATCACAAGAAAAAATATGAGACTATATAGATTACAAGTCCAAAATATAGGGCTTATTGGTCAATCTCTCTATAATTTTAATATATGTATAATATATAATATATATATAATATATATATAATATATAATATATAATATATACTTCTAATTATAAATAGTGTTTTCTAGTTTTAATTATTAAATTTTAATATTATTCTTAAATTTCTTATTGTGTTGCGGATCGGATAGGGTCAGAGTGGTAGTTATATTTGCGGGTGCGGGTGCGGGTGTGGGTGCGGCCCCCCAACCAATACCCTACCCGTTGCCATCAAGACTCATGGGTGGTCACATGGCCCTATGCGGTGACTTCAATCCGCTCACCATGTAAATCAACAAGTGTTTGCAGAAACTACATCATTCTCAAGCATCATCTTGTGGCTTTTGTTTGAGAGACGTATAATTCTATGTCTCTCCATGTTGAATGTTCTAGATCTTTCAACAGCTCTGTTCCACTACGAGTTTTAATGGCCAAGCAGGCAATTGCCTAAATAAGCCACCCAAGTATAGTGGGAACTTGTAGCATGCAAAAGTTACAGTTTTCCCATCGGAATTGCATAAGAAGAAGCTGATTTTGTATTTTCTGTGTTGCAGTGTTTTAACAGGGAAAATACAAACTAAATTGAGATTATAAAGAAGGTTTGATTAGAAGCTGTACTATATTTTGGCCACAACATCATGTCCTTCACTGAAGGGGCAGCCTCTGCACCCGATATAAGGATGTGAAGTGAACCTCACAATTTATTGCGTAGGCCTCAGTTTTGGCTTCATTCACCCTTTGCCAAAAACCAAGCAGGACCATGCTATTTTATTTATTGTCAGGAACAGACTTCTCAAGGAGTAGACACATCCTGGGATTTTTCAGAAGTCAGGTTATTTTATTTTTACATCCTGAATATATCTTTACTGCAGTATTGGTGAAGCATTCACCGTAACCTATACACCGGTTGCTTAGGCTAGTTAATTCAGAAGTTTCATGATGCGAGTTCAAGAATGCATCATGGGTGCCGATGACAGCATGATTTAAAGAATCCCACAAAACGTTTACTAATTTTTTTATGCCATAAAAGAAAATAAGAGTCAACTGGAAGTGCACCCTAAAGTTCCTATTAATAACCATTAGCTTCATAAACCAACAGGGCCAGTATGGTGAACTCCTCATAAAAACCTAATGCATTATGCAAAATGAGAATACGACAAAATAGAAGTCTACTAAGTTGAATTGTGCTTACCAAATAAAAAGGCCCATTGACAAAGACTTTCCATGCTTAGAGTTAATGACATCTTTTAACATTGGTCAATATATAATTCCAAAACCTTCTAATCCAACTTCTTTCTTATTTTAATAATGTTCTTTTTTCCTTCACTAATGCGCCAATTACAGCTCTTAGCAAATGTGCTCAATTCAACTTAACAAAATGAAAAAAAACTACATGAGGGATCAAAAATATTGTTATTATAGATCATCACGGTAAACTTTTTGTGGAAATAGGAGGAAATCAAATTTAATATTGGAGTGTTTAACGCATTCATTAATATTCCATTCATTATGACAACATGTCCAAGTGAAGATCCCAAATTAACTCCTCTGGATCTAAACCTCTTCACTGATTCTCTACATCAATTTAAAAATAAAATCACAAAATAGTAAATAAATCATTTAAAATAAATGATCACATGACAGCTAGGACAGAATCAGTTCATCTTCTAAGCTCAACAACATTATGTTCGTGTGTGCAGAGAAGACACATCTTCTGAGCCGGGAAGAAATTTCTATACTTTGTTATTCAAGTAAATTAAGAGAGAGAAACCATATCTGAACAATTAACAACAATGCACTTGCTTCTTTGTTCTGTAAGCATTCAAAATAATAGAACTGAATTACCTCCCTTGTAATAAGTATTATTTGCAAGAAAACAAGATGGTGCATGGAGAAATACTAAAATGGAAAGAAGTGTTTACAATCGCAGCATATGACAGCAAGAACTTAGGGGATGAAACAAGTTTTAAGAAAAATGATAGTACCATTTTCACATCCAACCACATCCATCTATCTAGAACAATTACCATACCTAAAAGGGTTGCTAGAATTTACCACCGAGCACGTACATAAGTTTCACTATGCCCACAAAAAACATAAATGTTTTGTTTGTTCATGGAACCCATTTACGATATATGAACTCATCCACCATTCACAACACATAATTGACAAATTTGCATGAAAAAATAAAAATAAATATGATTTAACAGGAAATTATTTGACAATAGTGATCAAGGTATTATAGAATTAAACTCAGCTCAAGTGGAAACATCAAAACCTACTGAAGTTATAAACCAACCTGATGGTAACCTGGCGGTAAGCTGCAAATAGTCTGAAATACAGTGGGGCACCCTTCGACAGGAGTCATCGGATAATGGCCAGACCACCTTTACCAGAAAAAAGTTAACTTCCCATCAATTAAAATCAAACAAATAACAATCAATTGAACTAAGAATTACAACAAAGTAATGAACAACACAATGCAGCTAACAAATAAAACATCAAAATCACACGTGAGCATTTGAGTCTCACCCTGTAAAAGAGCCAGAGAGTAAAACACTTTCTCCCCCATAAGGCCACACAAACCGCATCGGGATTAGCGCCGTGCCTGCAGCGGTTTCACCGGTTTCCTTTGCGTAATCCATACCCCAAGAGAACATTCACTCCCAAAATAATTGGTAGCCCTCCAAGCAACAAACAAATTTCCTATTAACCCTAAAAGGACAAATAAAAATCAAATAATTATTTTACAACCCAGTACACCATTGAAGCACATTCAATTCCCATGAATAAAAATTAAAATAAACCCAGTACTTCAAAGTTGAATCTTCGAATTCTACCACCAAAAACCTCAACTTTCCAATGAACAATGCCTCACGCAGTACACGATCAAAGACGCGATTTTAATGAAGCAAATACACGTACGATTCAGAAAAAATAATATTTTTAAAAAAAATTGGTTATCAACAACTCCACTTGAGTTGTACGGACGAACCCAGAAAAACCCAGGTTCAGGCGGATTCAAACTAACAGTAAATAGGCTTTGAGAACAATAGCGAACGCGAACAAACGATCTGGTATGAAGGCAAAATTAAAACCCTAAACCTAGTCTGAAACCCTAAAAGAATAAAAAAAAAATTTGAAACTTTGCTGAAGCAATTGAACAGCTATTGGAAATATATTATGGAAATATTGGAGAAGTGAACGAAGGTGGACTGTTGGGGGATATATAGAACCCTAGAATTTGTGCAATTATGGGGGTGTTTTGGGCAAATATTTGTATACTTTCCTTTTGTGGAACTCTCAATCCGTACTACATGATAAGAATTTTAAGTGGAATTTATATATGTATTAAAATATTAATGACAATCGAGTGGATATTTGCTAGAATTAAGAAATGTATAAAAGTATATAAAATGTGTATTGAAATTGATTTTTCCCTATAATTTGTGCAATTTTGGGGTGTTTTGGGCAAATATTTGTCTACTTACTAAGAAATTTAAGTGGAATTTATATATATGTATAAAAATATTAATGACAATCGAATTGATATTGGTTCAAATTATGAAATATGTATAAAATATATAAAAGTACATAAAATTTGTATTGAATTTTTTATTTTTATTTTTTTGTAAATTTTTATTAGTTGAAGTTTAACTTATAGTTATTAAACAATTTTAAGACTTAATATTTTTTCAATATCAAATTATATTAAGAGAGAATATATGGTTGTGTTTGGTATGCAATTCTAAATATGATTCGACACCTACTTTTGAGTTTGGTGTTTGGTTACAACTTTCTAAAATTAATTCTACACCTTATTTTGAAAATTGGAAATTAGGCGGGATAATTTTTCCTATCCCGTCGTTCCCGGGACGTCTAGCCAGTTGACAGGAACAATAAATTTTATTTATTTTTTGCAATTGGCACTTATTATTTTTTTTATATTTCAAATAAAAATATTTGCAAAATTTTTAAAATTTTCTATGAGCTTTTAATAGAATTTTTAATTATGTGCTTGGTTATGAGTTGTAAGTTTTTGTATCAAATATCATATGCCACATCAAGATTTATAAACTCAATTCAAAATTCTTTTCAAAACTCATAATCAAATAAATTTTTCATACTCAAACCATAATTTCACAGCTCACAAACTCAAAATATAATTCTACTTTCAAATCATATTTAAAAAATTCTACCAAACGCTACCTATATATATTTTTTTTCATCAAAAGTGCCTTTTGAATTTTTCCTTCATTCTCACAACTCCGCTATCCCTCTTTTTATAGTTGCTACCTTCATTTATTTCTGTTGGGATATATCTTCTTATTGGAGTTTGAGACCCAATTGGTTTATTAAAAGAGTTTGGTTTGATTTGGGTATAATATATTTTATATATTATATCTGACTTTTGAAATCCTAATAGGTATTTGATAGTCAATTTGATAACAGTTAAGATTTTTATATCAAAGCTCAAGAGTTAACCCCATATATATATATATATATTGTTTATTCTTCACAAAGTACTGGACAGCTACTACAAATTTTTCACCTTTTCCGAAGAACTGTGCGGCTGGTTTGTGTGTGTACGCGTTGGGTTTATTTCGACATCGTGTGGATTGCTTTGGTTCGTTATTTTTTAGTCTTCTTCAATTTTGGTTTTGAAGATTTTTGTTCATTTATTTAGTGAGGTCTTTCTTCTTGTTTATTTGTGATTATTTGGAATTTACGTAAGGGTGGCTTGTGAGACCCTTCGTGTATCGTTTGTAATCGTTTAGAAACTATTTGGCTGCTAGTGGAATCAGATTTCAATCTCGTGGACGTACCTCACATTGAAGGAACCGCGTAAAAATTCTTGTGTTGCTTTTTTATTTAATTTTTCCGCATTAGTTTTTTATTCCCACTGATTGATTTACTTGTGAGAAATCTTATATTTTCCCTAACAACTGGTATCAGATCTTACGGTTTATTTGGATTTATTTATTTGTGTAAATCAATGGAGAGGTCGTATGTCTAGCTTCAATGAAAGTAATTTAGTAACTTGGAAAACTAAAATGGATGACCTATTATTTTGTAAAGATTTGTATGGATCCATTGAGGATGACAGTAGCAAACCTAATGATATGAAAGATGATGAATGGAATAGGTTTAATCGAAAAGCTATTGGTGTTATCCGTCAATGAATTGATGACAGTGTGTTTCATCATGTTGCTACTGAAACTTCAGCACATGATTTATGGAAAAAATTAAAAGGCATTTATGATAGAAAATTAGCCACAAATAAAGTCTTTCTGTTTTGTATGTTGGTTAATTTAAAATATAAAGAGGGTAGCCCTATTCCGGAATATCTAAATGAAATAAAGAGTATTGTTAACCAACTTGCTTCTATGAAAATTGTTTTTGATGATGAGTTGCAAGCTTTGATGCGTACTTAGTTCTTTACCCAAAAATTTAGAGACTTTGGTTATGACAGTTAGTAATTCGGCGCCCGATGGAGTTGTCACAATGGGTCAAGTCACTAGTAGCTTGTTAAATGAAAAAATTAGAAGAAAATCAACGGGTTTCTCTCATTCAAAAGCATTTGTTGTGAGAGCCCGAAGCAAAACAAGGGAGAGGAGTAAGACTCCTCGTGGTCGTGATCAAAGTCGTGACAAATCAAAAGATGGTTCTTTTTCAAAGAAAGACATTGAGTGCTATTATTGCCATGAGAAATGACACATAAAGCGAGAATGCCGAAAGCTCAAGAACAAGGAGAAAAGGCGTAACAAAAGTGTGGATAAGAAGTAAGAAGACAGAATGGCAGTTACTACCAATGGTGATCTCATGGTCGTTTGTGAAGATGATTGTATCAATTTTGTGGCCCAAGAGAGCAATTAGGTGATTGATTCCGGTGCTTCTTTTCATGTGACTTCTCGAGTTGATTTCTTCACTACCTACACCAAATAAGATTATGGTTCTATTCGAATGGGTAATGAAGGTTTGTCCAAGATCATTAGCATGGGTGATGTTTGCTTGGAAACAAATTTGGGCTGCAAGTTGTTGCTTAAAGATATGAGGTATGTTCCCGACATTCGCCTCAATTTGATCTCTATTGGGAAGCTAGATAATGAAGGTTTCAACAACAAATTTGGTGATAGAATATGGAAGCTCACAAAGGGTTCTTTAGCGGTGGCTAAGTGCAAGAAGACTCATACACTTTATTCGATGCAAGGAAAAATTTGTAAAGGTGTTGTTAATGCACTGGAAGATGATACTTCTACCGAATTGTGGCACAAGCGGCTTGGGCATATGTGTGAAAATGGGCTACAAGTTTTGTTAAATAAATAACTTCTACCCAGTTTGAAAAGTATATATCTTAAAACTTGTGTTTATTGTTTGGCGGGTAAACAACATAGAGTTTCTTTTCATAAAAAATTTGCTTCTAGAAAGGAAAATGTTTTGGAGTTGATTCATTCGGATGTTTATGGTCCTTTAAAGGTTAGAACACATAGTGGTGCACTTTATTTTGTTACTTTCATTGATGATTATTCAAGAAAAGTTTGGGTTTTTCTACTAAAAGCTAAAGATCAAGTTCTAGAAGTATTTAAGCATTTTCAACCCATGGTTGAAAGAGAAACAGAGCAAAAATTGAAGTGCATCCGATCAGACAATGGTGGTGAATACATTGGGCCATTTGATGAGTATTGTCGCAGCTAAGGTATTCGGCACCAAAAGACAGTTAAGAAGACTCCTCAACAAAATGGCATTGTCGAGAGGATGAACCGCACCATTGTGGAAAGAACAAGGTGTTTGCTTTCACAAGCTAAATTGCCAAGATCTTTTTGGGGTGAGGCAATGAATACAGCGGTTGACGTGATCAATTTATCTCCTTCCTATCCTTTGAATGGTGATGTTCCATAAATAGTTTGGACCGGCAAAGATGTGTCTTATAAGCACTTGAGAGTGTTTGGTTACCGAACTTTTGTTCACATTCCAAAGAATGAGAGGTCAAAGCTTGATAGTAAGTCAAGACAATGTATTTTTCTTGACTATGGGCATGATGAATTCGGGTATAGATTATGGGATCCGGTCGACAAGAAAGTCATTCGAAGCCGTAATGTTGTGTTCCTTGACGACCAAACAATTGAAGAATTTGACAAAGGTGATCAACCGGAGCCAAAAACTAGTGATCTCATTGATATGGATCCATCTCCTTCATCCTCAGTTGATAATGAAAATGGGAAAGATGTGCAGCCACCCATTGAAGATATAGAGGATGATGTTAATCCTAATGAAGTTGGGTCGGAAATTGAGGAAGAACATTCAACTCAAGAACCGCCACTATAACTTGAGTTGAGAAAATCTACAAGGGATCGACAACCTTCGAGAAAGTATCCTCCCAATGTGTTTGTGATGATTTCTGATCAAGGGGAGCCTGAGAGCTACCAAGAAGCAATTGAGCATGTAAAGAAAGGTGATTGGACAAAGGCCATGGAAGAGAAGATGAATTCCTTACTTGAAAATCACATCTATGATTTAGTGAAATTGCCTAAGGGGAGGAAAATTTTGAAAAATAAGTGGGCCTTCAAATTGAAGAATGATGGCAAGAATCCGAGGTACAAGGCACGTCTTCTTGTGAAAGGCTTTGGGCAAAAGAAATATATTGATTTTGATGAGATTCTCTCGCCGGTTGTGAAGATGTCTTATATTCGGGTTGTACTTTGTATAGCTGCAAGTATGAACCTTGAAGTTGAACAACTTGATGTAAAGACCGCATTTCTTCATGGTGACCTTGAATAAGAAATTTACATGGAGCAACCAGAAGGTTTTGTAGAAAAAGGGAAAGAGGAATTTGTTTGCAAATTGAAGAAAAGTTTGTATGGTCTCAAGCAAACTCCGTGGCAATGGTACAAAAAATTTGACCATTTCATGATGAATAATGGTTTTTCTAAAACCACTTTGGACCATTGTGTGTTTGTGAAAATTTTCCCGGATGGTAAATTTATTATTCTTTTGTTTTATGTTGATAACATGTTAATTGTGGGCCAAAATTACACCATGATAAACAGGTTGAATTGGAGTTGAGCAAGTCTTTTGTTATGAAAGATTTGGGGCCGACAAAACAAATTATTGGTATGAAGATTATTCGTGATCGCAAAGAGGGGCTGATTTAGTTGTCTCAAGAAAGCTACATTGAGAAGGTTCTTAAGAGATTCAATATGGATAAAGCAAAGTCGGTTGGTTGTCCACTTGCGAGTCACTTCAAGCTTAGTTCGAATCAATGTCCTACAAGTGAGAAAGACATGGAAGATATGCAGAAAATTTCTTATGCTTCAACAGTTGGTTCTTTAATATACACCATGGTTTGTACAAGGCCAGATATTGCTCACGCCGTTGGTATGATGAGTCGGTTTCTCTCTAATCCGGATAAAGAACATTGGGCAACGGTAAAATGGATTCTAAGGTATCTTCGAGGGACTTCGAAGGTGTGTTTGTGTTTTGGGGATGGTAAGCCGATGCTTGATGGGTTCACAGATTCTGACATGGCCGGTGATGTTGATTATAGGAAATCTACTTTGGGGTATTCAATGACTTTTGCAGGGGGAGCTGTGGCATAACAATCTAAATTACAAAAATGTGTTGCTCTCTCAACTACTGAAGCTGAATTTATTGTCATTACGGAAACTTGAAAAAAAGAGTTATGGTTAAAGAAATTTTTGCAAAAGTTGGGTTTGAAGTAAGAAAAGTATGTGTTTTATTGTGATAGTTAAAGTGCTATTCACTTGAGTAAAAATTATACTTTTCATTCGAGATCGAAACACATTGATGTGAGATACCATTGGATTTGTGATGTGTTAGATTCGAAATTGTTACAACTCGAAAAGACTCACACGGATGATAATATTTCGGATATGTTGACTAAGACTTTGTCGAGGGACAAACATTTAAAGTGTCGAATTTTGGCGGGTATGGTTGATGTCTCCAGCTAAGTCGATAGGGGGAGAATTGTTGAGATATATCTCCTTATTAGAGTTTGAGACCCAATTAGTTTATTAAAAGAGTTTGGTTTGGTTTGGTTTGGGTATAATATATTTTATATATTATATCTAACTTTTGAAATCCTGATAGGTATTTGATAGTCAATTTGATAACAATTAGGATTTTTATATCAAAGCCCAAGACTTAACCCTATATATATATATTGTTTATTCTTCACAAAGTATTGGACGGTTGCTACAAATTTTTCACCTTTTCCGAAGTACTGTGCGGCTGGTTTGTGTGTGTACGCGTTGGGTTTATTTCAGTAGCGTGTGGATTGATTTGGTTCGTTATTTTTGGGTCTTCTTCAACTCTGGTTTTGAAGACTTTTGTTCATTTATTTGGTGAGATCTTTCTTCTTATTTATTTGTGATTATTTGGAATTCACGTAAGGGTGGCTTGTGAGACCATTCATATTTCGTTTGTAATCGTTTGGAAACTATTTGGCTGCTAGTGGAATCAGATTTCAATCCCGTGGACGTACCTCACATTGAGAGAATCACGTAAAAATTATTGTGTTACTTTTTGATTTAATTTTTTCGCATTAATTTTTTATTCCCATTGATTAATTTACTTGTGAGAAATCTTATATTTTTCCTAAAAATTTCTCTACTATCTTTTACGACTCATTTCTCTTGGTACATTCATCTCTTGCAGATTCTATTGTTTGGTAGTTCTTTAGCTAGTCCGCTATCTCTTCTCTGACTTTTTTTTCTTACAATTCCACCCCTAATCACCTATAACAACTTTGTTTTATCGCGACATATCTCTCTATCTCACCTTACACTCCAATTCATTCCTCACACATCTGCAAGTATTACACTGTCCCCACAAAATGATATCTTTTCTACAGTCATTACTTCACAAAAAAATGTAAGCCACCACCTTGTTAATCTTTAAAATCTTGAGTTGTTACCTTTTAAATCATAAATGTTACAGAGATATCTAGATACAAATTCTATGTTGTTACCTTTTAAATCATAAATGTTACAAAGATATCTAGATACAAATTCTATGGCAAAAACAAAAAAAACATAGGAATAAAGATGAAACTAACTATTTGCTATAAAAAGGACTATGATTTAAGAAAAAAAAAAAAAAATTATACTTCCCACCCTAATATACGGCATGCCTCACCTCGCCACACGGGTATTTTCAACTTAATAAGAAAACAAGAAAATGATGAGATTTAGTTTCCCACATTTTAAATCACTTTCTTGCCAATTTTATTGCCTAAATACACTTATATGCATATATTTATATATTAATTTGTTAAACAAAATTAAACTAAAACACATAAATATTAACATTTCTCTAATTTGATATATTTGATTGTTATCGTTAAGTAGTCATTGTATTTCATATAATATATTATTTTGTAAGTATTGTTCATCATAAGGTTGATTAGTTACTCTTCCATGTCTCACGTGTCTTGCTCTCCTTATTCTTGTACTTTAAATCTCTTTGAATTTTCTCAACTTCTTACTTTTGCTCTAGTCATATTTTTTTTCTCAAAACCTTTCATACATTACAAAAAAATAAATGAAATACAAAATACTACAAATCTGTCTCGTTGTCATCAATTAATGTTGACCAGTTATCCCATCACCTCTACATTTTTACCTTACGTCATTATCTTATAATCTCTTTGAGCATCTTACTTTTACTCTTACTCTTACTTCGAGCACAATATTTTTTTCAAACCCGATTCACCTTACAAAAAAAAAAAAAAAAAACCAAACAAACAAACAATCGGGGATACAAGATCCCACAAATTCATCCCGATGTAATCTGTTATAGCAAATGCATTATAATTGACCTGCAATATTACTATTTTTAATATTAATTAATATTATATTTAATTGTTAGGACAAAAGTGAAAACAAAAAAAGACATACAACAAAGGAAAACTAATTAAACAAATACACGGAAAGAAAAAAACACAAGCTTTTCTCTGCTGTGCATGTATATACACACATCCATCGAACAACCCCACATCGTACCATTCGAATCGATTCCGCTGGCGATCAAGCGCGGCTCTGAAGAAGGGATTGAGGGTTTCTGAGTTCTGAGTTCGATTGTTACAATCAAAGGCTCCCAATACTCAGATTCATTCTACTTCGGTGAATATATATACATATATATGTATCAAATTATTGTATTAATGATGATCAAGTAGGTTCAATGAGGGTTTGTGATTACGCTCGATTAAGTCGGTTTCAGAGGAATTGGTATCTGGGTTTCTGTGGGTTTTTGAATTGTTTTGTTGGGTCGAGAAGTTATTTGCGATAGGAGTGTGATATGTTGGACTTTAGGGAAGGTGTTTTTTTGGGGTAGGGTTAGGGTTTTTGGGGCTAGAGTTAGGGTTAGGGTTTGTTGGTGTTCTGGAGGGTTGATATGGAAGATACAGAGCTTGAAGAGGGCGAAGCTTGCTACTACAAGGACGATACAAGCGTTGACCCTGACATAGCTCTCTCTTACCTTGTAAGAGTTCAATTCTGTTCTTACTGTAATTCGGTTCAACTTTTGTTTACTTGGTTGATCAATTAGGGTTGGAAGTCTTTTTCTTCAGACTATAAAACTTAATTGGACTGCACAATTTGATGATGCTAATAAGTGGTTTTAAGGTATAATCTATCCATGAATGGTGTTTTTATGTAACTAATTGATCACAACCACTGAGAGAAGAGAATACATCATTTTTGAATATGAACTTGTGGAATGTACCTTAGTTGGCTTTAGATGCACTATTGTGGTGTTTGATATGGATTTTGTTCAGCTAATAAAAGAAAGAAAGAGGAAAACAAAGAAGAAAAAGAAAAAGGTCCAACTACATTAAAATTTGGGTAAAATACACATCCAGTCGAAACTACATACACGAGTGGTTTGTTTTTATCAGAATATGGAAGGGAATTTGGAGAAGTGGATAAATCAAATTGCAATCCAGCCTTACAGGTGCTAATTTTACTGTCACTAGCATCTTGGCTCATGCCGATGTGTGCACAATTAAACGGTTGAAACGGTCAGCAGTTTTTTTTTTCTGAACGTGAGTTAGGTTTGATGTTACATGTTTACCTTCTTTCTTTTTTCTGGTTGAATAACAACACACGTAGGAGTTATTATATGCGGACTTCAAATTCTCTTGCTTTAGCGCGAAAGTAAGGCAGGGAAGTACAGATAGCAAGTGTTTTTTTGGAATAAAATAGCGTGATAACAGACATTATCACCAAGTAGAGTGTTCACTTATATAATATAATAGATAATAAATACAATAAATTGTTGTTGTTATTATTATTACTATTATTCTTTTTGGGGTTGGTTAGTGTATTATGATAGGTCACAGTTACTCGTACTCTTCATGATTCTGCCTTGAAGTATGTTCTATTTAAAGATTTAGTTTTTTTTATTTTATTTTATTATTATTATTATTTTTTATCTCAATTTTTTTTTGGGGTTATAAAATAATGTTTTTTTTTTTCTTCTTCTATTTGTTGAAGGATGAGAAGCTTCACAGTGTGTTGGGGCATTTTCAGAAAGATTTTGAAGGCGGGGTTTCTGCAGAGAATTTGGGTAAGTTACCCAGCAATGGAACTTTTAAGATCATGAAGAAAAGCATAACTGCTTTTCCCTTCTCCAAAATGATGGCTTGGAATTACTTATTTTGTCAGGGGCGAAATTCGGTGGGTATGGTTCATTTTTACCCACTTATCAGCGTTCTCCCTCAGTTCGGCCTCAGTCAAAGACTCCACAGAGAGTTCAGAATTTCAGCTCACCAAGATCTCCTGATGTCTTGCCCATTGAGGTATTTAAAAAAGTTTCCTTCTTATTATTTGTTGAATTGGTAGGAACAAGAAACATTTGGCTGACTGTTCATCAGCTTGGGAAATTTTAGTTTACATGAGTAATGCGGGTTGTGTTACTATACAGTGTGCTCCCCAGAATTCTACAGCTCCCTCAGATGCTGCTCAATCTCTAAGGCTTAACACTGCTTCCCGCAGTTTGAACAAATTGCATACTGCAAGGGCCTCATCAGGGGATATTTCAGCCAAACAAAATTCGTGCTTGTCTTCTGCTGTAGTTATTGAAAAGTTCCCTATGAAACATGAACCTGTTTCGATTAAGCCGGTTAATCCAACTGACCAGAGAACACTAAAGGTTCGAATCAAAGTGGGTTCTGATAACAGAGCAAGGAAAAATGCTGCAATCTATAGTGGCCTTGGGCTTATTTCTCCATCATCGTCAATGGGGAACAGTCCTGATGAGAGCGGTGGGATGTCATCTGAATGCCAAGAGAACGTGGATGAATCTCTTCACAGCATACTTCAGGTAAATTTTATTTCTACATTTTTCTTACAGAATACTTCATTTACGGAATGGACCTATAAGAACATGGTTGAACTTGCATTTGTTGGTTCTCTTTTCATGTCATGGAACAGAGTATGACATCTTTTCCAGTCCCTGGTGGCTTTCTTTTGTCACCTCTCCATGAGAGTTTACTTTGCTTGGCAAGAAAGGAAAAACTTTCACAAAACAGTAAGCCTGTTGCTGCCATCAAGAGTGGGCAAGAGCATGCTGTTGCGTTAGCAGATGATTCAGCTTCCTTGATGGGGGATAGTAAAGTGCCAAAAGACAAGAAAGCAAAGATAGTGGAGAAGAGTGACAATTTGATAGTGTTGGAGCAAGAACTTGGTATGGATTTTGATGATAAAAGAACTACTATTGTGAAGCGCGAAGTTGATATTGAAGTGCGAAATGTGGAAAATGAGTCCCTGGACCAGAAAGGGTGTTTCTCTAATGACACAAAACCCAAGCGTATTTCAAATTCAGTATGCAATGTTGTGGACAGTGTGAAAGGTGCTGCCATGGCACCTGGGATTCCTAGGGAAGCTGGGAGAAACATATCATTGAAGAAGAGGGAAGTGACTAAGGATGGGATGGAAGACAGATTATCAACTGGGCTAGTTAAGGAGTCCGAGTCATTATCTGATCAAAAGGGTGGTAAGTATGAAAAGGCAGAATTGAGAACTAGGAGTAGTTCAATGGAGAAGATTTGTGAAAGCAGATTAAAAAATTATCATAGGAACATTTCAGCCGATCTTAGAGAAGATGTCCAGAGCAAAGGAAACAAAGTTTCTGACCCATTGAAAGCTGACACTGATGTTTCTAAGTGCAGGAGAGATCATAATGTTGGGGCAATGGATCATTCCAGTTACAAGGCTGGTCAGACAACTACGTATCATGGACAGGTTGAAGCTAAAATGCCTCATGGCATGGTAAAGTTTTCATTTGAGGGCAAAAATAAGTCGAAGGGAAGCCAAAGTAATGGTAAGTCGGCTTCTGAAGCTGATGAAAGCTTGATGACCAGAGCATATGAAGTGCCAAAAGAGAAGAAGAAAGCTGCTAAAATGCACAATTCAAAGTCACAGAAGGATATTCAAAATGTCCATGATAACCGTAAAGATCTACTGCCCAAAACAAGAGTAGAACAGATGAATAACCAAATAAATTCATTGGAGAGGCCATTTGGTGATAAGCCAAAGAGATCTAACCCTGAGGCTGTTGAGAAAGAACAATGTGCATCATTAGATAAATTGAAGGAGATATCTACTCGTAAAAAGGTTGATACCCAGTTGACATCTGAAACTTGTTTGAAAGAGGCTGCAAATGATGTCCATCCTTCTGCTAAAGGAGTTACTTCTGAGATGGAACCGACTTCAGTGCCTCTTGTAGTTATAGAAGAAAATTGGGTCTTATGTGATCGTTGTCATAAGTGGCGCCTTCTACCAGATGGTACCAAGCCAGACCAACTTCCCGAAAATTGGTTGTGTAGCATGCTTAACTGGCTGTAAGTTTATTTTGCTAGCACTTGAAATATTAGAATGACAAGCTAGTTTATCCCGTTGAATAGATTAATTGTGTTATGCAAGACTTTTGCTGATAATACTTTATTGTATTTTTTTATTTCTCTCTATTGTGCATAATGTACACAGGCACAGTGTCTTTAATTTTACGTACAGACGTATACACCAATGGCACCTTTGAAGCCTGAACCTTTTACTTATTATAAATGTTCTTCACAGGCCTGGAATGAACCGTTGTGATATCAGTGAAGAAGAGACAACAAAAGCTCTCTATGCATTATACCAACTTCCGCTTCCTGAGAGTCAGAATAACCTTGAGAAGCATGTTGATAGAACTGCAGCTGGAGCATCTTCAGCTGATGCCTTGCATTTGAACCAGAACCATTTGAACCTTAGTTCCCACTGCCTGCTTAATCCACGAAAGAAGAAACAGGGATCAAAAGGAACACCTTGCGCAGCCAGTAATGGTGTTCCAATTCAGATTTCAGGCTCTACTAAAAACATTCAAGAGGAGATGGTGAAATGCAGAAGCTTAAATGACATGAACCAGCCCATTTCGGAGTCCAATTTAATGAACAACTGTAGTGTTGAGCATTTGAGCAAGTCTCGCATTATCCCTATGGAAAGAAATACTCATAAACAGAAAGAAAAGCATGTAAATAGTGGTAAGGAAGAGCTAACATATATATTCTTAATTCCTGCCTGCTTATTTATGTGAAATATGTAATGCATTTGTCTGATGGAGCATATATTTGCAGGTGATGCCAAGCAAAAAAGGCTGAAAAGCAAGAGAGAAGCTGACCAGTATGTGTATGGGACTACAAAGAAAATTAAGGCTGATGTTGCATTTGGTATCAATAAGTATGGCACTACCGAACCTACTGGGAACATTGATAAGGTAGGTTGTGGTTTGCCAACTAAGGCAGCTGTTAGGAGCACGGAGAAACACAATGGACATTTTTACTCCAAGGATGCAAAGTCTGACTGGAAGGAAAAGGTTCAAATTTGTGCAAAGAAATGGGAAGAATGCGCTTCAGTATCACTTCACACTGGGTCGTTGGATATGAAAAATTATGATGAAAGAGAATTATCTCTGAAGAAGAGGAAATTAAAGGATTGGCAGGAAAGTCAGAGTTATGTAGAGGCATCACGAGACAAAGGTAATCATCTAACTGAGAGCAAGGTCTTCGTAAAGGAGGAGTCTAGTGATAGTGAATTCAGGAAGGCAAAGAAATTGAAGGTGTCTAGGACAGAGGGGAAGCAGTCCAGTACCAGCAAGGGTGAAGATAGATTAAAAAGAGAAAATAAGGTGACCGAAACCTTCTTGTCGTCTGGTAATAGAGAAAATCCAGTTCATGGTTGGGTAGAGGCCGGGAATATTGTGAAGGATCAACAGCCAAGGAAACACAAAACAAAAATTGCATCTAAACCAGCCTCTGATGTTGTGGATTCATTGAAAAGGGATTTTGGATCTGAACAATTTTCAAGGGCGGCCACTTCAAGCTCTTCAAAGGTCTCAGATTCTCGTAAAAGTAGGGTCCTCATACCTGAAGTGAAAGGCTCACCTGTAGAATCAGTTTCCTCATCTCCAATGCGGACTTCCAATTTAGACAAGCTTTCACCTGCAAGAAGGCACATCTTAGGGAAAGATGCTGGAAGGAATGGTGATTTTCCTGTGATGGATAGCCCAAGAAAATCCAATGGGGATGTTAACATTGAGAGCAATCGATATTGGGAAGCAAGGAGAGAAGTCTTTGGTGTCCCTCATTCAGAGCCTCTGGGATTTCCCGTGCTAGATTTTCAGGACAACAATAGTCAAAAGTTTGGTGGCAAATTTAAATCAAGGGTCAAATCTCCTTCTGAGTTTCAGAATGGCCATTTAGTTAGGAGTGATGCTAATAACGTGGAGAACCCATGTGCAGGTGATCTGCATGCTTCAGACCATTGCAACAATGAGAATAGAATGAACAAGAATCATTATCATGATAATCCAGAAAAATCCGGAAAGCGTTCCTCTCTGCTGTCCAAGGACAATGATAAAATTTCCATGAACAATTTTGAAAGGGTTAAGTCAAAGGTATCTGATCCACCTTGTGAGATGGATGCATTGAATCCAAAGCAGAGCCTGAGGGATGAGGTAGAGATTGGCTCACGCCATGTTGCACCACCGCCTGAAGAACCGAGTCATTTAAAATGCAGGATTAAACCCATCAAGGATGACAAGAGTGTTGGTACCAAGGGTTCTGGAAAATGGGAAAGTGACAATGGAAGAGAGAATCAATTGGAATTTGTGGAGCATAATAGTTCAGCTGTGAAATTTGGTGCCCATTCCCTCAAAGATAGCAGGGTAACTAAGATTACCCCACAGCAGAACCTGATTCAGGATTTTGAGGGTGAAGTACAGAAAAGTGATCCCACCCAAGTGGAATCAAGGGGAGGGAATTCACAAGCTTTCCTGTGTCATGCAGGTAAACAAGACCCACCAGCTCATGTTCCCCATTCAGCACCTAGATCGCTGAAAGGAAGTGCTTTTGATGTAATTCCAGTTGATTCTTCTGGTCATGGTGACTTATCAGAGGTGTCAAAACAACCAAAAAATGCTGTCAACCACCTGGGACATCCTGTGCCTAACCGGCGTGCGGTCAGGGATGCCTCCAGTCAGGTTGCTAGTGATGTTTTGAAAGAAGCTGAAGATCTCAGAGACAATGCTGATCGTTATAAGGTTCTTATAGATTGCTTTTTAACTTGCCTATTTTTCTTTTTGATTGGAAGATTGATATGCAGGTTTTACCTTTCTTTTTTTTCTTACTGTTGGTATGATTTTATTTTCTTTTGTAGGGTTTTGGGTTTGGTTTTGAATGTAACTTGACATACTTCCTAGCTGCCTTGAAGTTTCTTCATGGTGCTTCCCTTCTTGAAACCTGCAACGGTGTTAGTAGTAAACATGGAGAGATGTCTCCAATGCAAATCTATAGTAATGCTGCCAAACTTTGCGAGTAAGTAGAGTTTTTGCCTCTGCCAAATTTAGGGAATGTAATTATTGTCAATATATCATCTCAGTCTTAAAGAGGACATCTTTCTTATTGGCTCAACTTGTATATTAATACTAAACTGCATAGTTTTGTGTGTAGCATTTTCTGAGCCAAAACTTACCTGAGCAGCTTTCCTGAATCTTTCTCTCTTTATTGTATTTTATTCTATTTAATATTTATTTATTTATTTATTTATTTTTTTTTTTGGGGGGGGGGGGGGGGGGGGGGGGTTGGTTGTGTGCAATTGTGTATTCTGTGAGAAACAATATCAAGCTATGTCTTGGGTGTACCTTTCTGTGAAGTTTTTGGCATAGCAAATATTTTTATTTTTTCAATAGCAGTCTGGAATATCTGATGTTGTATTTCAACAACTATGAAACATCTGTTAGTTTTTCTTCCCTTTCAGCTCTCAGGAAATATTCTTTGATTGATTGCTCTAGAATTTTGGCTTGATAAGCTGTGATATGTTGCTTTATTTTCACCCTTTGAACTAAATAGCTGTTGATATGTTTATACAATGTCAAAATACTGATCAAAATATTTGTTCATATTAGATTAATACTATCAATGTATCAGTGTATTGCCTATTGTACTTTTCAACAAATTAAAATCAGTTACTTGATCTTTTTGCAATGAGTTCTTATGAATTCTTTTTGCAATGAGTTCTTATGAATTGACACTTATTCCCAAGGAGCATGGGGCACGGGAAATCCCATGTGGACCAACCCTTGCAAGGCTGAATACTTGGGGATGAACAATGGTGATGTAGTATATATAGGTGTTGCAAAAAACCTCCACTGCGGTGTTGCTTAGTGACTTAGAGAGAGCTTTTGAAATTTCTGAGAAATGATATTTCAATGGGAGGTTTTTATCTAGTGACAAAACTTGATCCTTTCTTGTTTGTGGTTTTCTATGCTTGTAATGGTCTTATCTCAAAAGTAATGGTTAAGATCTTGACCAATAAGGAGATAATGTGCTATCTCAATTTCTAGAACATTCCAAAAACACCAATTAATGGAACATGCAAAGCCGAACTTCATTTTTTAATGGATAGATTGAATGTCTCTTAGTGATTCTAGACATGGGTAATGTTTGACACATTGCAATGAAGTATTATGATTCAGATAAAATCGATGAAACGGAAGAGATCCAAATGAATGGAAAGGAAAAAACAAAGGATGAAACACTTCCACTTTAACGAGACATGCTATAAAAATAGCCCAATTTATGAATCTTGTTATTTGGATGGGATGGGAATCAAGAAAATTCGAAGTTAAAAATACTTGAAGATAAAAATATAGACATAGACCTCTTCTAGTTTGAAAAACTTTGTGTAACTCTTCTTTTCAATTATAATTGATGGAATCAACTATTACGGTATGTAAAAAATAATCGATTTGAAAATGTTGTAGGAAATGAAATGTCACAATATTTC
The DNA here is from genome assembly GCA_036172215.1 of Camellia granthamiana. Lineage (NCBI taxonomy): Eukaryota > Viridiplantae > Streptophyta > Magnoliopsida > Ericales > Theaceae > Camellia > Camellia granthamiana. Next base: position 5,174,900 of record CM069910.1, on the reverse strand, counting down.
TTTTATACATGCCGAAGTCACGGAAAAGAAAGAATATCTTTTACGTTTTGGAAAATGATACAAAGGAAAATGCCCTTTTCCATAACTGAAAAAACTGCTCTGATGAACTTTACAATCATTGGGTTTCAACCAGCAAACCAAAAAGTAATGTGAAAAAGTAGTAAATTAATTAAAAGATTGATACTTAAGATAAACACCAGAAAATATAAGAAGAGATTCGCCCCTGACATAGTTGATGCCTTCTCCTACAAATAAACTCATAGCACCAACTCCATCAAATAAAGGGGGTGAGTGGGAGTATTTAGTGTGGAAGTTGAGAGAGGAACATTGCTATATAAGGAAAGGAGAGATGGGATGGGAAAGTAGGCATTACAAGAATTAATGTTTTACTTAGGATTTATATCTTTAGATTACTAACTTTAAGGTTTATTATAGAATAATGGGGTGAGAAATTTTTGGCAACTGTTGTTGGATAAGATTTTGATTATGGATCTAGATTGATGTCATTATATGGTAGATTTGGTCCTTCTTGATTTCTAGGGATTGGGCTGCTATTTGCAATCCTTAGTGATTGGTTTTCCTTGTTTTCTTTTAGTTTTTTGATGGTTGTTTTTATTTTATTTTGTCCTTCTTCACTGTATGAGGACTTCTTGTTGTCTACCTTTTCTATTACTTTACTTAATAAATTTCATTGTTGATTTAAAAAAAAAAATAAAAAAATGGTAGATTTGGTATTTCTGATGGTTTATTTATGCATCAGCATACCCCCATTTATTTGTCTTTACCCTGAACTTGGTTAAACTGGCAGAATCTGTGCCCATGAATATGAGAAGCGCCGAGAAATGGCTTCCGCTGCATTGGCCTATAAATGCATGGAGGTAGCATACATGAGGGTAGTTTGTTGCAAAAATGCCAGTACAAATAGAGATCGGCATGATTTGCAAGCAAGTTTACAAATGGCTCCTCAAGGTATGAATGAAGTTACAGAATGCTTAGATATACATAAACTTTTGTCTTCCTTTAAAGTGGCCTACTCGCTCTCTATTATGTTCATCTTCACTTTCTAACAATTGCCTGACACCATGCACAGGCCAGGGGGTGAATGGGTAGATTTGGTTATATATTTTTCCACTAGTAACCTTTAGTTATTATCAGAGAATCATTGTGGTTTGAGATTCAAACAGAAGCGGCATCATTTCATCATGTTCTGCGTAATATCTGAAATAAGCCCATTTTGTTTCCAGCAGCATTCGAAATGCATTAATTAATTTTGCAACTATGGGAAACAACTGGTTCCATATGATACCCCATTTTTTTTGGCCTAGTGATTGAATTTGAGTATAGTAGAAACTGTTAACTTTCTCTGCTTTTTGTGTAATATTGGGAGAAAAGACAATTTTATTTGATTGTTTTGATCATGCAAATAGAAGATGCAATTGTGTCGTCGGTAACTTTTCTTTTAGGTCATACTAAGGTGTTAAATTTTATCTGCTATTACTAGTATGTTTCGTGCACTTGTAGCTGTGATTATTGTCTAGCCAAAAGGGGGAAAAAGAAAAAAAGAACTGGCCGAATCACTTGAGAATGCTGTATTAGAAATGCTTTTGATATTTTTTATTTTATCTGTTCATATATAGTCTGGTAATGTTAAGAACATCTGCATTATGGTACTACTTGGAGATGTCATTGGTAGGGGTTGGATGCCCTTTGTGGTGTATTCTTTGTTTGTATTCGCATTAGAAACAGTGGATCTGATGTGACATTGAAAAAGACATTCCATAGGCATATTAGTTGGCATACAAATTGCCCTTCATTAATGTTATTGTTTCCCATCTGGGTAACACAAACGTTATACCTTGCTGCCCCCTCTCCTTGATTGCTACATTGAGGATAAGTGTGCATAAAATGTATTTGTGCTTTAGATGTTACTTTTAATGAACTACATAATGTTCTTATTGATTTTACACTTCGTGATCATTTGCTTAGGTGAATCTCCTTCATCTTCTGCATCAGATGTTGATAACTTGAACAATCAAGCAATGGTGGATAAGGCTGCTATTTCTAAAAGCATTGGTGCTCATGCTGGAAACCATGCTATTGTTGCTCACAACCGTCCCAACTTTGTTCGACTGCTCGACTTCGTAAGTAGATTATTATACAATAATTGCCTCATTTATTTGCACTCATATGAAAACAGAGAAGCACTTATGGTCTGGCATAATTATATATAGTCATGTGTGTCATTCACTCTGAACTTATTATAGGTCTTTATGATGTTAGAAAAGTATACTTGATGAATGGAGGGAAATTTGAGGATATTGGCTTTTGTTCCTTACATCACTTGCATGCAAATGAATTGCACTCTGCAAAAAATGGCCTCCGTTATACCGGAATTACAAGCACCTACTACTGCCTCAGTCGATGATGTTTTTGAAATCTCAGTGAATTGTGATATGATCACAAAGAGGTCCTCAAATATAGATTTTTAGCTTCTAGGGTGTGATTTACGGCTTGTTTTTATATGTGTTTACTAGCGATACTTGTAATTAATATGATGGGTGGTCAGACCATGAGATAATTTATTAACCTAAATTGGTTTTGTTGTGCACATTCTGTTCTTTGTAACCATATGCTTCTTCATGGAACGTCACAAGAATGAACATTTCATCATTTAATTGTTTTTTGCAGACAAAGGATGTAAATTCTGCAATGGACGCCTCCAGGAAATCCCAGGATGCTTTTGCAGCTGCTAATGTAATTCTGGAAGAGGCTCAGAATAGGGAGGTCATTATTTCCATTAAGAGGGTCATTGATTTCAGTTTCCAAGATATAGAGGAACTAATATCTTTAGTGCGGCTTGCAATTGAGGCCATCAGTCGCCATGGTTTCACTGGCAATAAGGATTAAGTGAACCTTGTACATAGCTCGCTTCTCTGTTTTTATATTGCCAGTGATCAGGCATGAAGATAAGGGGAAAAAGATTGGGTGTTGCACTTGGAATCATTTGAAGAGACGGGACAATAACAGCTCATATCTTTGTGTACATGTGTACAAAATGAGATTGATTTGCAATTTTTGTAATTTAGTAGTGAATTTTCCAGGTTTTTTTTTTTTTTTTTGAAATTTTATTATGTGACGAGCATAACGTGCTCGCCCTTGCTTTGTAAGGGGTAGGGGGGAAGGGGCGCATATATACAGTTTAGTTGTTCGGCAAGAAGACTTGGAGGTGGTTATGTGAGAGTGCAGTCTGAAGTTTTTAGGCAATCCGTTGATTCAGAGCTGGAAAAAGATAATATTGTAGAGATTGGGCACCTGTTTAGTCAACATATTTGAGGATATTCGAGTTCTAATGTAGTTATTGCTGGTCCGTTCAAATGAAGGACTTCATGCTTTGTTGCCCTCTATTTTTGTTCATTTTTTAATGGAATAGAAAAGTTGAGTTCATGGGGGAAGTTCCCTTTGTATATATTTCTAGTATTATAAACTGTTGCTGCCTAATTATTCTTTAAAGAAATTATATTTGTTAATTGTAAAATTTATTATATTGTATTAAAAAAGTCATAAATCACAATAATAAAATTACCAGTAAGTTCTATTTTGTTTTGAAAATTACTATTGTTATATCAAATTTCAATATTAATAAATAAGCTCTTTCTATTTTATAAATTGTTATAAAAAATTTCAATTATTCATAATAGTATATTTTATTTTTCTCATTAAAATATGAACAAAATTTTCATAAATAATTTATTTTATATAAAATTTTATAATGAAACTGTCTTTAATTGTTGAAATTAAATAAATTTTCATATACAAAAATATAAATATAAGATTCATCAACTATTTCATGCATTGAGAAATATATAAATTTGTCATGGCATTATTTTTATAACCTATTGAAATTTTAATAGAATTTATCCCTTTTAGATTGTTTATACTAAAAAAAAAAAAAATCACAACAAAAAATGCTGCATTTTATATTATAATTGTTTCGATCCATTTGTTATTTATGATTTTTTAATATAATAATAATAATTTTAATTTAATTAAAATTAATTTTAATTAAGTTAAAATTATTTATAAAATTATTGTTCATATTAAAAGAAAAAAGTAAAATTGGGATAAGATATACAGTTATGGAAGAATAAACTTTTTGAGAACTGACAAATAAGATTTAGTTATCCATATTGAAACTTAATAGGAATCAATAGTAATTTTGAGAGTAAAATAGGACTTATTGGTATTTTTTTCTTCTGTACCATCTTTAATGTCATTTTTATTTTTTTAGTTTGTCTGTATTTTCACCTGAGATTTAAAGCATGCGCATCTATCACCAGATGTTTTAGAACTCAATATTTGAGAACTTATAAAATTATAATTTGTGTGAGTGATTTTCTGACCACACTGCTAACTCAGTAATCAGCTGGAGAGAACTGACAGAATAGATGACACCTGGCTAACCTGCAACAGAAAGAGAAGATTCCGGCGGTGGTTCGTCCACCCAGGGACACTTCGACGATCAAGTCAGTATATCTCTCAAAGATATTCAATAGTGCTAAACTCACTGTTCAGAATATAAATTGCGTACCTTAAACCTACGGGGGTGCCTCTCTTTTATAGTTAACCCAATCCTAGTCCCGATAGAAGCCTGACTTCTATGGACTCCCATTCAGTGCTTACTTTGGACTCCTCAAGAGATAAGGATAGACTCCCTAAGAACATTATCCTTATCCATCTTGAAATTTTTCCTCATTCTAGGACTCTTGTCCCTTATCCGTTTATCTCGGATTCCGATATCTTCAGAAATAACCTCGGCTACGCCGAGATCATCTCGGCGTTACGACTAGGACACGTGACACCTTGGCTGATACATCGGCGTCACCTTGCCACGTGTTGGTATTCAAAAATATATCCCCACAACTGCCCCTTAGGTTCTATTACCTCGGCATTCTGAGGTGATGGAACCTATATTGGGGCCTCCTTCTAGTACGTCGGCTTAAATCATTTTAGCCGAGATCATTGTTTAAGGCCGACATGTCTCCCTTAAAGAACAAGAATTCCAGTGAATTCCTTCACTCGTATGAGCTGTCATGCATCACTATTCAATCACTTCATTCACGCGTCTTATCCTCATTGGATCGTGCCTGTGACGCGCCTGTAAGCTGTCTTGCGCCTACGTGCGCCGTCTGACGCATTCGCTGCTCTAGGCGCATTAACTGCCCTTTTTTACCGTCGTTTCAAGTTTTAACAAAAACTTTTCCCTCTTCTTTCATTTCTTCACTTTTCTTTCGATACTCTTGCTTTTTCTCTCTCTTACTTTTTTCTATTGAATCCGCCATTGTTCCAGACTTCAAGCTCTGCAACTGCCTTCATTCCTCCCTCTTGGTGAAGCTTTCGCCGTTCTGTTACTTCTGTAACCGTCGCCTGACTTCGGCGATCTTCATATCGGCTTCAGTTTTTCTGGTAAGCCACTGTTCCTTTTGTTTTCAATTCTCTGATGCTCGTTACTACTTGTTGCCATTACTGCTTTGTTTAAACATTCGAGTTGTGAATCTCATATCTGAGTGTGTTTATTTCACGATTTTACCCCTTGCCCATGTCTTGAATACACGCATTGTTCACCATTTTCTTGCACTTTTGCCACTGTTCTTGACCTTGTACCCCTTGTACTCACTATGTTCTTGATAGTTCATCTTTGTTCTTGATTCTGAAACTTGTTCTTGTTTTCTGTTTTTTGTGTCTTTTCCAAATTTGTGCCTTCAATCTTCGTTTCTATAGACTTAGGTTTGGGATTTGTCTGTAGAACCCACAATTTAGGAAAAAACTGAAACCTGTATTTACCTAAGTGATTGCCGAGGTCCCAATAACCCTTTCAAAACATCTTCTGAAATCCAATCCCTTCGGTTAAGCCGATATCATGGGTATGTGGAAACATAGGGTGGACACCCCATCCAAACTAGAATTCTTTAGACAAGAGTTTGAAATCCCAGCCGACGTCCATCTGAGGTTGGCTGGGGATGATGACTCCATCATGCCTACTGATGACTCCATGCCTTTCTCTGTGGTGGCTTTCATCGAGTGTGGACTTCGGCTCCCACTCAACATTCTTTTCCGCAAGATTATCCATTATTACAAGTTAAACCCAATGCAGCTCGCCATCAACTCCTACCGAGTTATTAATGGCATCATAGCCTTAGCAAAACAAGAAAACGTTAGGGTCACTTTAGCCGATATCCAGTATTGTTATACCATGTGTGGCCTAAAAAAGGACACGGGCTATATTTACTACCTCAAGCCGAGGTCAACGGAGTACAAAATCGTTGCCGACCTCTCAGACTCCAACAAGGGAGCTGGAGATGATTACTTTATTACTTTGGGGAACTGGGAATTTGCTCCAGATGAGGACCTCCACCTCTACCCTCTTCCTCGGATAGTTTTCGTAGAGGGCAATGGTAAGAGCCCCGTGTTTCATATTTACTTGCTTTCAAAGTCTTTAATACTTCAAATATTCTAACGTTTGTTTTTCCTTGCAGCTCTTCCAAAACCAGGAAAAGACTTTCGCAAGTCCTTTTACCCAAGTCTGGGTTTAAAGAAACTACTGGACCTTCCTGTTCATAAGCGAAAGGCCCCACTGGTGCTCAATTTCATCCCGACGTACAAATTAGCTCTCCCCGATGTTCCTAAAAGGAAAAAGAAGAAGAGCCTATCTCCTCCCTCTGCCACAACCCCTTTAGTTGCTACCGAATCTCGGCCAGATCAAGGATCAACTTCTGATCCAGCAGAACAGCCGTCTACTTCGGCTCCATACCTGATCCCATCATCTTAACGAAAACGTCATCGACGACTTGTTCTTGCAGCCGAGATGGGCTGCCCAAAACCAGTTGCAAAAGACCTCTTAGCCAACATTCCAACTGATGTTGATGCTCAATCAACACAAACCATGCCTCCACCGAAGCCGAAAAGAATAAAAAAGGCTCAACCAAAGGCCAAGGTGACTCAGGTTGAGACTGAAGACACTTTGCCAATTTCTAAATTGGCTGAGAGTGGGAAGACTGCCTCTGTCCCCCAGAAGAGGTCCGCTGGAACGCAACCATCCGAATCGTCCAGATCAAAGAGGCCGAGGTCATTCGCTGCAACTACCTCGGGATCTAAAAAGCCTGATGCCCCCTGGGCCCCCGAAATCACTCTGGAAGATAAGCCTGTTATGGCTAGTGATAGCGCCGATGATATCAATGTCGGCGTTACCCTCAGTATTGCTCTGCTTCTTTCAGGCGATCTGGAGCTAAACGCCGAGTTCAGTGAGTACGAGAACTACACTCTGATGCTTTAGCGCTCTGTTCAGGTAAGTGTTTTTGCTTGGTACTTTTTCTTTCTTTCTCTTCATTTCATACTTAGAATATTTTCTAATACTTCTGTTTTCTTTCAGGCCATCCAGCATGCCCATTCTTTCTCAATACAATCTTTTGAGAACCGTGAGAAGCTAGCCGAAAAGAAGAGGGAGGTCTCCAGCCTTCAGAAAACCAATAAAAACTTGCAATCAAAGATGAAGACCCTGGAGGATCGGGCCGAGGTCGCTATTAAAGCCAAGGATGATGCCGAAGAGAAGGTTGGTGCTGCTGAAGCGATAAACAAAGTCCTTCAAGCCCAGCTGAAGGAGGCTGAGGAAAAAGTGGCCCAGGCCCAGAAGGAGCTTCAAGACACCTTGGCCACCAAAGAGGCCGAAATCAAAGATGCCGACGAGAAGGCGTATGCTCAGGGCATGGCCGATGTTACGAAGACCTACGAAAAGCAAGTCAAGCAAGCATGCAACAAGGGTTTCACCCTTGGTTGGATGACCTTGCTGAAGAAACTTGATGTCCCCGAGGACTCCTCCTTTAAGAATGCCGGTGCCATTCCCCTGCCATTTCCTCCAACTCCACCTCCCAATCAATCTGACGACAAGTCTGATTCTGAGGATGAGGTCGAGGAGGAAGTTTTGGTGAGGAAATCAAAAGAGACAACTGGGACCAAGTCCCTTTCTCTGAATGAGCAAGTCCTAGACTTGACTCAAGATGAGGATGGTGAGGAGGTTCTTGAAGATGTTGTAGCTGAGAAGGCATTGGCCGACGTTCCCCTTGTCGACAAGAGCCTAAATGAAACCCTTGTAGAAATTGAAGCCGAGCTCGCGGCGGATAAGGCTGCTGAGATGTCTTCCCAACAATCGTCTGAACTTCAAACTCAACCAACTGCTACTGCTGAAAAGTCTTAGCCTTATGTTTTTCCTTCCTTTTTTTTGAAGTACTGTAAACTTCTTCACATTGCTGATGTGTTTTTAATACAACAACTCTTTTGCTTTTGAATGCTTGCATGCTTGCCTTGTATGCCTCCATACTTAGAATATTTTGCATATCTTTAATACACTCCAATCCTTGTGCAACTTTCTCGGGGGTGACACACCTCGGTTATACAACTGATGATTTTACCTCAGCAAATACCCAAGTATCTTTCTCGGCGTAAGCTTGGTTTCACCTTGTAAATTTTTCATAAAATTTCAACAAGTGCTTAACCTTAGTCTTCAACTTGTAAACTTTTCACAAGTTTCAACAAGTGTTAAATATTATCTCGGTTTAACTTTAACTTGTAAACTTTTCACAAGTTTCAACAAGTGTTAAACATCATATCGGTTTAACTTCTAAACTTTTCACAAGTTTCAACAAGTAAACATCATGTCGGTTTAACTTGTAAACTTTTCTCAAGTTTCAACAAGTAAACATCATGTCGGTTTAACTTGTAAACTTTTCTCAAGTTTCAACAAGTAAACATCATCTCGGTTTAACTTGTAATCTTTTCTCAAGTTTCAACAAGTAAACATCATATCGGTTTAACTTGTAAACTTTTCTCAGGTTTCAACAAGTAAACATCATGTCGGTTTAACTTGTAAACTTTTCTCAAGTTTCAACAAGTAAACATCATCTCGGTTTAACTTGTAAACTTTTCTCAAGTTTCAACAAGTAAACATTATATCGGTTTAACTTATAACTTTTCTCAAGTTTCAACAAGTGTTAAACATCGCTTGTCTTCTCTCTGCCCCCTAATGTGAACCTAAGTTTCACTTGGGTTCTCATTGTTTATGTATGTCAGAAACAATTGTCAAGTATCTTGATCGGTCACGAGTGTACAAACAGATAAATTAAGCTGAAACTTTATTTATTTACTTCGGCAAATGACAAAAGAACAAAAGATTCTAGTGATAGAAAAATTTTAAATTGCAAGTGTTCCAAGGCCTTGGCAGCTCTTTGCCCTCATCTTCGGTTAAGCCCGAACCGAGAAGAAAGAAGCATTCTTCATCCCCCTCCTAGACGGGGATTTTCTTCAGTGCTTCTTCGTTCTTCTCTGCTGGCTCCTTGCCGACGTCCTCTAGGACTTCCATGACCTTGTTTTTTGATCTCTGCCTTTTCTGGTTCTCGTATGCTGCAGGTGGATTTCATTGCTGCCATGGAGCAATTCTTTGCCTGCAGCTGATCTCCTCTGACCTCCTCAATCCCATGCTCTGTTGGGAACCGTAGTAGTTGATGCAATGTTGAGGGAACAGCCCCCATTGCATGCAACCATGGCCTTCCCAAAATGATGTTCTAAGGGAAGGGTGTGTCGATTACGGTGAACTCTGTTGTTATCTTCCTGGTGCTTGCCTGCACCTCCAAGCTGGTTGTTCCCAGTGGCCATGTCGGCGTTCCATTGAACCCGACCATCGGGCTATTGGATTGCTCCATATCGTCTGGGTGAAGGCCGAGCTCCTTGTAACATCGGACGTACATGATGTGACAAGAGCTGCCTTGATCAATCAGGATGCGTTTTACTTGGCATTCCCCAACCTAGAGGGATACTACCAAGGCATCATTGTGCGGATGCTGTACCATCTCAAGGTCGGCTTCAGAAAAGGACACCACTGGTCCTTGGCACTCCTCTGTCCGATGTCTCTTTTTCCCGACTTGGTAGACGTGCTGCAAGTGCTTTACCTTCTGGGTCTCCCCCCTAATCTCGTTCTCATTTACCTTCGAGTGGATTACATTAATTACCCGAGGTCCTCCTGCCTGAGGTTGCTGTGCAGGGGGAGGGGGAACTGCTGGTGCTTGAGGCAGTCTTGCCTGCTCTTCTCTTGTTCTGGCTTCATCGACAAGGTCTCTCAGATGGCCCTGCCTCACCAGGTCTTCTACGTGTGTTTTTAGGGCTCTACAGCCTTGAGTCATATGCCCATCTTTATTGTGGTAAGCATAACGCCTATCAAGGTTCCTTCCCATAAATTCTCCTGGTGCCCTTGCTGGTGCTCTGAAATAGGGTTGATTCTGAATTTGTTCCAGGACTTTGTGAATTGGGATTCGGAACACAGTAGTCATTGCCTGTGCAGCCCTCAGTTCTGTTTCTTGCTTGCTCGATCCATTGTTACCTCGGCCTCGCTTCGGCGAGCCGTTTCCTTTCTCTTGCTTTGTTTCCTTGGTCCCCGATATGTCTTCTTCGACTGTGGCATACTTCTCGATTCTCGCCATGAGCTCTTCCATGCTTTTTGGCAATGTCTTTGCCAAAGACTTCCGTAGTGGACAATTGTCTTTTAGGCCGTTCTTGAAAGACACGACCGCCACTTCTTGGTTACATTCTAGTATTTGGTTGAACACCTCATAGTATCTTTTTGCATAGGCCCTAAGGCCTTCATCCTTGCTGATCTTCAGAGCCATCAATGCGTCCACCCTTAATGGCTGCAGCTTGTTTGTCACGAACCTGGCCACAAACATCTCGGCTAGGCCTTCCCAAGTCTTCACGCTTCCCTTTGGTAATTTGTGGAACCAATCTAATGCAATCTCCCCGAAGGATGAGGGGAACACTTTGCAGAGCAACGGCTCGTTCCCACTATACAATGCCATTGAGTTCAAATATAATCCAATGTGGAAGTTGGGGTCTGACTTACCATCGTATATTTGGAACTTCGGCATACTGAATCTCTTCGGCGCCTCAAACCTATCCAACTCTACCGAGAATGGTGTCCTCGGCTTATCTGGGGAGGTTACCTCGGCATCAGCGTTCTGTTGCTTCCTCTTGAGGTAATCTCTTAAGTCTTCTTTGCTTCGCCTAGGAGCTCGGCTATCTTTCGACTTCAATCTTTTCGGTATACTACTCTCGGCCTCGTGGTGAGCCCTCTTCGACCCCTCTCCATGAGTTGTGCCGAAGCACAACGCCTGTCCTTGAATATGCTGATGTTCTTTGAGGTCGGCCTTCTTGGTGCGTTGTGTCCTTTGTGACTCTTCCTTCCTTGACTCCCCTCTTCCGACCTCCCTTGAAGGCCGGTGAGAGTGTCCTTCGCTCCTGGTGTGCTGGGGGGCTTCTGGGATTGCTTTCTGCCCTTCCTTCTGGGCATTGGCTGCTGGAATCAGTGTGTCCTGCAGCGGGTATGGTGGCTGCATGACGTTATTTTGCATCATAAAATTGACGACCGATTGCAGGTCTGCCAATTTGTTTGCCATCTCTTTCACCTCTTCGTCCCTTCGTAGGCACCTGTCCTTCCATACCTGGAGGTCGCCTTCGTTGTAGTACCCGCTTCGATCAGGTTTCTTTGGTACGTCGCCAGTCTGGCCGACATCTTTTACTCCGGGAGTTTGCTCATGAGTTTCTGCGTTGGACCTGTCTCCTTCGACATCAAGGTCAATAGGTCTCCCACTCCCAGCAGGAGTGTCATCCCCAATCTTTTCGTTCTGTCCGTTACTGGCCATCTATTCTACTTTCTTTCCCACAGACGGCGCCAAATTGTGTGAGTGATTTTCTGACCACACTGCCAACTCAGTAATCAGCTGTAGAGAACTGGCAGAATAGATGACACCTGGCTAACCTGCAACAGAAAGAGAAGATTCCGGCGGTGGTTCGTCCACCCGGGGGCACTCCGACGATCAAGTCAGTATATCTCTCAAAGATAATCAATAGTGCTAAACTCACTGTTCAGAATATAAATTGCGTACCTTAGACCCACGGGGGTGCCTCTCTTTTATAGTTAACTCAATCCTAGTCCCGATAGAAGCTTGACTTTTATGGACTCCCATTCAGTGCTTACTTTGGACTCCTCAAGAGATAAGGATAGACTCCCTAAGAACATTATCCTTATCCATTTTGAAGTCTTTCCTTATTCTAGGACTCTTGTCCCTTATCCGCTTATCTCGGATTCCGATATCTTCGGAGATAACCTCCGCCACGCTGAGATGATCTCAGCGTTACGACCAGGACACGTGGCACCTCGGCTGATACATCGGCGTCACCTTGCCACGTGTTGGTACTCAAAAATATATCCCCACATAATTGCTTTTTGTTTTTGGTTATGTCGGATACCGTTGGTCTAAAGAGAGTGACCTCTAATGAGGTACAAAAGTTATGATTGATTGTACTAGCTCGAGATGGTTGCTCTTACAGTTGTTTTGATGGCATAGAGTGCTTGTCTTACAACATGAAGATTTATGCTTAAATGGTATGGGTTTCAACTTACCTAATCTAGAGTTCCAACCCCAATTTTGGTGAACTTATAGAGAAAGTTACAGGTTCAAGAATGGAAAGCCTGAATGAAAAAGGAGGAAGTGGTTCATTCATTTTTTCACGAGAAAAACGAAAGGGAGATAGTGAGATGGTTATGATTTTTATAGTTGGCGGTTAAAATTTTTGTAGTTGACACGATTGAGCTCTTCCAATTTTGAGTCGACCGTTAGGATTCTTCCAATTTCCTCCTTGTAGTTGGAATTCGAAGCAAAAATCTAAAATGACTGTTATGTTCGTGTAAAAAATTAAAGAAACAAACACATCATACGAAATGTTCAACAAGTAGACATGTCATATGTGTGTCAATTATGTATCGATATTTGACACGTGTTATCTATCTATACTATTATTAAAAATGAATAACTCAATTGGTGTTTAAACTCTTAGTGACTTCTCCTTATATCACATGTACTCATTTTTCTATTTAAAATATAAAAATAAAAATAAAAATTAGATAATTGACAAGATTAAGACTCGAATCTTGAATCTTAAATTTAATAAATAAGACTCTTATTACTTACACAATATACCATACACAATTTTATTTTATTTTATTTTAATTGCACACGTATCGTATGCTAACCGCTAATGAATTCATATTTCTTTTTCTTTTTATTTATTTTTTCAATGACTCACTCAATGTACTCAATATCCACATTTTGATATGGTTGATGCATTAACTCAAATCCTTCTTCATCCTGTGATTGTGTTTGTATATCCTGTCAAGCAGTAAACCAAGTCACCGATACTCAGAAAAATGATCAAATTCATAGGAAAAGTGAAACAGTGATAAGGCATGGTGTGCCATTATCCCTTTGTTTCAAAACCAAATCATAAGGATCACAACATTATAACAAATACCTGTGTATTTGTTAGATGATGTGTCGGCTGATCTTGGGTGATTGAGTAGGCTTGGGGTTGAGACATTCGGTAATAAGGCTCTTTGAGATCAAATTTGCCGAACGATGTCTGGACTATTCCTCCTTGTCCAGCACCAGCGCCCCAACTTTTAGTTATTTAAGTTCATTTACCACTAATTAGATCATTTAAAGAATCCTATTAACAAACAAATACAACTGAACTAGTTGGATCATGAACACTAACTTGTCATCGTTAAGTTAATAGAATAACTCTGAGCATTGTGTGCAATCATGTGGAGTCGGTCTATAATTTCTTATCCTGGCATGACATAAAGTGGCTGAGAGAGGACGCAACGTAGCTGATACCAGTGGGTTGTAGGCGCACTAGGAGCTATGTTCAGCCACCTTTGTACAGTACTGTAGAATAAGGAATTAACAATGGTTGTGAGAGAGAGAGAGAGAGAGAGAGAGAGAGAGAGAGAGAGAGAGAGAGAACATTATTAATCAAACATTAAATGATTACCTCCCATCAAACAATGCATCAAACCAACACGCTAACCCATGAATTCTAGTACCCACAGGGGCTTCGAATTTCAATGAAACATCAATTTCATACAACTTCTCTTCCTACAGAATGAAAAATATTAGACAATCATCAAGCTTTATTTCATACATAAATCCAATTCAACATGGATATATTACAGCCTCTATGGATAGTTTCATAATCAGGTTGCATCTTATTCCATCACCCAAACAATCCCACAAAGTTTACAAAACAAAAAGTCATATATACCCTGCAAAGAAAGACAATGTGAGCGGCTATCAAATCCTTTTTGTACCCTTGTAGACCCTGTTTGTGATCCATAATTTCAGCAGTTCCATAGTTACAGAAATAATAATTCCATTCCACAAAACCTTTTTAACTTGACCTCTTTGAATCTAAGAATGGCCACCAGTCATGGACTATGAAAGAACAATTGCTGTGCTAATAAAGAAACAAGTAATTTTTTATATATACTATAACAAGTACTGTGGTTGGTAGGTGATAGTTCTTATTTAGAAAGTTAACTATATTGTAGACACCTCATTTTTGACTGCCTTTACGATTTGGATGCCACCACTTGCACACCCAATGATGAATGTGTATATGCTTGTCAAGTGTTCGAAGTCCTCAGCAGAATGTCACAGCTTTGAGTCTTCAAACCCTATACACCTTTTGCCTTGTTTTGGACCATAACCATAGTTTTTCAAGCCTGAAAAACCTTAGGACCTGTCGGCCACCACTGTTGGCTGCCGGCCACTGATCTTGGTTGCCGGCCAGAATTAGTGTGTGTTTTGGCAACTATTTTTGCCAGCTGTGCCAGCTGTTGTCACAGATGCATGTACTTGTTTACACGTGTATGTATTGATATTTCTAAGGGAGTTTGATGTTTGTCTATATATAGGAGACCTCCCCTTCCATCTTTAAGGTTGGAAAATTTTGAAGCAAAATATTTTCTCTCTCTATAATTCTCTCTCTCTCTTGCAAATTTCTTGAGCCTTTACCTATACACTCTAAACCAAACCTTGTGGTCTTTGAGCTGAGGTACATTGGAGACTACTTTAAGCTCTTTAGGGTGTGTAAGTGTTGGTTTAATAGTTGGAAAGTGTTCTCCTCATCAAGAGGTATAAGTCTTGACTTATTGTTTTGCTTTAATTGCTATTTTACCTACCGTTTTTGGGTTGTCTAAACTCTAAAATTTTGGGCTGAAACTTATGGTTGAAGGTCAATAACGGTGGAGGGGTGGCTCATCATTCCTTCTATCTAGCTTCCAAGGTCTTTACCCTTGTGTTTCCCACTTTGTTGTAACCATTTTTTGAGCTTTTAAATACTGATTTTCAGTGGCTAAAAACATGTTTTGAGGTCAAAAAATGGAGGGGGTAGCCTTCCCTCATTATGTTTTGTTTACTAGCTTACATAGCTTCATATTTTAGCTTATTGTTCTAGCTATTTTTGTCTTAATTTCAGCATGTTTTAGGACTGATTTAGCACTATTTTAGGACTGTTTTTTGTTGTTCATTGCATTTGAGTTTTGTATTGCATGTTTGTAGTGTAATAGTCCTCACAGGTTGGTGGTTTAGGCCTTAGCCACCAACCTATTTGAGTTGATAGCATTTGTTTATGGCTTTCCATACTTGTTTTCACCTCTAATCACCTCTGCAACCTCCCTCATTTCTTGGCTTTTGCTTTGTTTTGCTTTGAAAGTTGGTTCAAACTAGTTGCTTGTTTAAAGCATGAGATTGAGTTCTTGTGCTTAATGGTTTAATCCCTTTGGGGGTTCATTATCAATGGCATGACACTTCTCTCATGTCTAAAACAACTCTTGGTTTGATGCTTTTTTTCATTAGAGAACTTAAAGCTCACCTTTGGACTTAATTTATTAAGGAATGGTTGGTAATTAAAATGGAGTAATAAAATGAGGACAAAAAATTATGCAAGATAATAACTTGGTTAGGGTTCAATCGGACGTTAATTGAACCTTTTGAGTCTTGAATCATTTCATACTTGTTAGTGATGAAAACGGTTCAAGAGTCATTGTCAACCATTTCCCTTGATCAATCCATGATAGGGAGGGGGTTTGAGAGTCTTTATTTGTTGCATTTATTAAAAATGTACCAATTGGTTCATAGGCCATCATGCAATGAAATTGCATCGATTGATGGTTTGTGAATTAAATTTACCACTCCTTTGAGCTGTTTGATGATAAGGAGGGGTAAGTTGTACAAATAACCCTTGAAAATACTTTGGTTGTGCTCTATTTGCTCTCTGTTGCAGTTGGAGGAACTAGGATTTTGTGGTCGGCAGGCCACCATTTATGGACGGTAGGCCATCATTTGTGGCCGGCAGGCCACTACTTCTGGCCTGCCGGCCATTTTTGTCAAATTGAGCAGTGCCCTTTTGAAATAGAACAGAGTTGATTTTGAGATGAAAAACAGTGCAAGATGTTCTACTGTGCAACAAAAGCATTCTGACAGCAGAACAGTGGGCTTTTCAGGTGAAAATCTGTGCATGCATAAGCATTTTACTTACTTATCGAGGCTCTTTTGCTTATGGACTTATAATAGCTAGCTAACTAGTTAATTTGTGTTGTAATTAATTAGTTAGAAGTTGCTAGTTATTTAGTTTGTTGTTGTAATAATTAAGCTAGCATAGTTTAAATTCGTTTTGTAATAGTTAGTTAATTCGTAGTAATTAGCTTAACTAGTTAGTTTATTCGGACCCTCCTGTGTGAGAGCACAAACTTATAATACCGTGTATGTCTTCCAACCTCATGTCTTTCTCCCTTTTATTTACTAGCGTATGTTGGTTAGTTTAGGGCATCATGTTTTGTTTAGCATCTCTCATGCCTTGCATCCACTTGTCTTGCATGCATCAAGGCTCGGTTCATCATTCTAACTTGCACTGTTAGTTTAACACTTCTTTGAATACGTGCTTAAGACCGCATGCTATCAAATTGATTTATATGCCATATTAGTAGTCGAGCCTAGTAATTGCATATCGTATGTATTACATTAGTCACATTACATAATTAGGATCACGCATTTTTCCGAACTCTTTTATCTTTTTGGCTTGGAGTACTAGGTGAGCTTTTATTTTGCTTTAGCATAATTGCATGAGTGTGATTGTTGCAATGTCTAACATGCTTGCCATGAGACTAAGTGCTTATCTGATAAACTGATTGAATGCCTGTGGATGACGGGTAATTGCTTGAATTATAATAATTTGAGTAATGTACATATGTAATTACTTTTTCAAGTGGTACATATTCGAAACAATTTTCAAAAACAAACATGAGATCAAGTGTTCCAATTCTTGCAACTTAGTCTATACTTGTGTGCGCATCACATAGTAATGCTAGCCTAATAATCAGAACAAAAGCATATAATGTAAATAAGATTCACATCATGATTAGTAGAGACCGATCTTTGATCGGGTGAGCGGGGGTGCTCAATTCACGACCTTCCCCTCTCGTACCTAAGTTCCCGAGCCGAGACAATCTTGGTGATGACAGACACGCGGCCTTTGGCATGAGTCATGAGTTTCCTAAATTTTCCAAAAATATTTAGGTGGTGACTCTGTATCTGGCAAAGCAGTCCATTTTTGGCAATTTGATTCAAAATTGATTTTTCTAAAAGATTTGTTAGATTTGGACTTTTTGGTGTTTATCTATTCCACATTTCACTTGTGAGATTAGATTCAGAACCACAGGAGTCCAATATTGTGGGGCTTATTCGTCTTCCGAAAGAGGGCACGAAAAGTCGAGCTACATACCTTTATAGAAGTGGAGTTAATCGTATGAGATATTGCTGGAGCCACCAATAGATTAGGATCAAAAGCATCTACCACTGGCTGTACAGAAAGTAAAGGGGAGAGAGAGAGAGGGAGAGAGAAAGAGAGAGAGAGAGAGAAAGATCATTAGAGGTCACCATGATAATAACAGAAAAACCAACATAATTATTGTCAATAAACATGACAGACAGAAGTGAATACACAGACACAATGTACTCGAAAGTTTCAAGAACCTTTGAACAATGCTTTACCATCAAGTTGATGGTAACCATGGAGTGCACACACACACACACATACATTGTACTTGAAAGCTTCAAGAACCTTTCAACAATGCTTTCCTGCCAACATATTTATAATACGAGTGTTCAAATTGACCTAATTCAATTCATATATGGAAGCTGCAGGCAGCTTTTTTCTGTCATTGACTGTATCAGGATTTACCACAATCTAACATTGTGATCGTTCACAATTTCTACTTTCAACTAGAATCCCCTAAAAGTTTCTCCTAATTTTTCTTTCTATACAGACTACATCATCCACATCATGGTCTAACTCTTCTAATGAAGGAAAAATAACAGATTCTTCCAAAATGACACACTTCAAGAAAGAAGGGCATAGGGGAATACATTTTGGTAGAGAGCATGAGGGAAAGGAAGAGAAAGGGTGGAGAGGCCAGTTTTCCACCTGAGGGCCCAAAATTCTTTCCATCCAAAAAAGTGCATAAAAGGGGCAGGTAGGGACAGACTCCCACTTTTTAAAAGTTTGAAATGACTTTTGGTCCTTCACAAGTTGTAACTAATCAACTTCAAATAAAGTGAGGGTAAAACATTAAAATGACATAAATTCGTAAACCTGTCTCTTTCGTTCCTCTTTTTCTTTTCATCTTACCAAACAAATTGATGAAAACCAACGATCCCTTCCCTCCTATTTCCTTCCTACAAAACATAGCATTAGTATAGCAACCACCATATCTCTATGCAAAGAAAGACGAAGTGTATGAAATGTCAGAAAACCTCACATGAGCAAGCATACAATTGCATGGTTAAACTGGACTAATTTGGTATTTTGGATGCAAAATGCTTTAGTCAAATCTTGCTCTCAAAATGACCCATGTTGAGGAGATCTTTTATTGAAGAGAAAAATGAGAAAGGATAGGGGTCAAATCCTTGTGATGATCTACTAAAGTCTTTCAACATCACATTTTTAAAATTGAAATTGAAAGGGCATCACATTCTTACTTTTGATAAGTGAAACTAGAAGGGGATCATGCTTCAACCATTCATCATATATCTTTTCTGTTTATAATATCAAAGCGATGTGCATAATAAGAACAAAGGTTTTGTTGAGTTGGCTCGAGCCATTTTCTAGCAAAATATTTACAGTAGTGTAAGTAAACAAAAGAAAGAACACAATTTCATTCCTTCCATAAAAAAACTAAAAAAATCAAACCTCATATCCATGCCAACTATAATGACAGTGTTCTGAGATCCAAATGCTGCAATGAATTCGGTGTATTCTGGAAAGTGAAACTGGGCAAATATAGCGATCCCGATTTTTTCCTGTCATTTGTTGTTGTTGTCGTTGTTGTCTATATCTTGTCTTCACCCTTTAACTCTTTGAATTTGAGTTTAGAAATGTCTTGGGCGTGTTTTGAACAGGTTGGTTGAGTTTTAGTCTCTAATCTTGTTGCCTAGATTTTTGTTGATCCGCTCGAGCGGGTCTTGTTGCACTCGAGCGGAGTTTGCACCCTTTCAGCATTTTGTGCGTCTGCAGATATACTACAAAGATGTTTTTCACGCTCGAGCGGCATTCCTTACGCTCGAGCGGGTATCTTTACGCTCGAGCAGGTATTCGAAGTCTGTAAAGTACTTGAGGAGTGTATTCTACGCTCGAGTGGGTCTCTTTGCGCTCGAGCGGGTAGTGTTTTGCTGTTGTGCCTTGGCGCTCGAGCGGGTATATTTGTGCTCGAGCGGGTGAAGTTTTTGTGTCTTACGCTCGAGCGTCTTACTCTCCGCTCGAGCAGACTATACGTATATCAGATCGCGACTATGTCATTTTAAATCACTTTTTCGACTCTCTCTCTCTCTCTAGCTTTTCAAAACCCTTATTTGAGAGCTCCTCTCTCTAGAATACATCTTCTCTCTACGAAATCATCTAGCTCTAGTGATCTTCTACCTTAGTCCCTTTATATAAAGTGTGGAGCTTGGCTTGATCTTCATTTGGATCCGAAAATCATTGGGTTTGGAGCACATTCGAGTTTCTTCATTATCTCCTTTGAGTCTCTTCACTTGAGGTAGGGATAACTATTCATATTTATGGCCTTTGACATAAACTTGTGGCCATTTTGATTTAATGTTGAAGTTGGGAGATTTTGGGTGTTAGGGTTTCAAAACTTGAAATGTATAAAGACGGCTTTTGTTCCTTTTGAACTATACATGTGTATATGGGTCTTAAAATGAGGTTATTGATGTTCATTGATGATATTTGGACCTCTGGTTCAATGTTCAGAAAGGGGGAAAATGCCTTAGTTGGGTTTAATCGGGTCTTTGGCGTAATTAATGAAATTAATCAGGAGAATATGAAATTGAGTTGTAAATAATGAAATTGGAAAATTATGAGATTGAATGGTGTTGTTGGATTAATGAATCACTCACCTGTGAAAAGGGTTGATAATTTATCTGTTTGATGAAATTATTATCTGTTTAGAAATGATTGTTTTGGGCTATCGGTGGAGGATAGTCTTGATTGTTGTAAACACTGCATGATGATTAGGTGAATTAAAACTAATCAATTGAGTGTGTCATTGAATATGACGGATGGAACAACACAGTGAATATGTGCTTTGCTTGATCATTGTATATGATAAGTGTTTAAATACATTGCATATGTATCTTGTTTGGGAGGAGATATGGGATGTACTCCATGGTTTGAGAGGAGATAGGGGATGTACTCTCAAGCCTGTTTGGAAGAAGATAGGGGATGGACTCCATTGATAACTAAGTTGGCCGGAGTGTCCAAGGTGAAAGTCCCGAAATCTTGGTTACGTTTGCATAACGTAGATGAATTGAAGTATTGAAGTGTTAATGATATGAGTTGTAGTCTCATTTGAAATTAGAATATTGAAATGTTAATGATGTGAGTTGTAATCTCATTATGAACTGTCTGGATGAATAGAGAACCATATCTATGAACTGGTTTGGATAATGAAAGTGAAAAGGACTGTTATATATATATATGTGAATGTGGATTGGTTATGAAAAAGATGTACGTTTGTTTATATGAGTTAAACATTTATCAAATGCCAATGTTTTAGTTATCGCTCATATTATGTTTAGCATATCTCTACTGGGCGTTGGCTCACCCTATATGGGACATCATTTTCAGGTGCAGGTGATATGCCGCTACCAAGGTTGTAGCTTGGGAGGTTGTAGAAGGTAAAGGCTTACTTTTGGTGTAGTTATATTTGTGTTACATGTAAATTCAAGCCTAGGGCTTAATGTGTTTTGAGTTAGTACTCTCTTTTTGTAACCAAGTATTGGCTTGGAAAGTTGTAAGCTCGTAGGGCATTTACTTTTGTTGTCAACATGTATTACTTTTGTAATGAATACTCTGATAACTAGAAATATGATTTACTCTCTCATGTCTATGGATGTCATGAATGTTGGGTTTATATGTATTATTTTAAGGACGTTACAGCAAATGACCATTCTGAGCTAAAATACTTTGGTACCACCCTTGAAAGAGCACAAAAACAAGAGAGTTTGAGGCAACATCAAAACAATCCCTCATATATGAATTATTTTGGAGACTCGTAGTACTGGAAAAATGAACAAAGTTTGGACAAAACCTATCAAGCAATGGTGTAGTAACAAAATATACCGCTGGTTAAATAGCAGTTCAACTGGTAAAAATAAGGGCCAGAAGATGTTTACAAATTCAAAGTCTTTTTTTTTCTTTTTTTCTCCTTTTTTTTTTAAGACAAATTAAAAAAAGTCTAGTTCTATTTAGGTGATTCTTGGCAATTTCATAGAAAAAGAAACAATGATATGTCAAAATAATAAAAAATTGAAGTCACAACAGTCATAAATGGACTTTGTACAATGGCATGCCTTATTCTTAAACCCTTAATGCAAACCTGTGACAGCCCTCACCTCTGATTAGTGCTAATCTGTGATTAAGCATGATAAGTAATTGATCGGACTGAAATTCTGAACTGATTACATGAGTATGTTGCTTTAATTGCATTTCTATCTGTTTGTCATTAAATGATCTGTTCGTATTTTGATTTCGAATTGCAAATTGAAGGCCTTATCGGCGACAGAATCAGAAATTGATTAGTGTTATGTACTAATTAGGATTTATGTGATTTTATGGTAGATTTAATTGAAACTTGATTTGGAATGACTAAATTGATTAAATTAGATTAAATAATGTTAAATCACATTAGTTCAAGTATTTACATGTTGTACCATTTAGTGGGCCACTTTCATTAGCATATTGAGGCTTAATTCATATACTTAGACATATCATTCCTCATCTCATTTGAAGACCAAAACTGTGAGGGAGAGTGAATTGGGAGAAAGATTGAGCTCATCTAGAATTCTTGCTTGAACTTAGAAGATTTGAAGGTTAATTGCAAAATTGAGCTAGCACATTTGGAATTCAAGACTTAAGGTAAAGGATTCACCTTCTTAGTTGTGAATTTAAGTTGTTCTTGCATGATTCATGGGAAAATTAGTGATCTAAGTCAAGAATTAGTTTAAAGTGTTGAGTTGAGAGTGAATTCATGCATGTATGTACATGTTCTTGAAATTTGAAGTTGTTTTGCATGAAATCCTTAGATGCATGTGCATATTTTAGTAGAGGTCCATGAATTCACCATGTTCTTGAGCTAAAACTTGCATTTGACCATGTTTTGGGGCATTAGAGTTCATGGGAACTCATGCATGTATGGTTTTGCATTGTTCTTCATGTTTACATTTGGAATTGTGTTCAATTGGCTTACCTTTGGGCTTGATTTTACAAAATTGACCTTCAAAACATGTTGTAGTATGAGTTTTCAAGTGTTTTCCAGAAAATGGGCCCAAAAGGTTGAGTTTTGATGTGTTGAATGCTTGGTTTGAGCTTTGAAGGCAAATCTGAAAAACCCAGAATTTGGCTTTCTCGCTCGAGTGAAGGATTCCACACTCGAGCGAGCACTTGTGTGTTCAGAGGTCCGGTCGAGCGATAGAACGTTGGCTCGAGCGTGAATTGCAAGCTCTCAGGTTTTTGGTGCACGCAGACGCACGCTCGAGCGACGAGACCTACGCTCGAGCAAAGGATGTGTCTCATGCTCGAGCGAGCATCGAGCAGAGATTTTCAACAACTAGTACTTTTGCATTTTTACAGACCGCTTGAGCGAAGGAGTTTACGCTCGAGCGACCCCTCTGTTTTGATAAGCCCGCTCGTGCGAAGAAAGCCACACTCGAGCGAGACCCCTGTTTCAGCAAAAATTTGAAAAGTATTTTAAAGTGCATTTTTGCATCCTCATTCTATCCTAGGCATTCTTAGGCCTAGTTTAAGGCATCTTAATGAGGATAATGTTGTAGAACCACACCAAGTATAGTTAGGGGCTAAGTTATTAATCCCGAGTGTGTGTTCGTTCTGTTACACTGTAGGGTCGGCATCTGAGGACACTCATTAGCCTATCAAGCCCAGTACTCTGTGAGTAACAATGTTGTAAAGATATGTTCAATTATGATTATTTTCTGAAGGATCAACTGTTCTGCTTACTGAAACGTTATTGTTTAATGAATGAATGTTTGTCCTATTGTAAACTGTATTCGTGGCATCCATAGCAATTTACTGTTACTGTACTATCACAGAGATCTCTATCGGTTCCCATGTTTGGAACCACTATTGTTTACTGTTATGATGCCCATCAACTGACTGTTTGGTCTGTTAAGACCTACTGTACTGTTTTGCTATTGGATGTACCACAAATGACTGCTATGGTTTCCAAGTGATTGATATGACTGTTTAAATACTGAAAAGACATTCATTCTTAACCTCTTTACTCAACTATTATTCACTGGGTTTTAGCTCACTGTTTATATATATATGTAGGTGTCCAAGCACTGGACCGGAGCTAGGAGCGTCAGGTTAGCTCTTGTTTTGTCAAAGCCAACAATTGTGCCTCATCTCGAGGTTCCAAGTGCATTCAAGCCACGGCTGTTTTGGGGTGTTCCGATTCACCCTTTTGTTTCTGTCTTGTAATAAATGTTTAAGACTTGACTGTACAGTTTTAGTTAGGGATTTGGTCCTTAACATGGTTGTTGTGTATATGTCACATGTACATATGTTTTTGGTTATCAATGTGGCACGTTTATAAAAAAGTCTTTTTGCATTCAGAATGTCACAACTCATTGGACATCTTTTATTTACTGTTTTGGCTTTCGCCAGCCCCCTTTACTCTGTGTTACTATTTTTACTGTTAGGCAGACTTTTGGTAATCACGGATTACTGGCCGGTTGCGATGCTAAACTCATAGGGGCGGGTTTGGGTCGTGACAAAACCATACAAACATAGAAATTTTTTGACAATCATTCCAAGCTTGAAGTCAGAAATAACTTCTTGATAAACCTCTCTTACCTTTCATAAAAGACAATGATGAACCAGGATTGGCACTGGTACTTGGAGAAATAAGAGCATCAAGGGAAGATGATGAATTGTGGGAAACCATTGCTGGACTTTGAACAGCACTCGAACAAGTAGACGAGTCCTCTCCTACAACCCGAACTCTGAGGTTGAATAAATGCATAGGACCCTTGTCACCTGACACAACCAACCACTAGACATTAGGGGAGAGAGGAATACTAAAAATATCTATTTTTTCCACTCCTCTGCGTACTTATTCAAGGCAACAACATTTAGGTAACAGGGAAAAATTGCAAATGCAAGTGCAAAAAAAAAAAAAAAAACAAGAACCTAATGGAGACAAATAGAGTACGCCAGCAACTTATAGGCAAAGAGAAATGGGATGAGGTTGTGGTAGGTCTAATGTTCAAATCTAGCCCAGAGGCTAAGAAAGTAATAAATAGATCACTTAGAAACATGAATTACTATCGTATACAAGACAACAACATGTGGGTCTACTTACACTAGAATGTGGTACGATATTGAGCAGGATTATAAGCTTTTGCATATTTCTTAATTAAGTTAGGGAGTGATAAAGTAACTTTAAGCAAGACCAAATTTGCACTTAATGGTTCGAAAATGATACATGCAACATTTATTTTTAACATCCACATGATTTCTACTCCTATCACTACACAGTGATTGACCTCTTACAAAAGGCCCATACTTCTAGGAGACACAGCGCACTCTCAATCTCCCATATAGTGAGTCTTAATTTCTTAATTCATCTTGATGTAGGTTTTGTTCAATATGTATAAAGACATAACACAATTTCTTGATCTTCGCATAAAGAGTAATCTTAACTTTGAAGAAGCAAAGAGAATATAAGCTAATTTTAATTAGGTTGGTGGTCTCCAACAATGATGCTAAAAAGGTTTGGCACTAAAATGGAAAGAAAGAATTTCCATTATCTATTGAACATTGAAAGAGTGGAAATTCAACTAGTACTACAAATACAATGTCTTCCAAATGTCCCTAAAAGCCTCAACAATAACCCCGTAATGATGACGCGAATTCAATGAGAAAAAACACTCCAACAGCTGCTCTAAATCTCTCGCCTCAAACAATCGCTTCGCTAATATCATTTCCATCATCGATCTCTTGAAATCCTCATATGGGTCCATCGATTCCTTCACCACCGCGAAGCTGCCCGTCACTTTCCCCTTCATCACAAACAACAGTATTAGCTTCTTCAACCCCGATAACCTCACCGGTGACTCAATCTCTGTCGACTACACCTTCCCTCCTTTCGAAACGTTGCATTTTGCTCCGTTCATCCTCTTCTTGTGATTTCTTGAAAACGAAGCTAGCGTTACGATCTCTTATTCTTCATTGCCTCTCTCATAGCCAAACAACCCACTGTCAATCAAGGAAGTGCTGATAGGGTGTCGGATCGTCGCTTTCTTTTTTTTGCTCCATTGTTTCTTTTTCGCTAGGGGAGCAGGAGGAAGAGGGAAGAGGTTGTTGTCGAAATCGCCGGAGATGAAGAAGTAGTAGATTTCGCGACATGGCATCTCGTCCCACTTGAATTCCAGCGATTCGGTGAGGTCATCTTCAGAGCTGTACTGTTACGCCCCAAATTTCTAGCCCAAATGATAAGACAACAATCATGGCTCTTTCAAGGAAAATCGAATATAAATCTCCAAACTTACGTTACATGATACAATAGTTCTTTATGCAACTATACATTAATCCAACAACAAGTAAATAAACAAACAAATACCCCCAAGGGTTTACAAGTTTCCAAGGCTTGAGCCTGGTTACACAAAACGGTTATTCAAACCCACACAAACACAGCCCTTGGCTTACACACAGAGTCAGAGTAAAATGAGAGCATTGTACTCCCAACATACATACTTCCACGCCTCTAGTTGGGTGGGATCACCACATCTTTTCCTGTACAAAAATCCCGTAAGGTGAGCATAAAGCCCAGTAGAAAATTCTTAACAAAGTATATACATTTTATACAAGTCTCAAGAGATGAAATGCACATGCCATGCTATGCCTTTTTTGAAGATAAATCACATTTTCATCTTTTGAAAACCATCATGCTTAATGATATCATGCAATTTCAATTGTTCAAAACTTAACAATTTATTTCAAAGGCGGTAAATACGACTCTGGTAATTCCTAGGTCGGTGTCTGCAAGTAGACTATACAAGTACTACCAAATTGTCATTTTTACCAGTATTAACCGGAAAGCTCGACACCTATCCACGCGGGTTTTCGGTCTTTCACCCCGGATTCTCAAGCCAACTTATTCAATATCATCTACACCACCTATCAAGACTTACCAACGTATTTATCCCAAAACCATTCCATGAAAACTTATTTCTCAACATTCTTTTCTCAACGCAAGTTTTCAAATCAACTTTCAAAGTTTAATGTAATCAAATGAATTGATATGCCAATTTCACAAGATGAATATAAATACTTTTATTCCAATTCATCATCCAAGGAATAACACAATTCCCTCTTCTCAAGTATCATCGACAATTAATTATTTCAAGACTATTTCAACGTTTTGAACAATAATTTCCAAAATGAACAACAATTCTCATATTCCCTGAAATTCTTCATTTATATAAATATAAATAAGAAATTTTCCAAATATCCATTTATTTTGACACACAAAATAAATATAACAATATTATTCATAGATTTTCAGTCTCCTTTAAAAAAAAAATCTCCAAATTCTAGGTTTTCTCACCAAAACTATACAACTCAAATCCTTTGAAAAAAAGCTTTCCAAAATCATATTTTCTTCAATCAACGAAGATTAAAACCCATAAGATCATTTTAAAAGAACAAGAGACAAACCCACTTTCAAAATCGCTCAACTTCTTGAATCAACAATCAATTTTCAAAGCTATTGAAAGATGATTTCGAAAATCATATAGATCTTGCAAAAATATATATAACTCTAAGAAAATCCCTACCTCAAGTTTTGAAGAAAAAATGAGATGAAACCCCCAAAATCAATGGTGTCGAAACTTGATCTTCACCGCACACAATGAAGCCCTCGAGAAGTTAACCAACGTTGATGAAGAACTTATGGCAGAACTCTAATGGATCTTGAGAAATCAAGGTTTTGATCCAATTTGGAGGGAAGAGAGAGGAAAGGGTTTTTAGAGAGAGAGAGATATACAAAAGTAATATGAAATATCATATTCACGAATTGATATAACATGGTTCGCTCGAGCGTAGAAAGCCCCGCTTGAGCGTCAAATACACTTTCCCAGTACTTTTGCAGACAAGTCAAACTTTTGGAACCAAACATTCTCTGCTCAAGCGCATAAACGGCCGCTCGAGCAGACAAGCAACTTCTAATGCATTTTGCATTTTTGCTTCTGGGGCGCTGCCTCTCAATCCCGCCAGGGCGCTGCCCTAGGACCTGTCAAGGGACGCTGCCCCCTAGACCTCCGCAAGCTGACTGGGCGGCTCGATCCCCGCCAGGGCACTGCCTTTGGACCCGCCAAGGGGCGTTGCCCCCTGGAGCCCTGCGAGCTAACCGGGCAGCTCGATCCCGACATACTCAGCGAAGTGGCAAAACTGGGATTGCTACATGTATTGTGTACGGAACCCACAGCCAACGGATGAGAAGATAGAGGACAAGTGGTGCTTGAAGGAGGAGCGGTGGGGTTTGAAAGCCGACGAGCAGTCAATGAAGATGGGTGTAGCTCAACTTTTCGTGCTTCTTTCAGATACGACTAGTCTTACAATTCGGAATTCCATGGTTTTGAATCTGATCTCACAAGTGCAATGTGAAATAGATAAATACAAAAGAGTCCAAATTCGACAAATATTTTGAAAATTCAATTTTGAATCAAAATGCCAAAAATGGACTGTTTTGCTAGATACAGAGTCGCTACCTAAATATTTTTGAGAAATTTAGGAAACCCATGACTCATGCCAAAGGCCACGTGTCCGTCATCACTAAGATTGTCTCGGCTCGGGAACTTAAATATGAGAGGGGAAAGTCATGAATTGAGCACCCCACTCCCCCGATCAAAGATCAGCCTCTACTAATCATAATGTAAATCTTATTTACATTACTATGTGATGCACACACAAGTATAGACTAATTTGCAAAAATTGGAACACTTTGATTCATGTTTGTTGTAAAATTGTTTCAAATATGTACCACTTGAAAAAATGATCTCATATGTACATTACTCAAATTGTTCTAATTCAAACAACTAGCCTTCATTCACAGGCATTCAAGTTATATCAATTAAGCACTTAGTATTACAACCCAAACTCGTCCCTATAGGTTTAGCATCGTAACCGGCCTGTAATCCTTGGGTTACCAAAGGCCTCATAACATAATAAGGTATAATTAGGGGCTACAGAAGTAATTACATAAAATATACATAGTCCATCGAGCTGTGAATACATATATGGGACAGATAAT
Organism: Camellia granthamiana; assembly: GCA_036172215.1. Lineage (NCBI taxonomy): Eukaryota > Viridiplantae > Streptophyta > Magnoliopsida > Ericales > Theaceae > Camellia > Camellia granthamiana. The sequence goes on along the minus strand of CM069910.1, from coordinate 5,146,075 downwards.
CTTAAACTTTTATAAACATACGAGTGGCGAAAAAAGATACAATATTTATACGTCACTTCATGTACATAAAAACAGAGAAACTTGTTCAGGGAACAAAAGAGCAAAATCTTATACAATCATAACAAGATAGCCATTAGACTTGACTTAATCTGGAACCTTCTCGGGAGGCGCAAAGGTAGGCTGACAAAAACTGAGACGCTAGGTCCTCAACCCTGAGCCTGGTCATGTGCCTGATCACCTACATACATAATATAAACAGTGAGTGAAAGCCTAGTGAATAATAACAAAGTAAAGGGTTAAATGAATGATATCCCGTAATTAAATCCATACATAGAACCAATTCATATTCGTGTTCTCATTCAGTGCGTATACAAAATTTAGGAACCATGCTTGATCATTTTTAGTTCATCCATTAGCGCTAACAGATCATATACAGAACATCATAGATTATACTTGTCAATTCCATAAAGGAACCTTCGCCCAGGCATGGATAACTTGCCAGTTCCATAAAGGAACCTCCGGACTGGGTATAGATAACTTGCCAGTTCCATAAAGGAACCTCCAGCCGGGTATAGATAACTTGCCAGTTCCATTAAGGAACCTTCGGACTGGGTACAAATAACTTGCCAATTCCATAAAGGAACCTCCAACCGGGTACAGATAACTTGCTAGTTCTATTAAGGAACCTCCGGACTGGGTATAGATAACTTACCAGTTCCATAAAGGAACCTCTAGCCCGGTACAGATAACTTGCCAGTTCCATTAAGGAACCTCCGGTCCGGGTACAGATAGCTTACTTGAATCATAGTATTTATGTCACAAATATTTGCCAAAGTTGGACAATCATTTATAGTACAAAACATAGCATTTCATAGGACAGATCTTATTACATTCGCAGAAAATAACTTAACTTGAACATAGCTTTACTAAGTTATTACTCACAAATAACTCGTGGCTCCAAACAGATGGGTAGAGCAGGCAATTCACTTAACTTGAGGTGCATGACCTACATAACATGATAGATACATACCTTGGAACACACGTTCGGATTGTACATAACTTATTTCATTTGTTCTTTGTATATTTCTAGCCTTTATCCTCATTATAGTGTTTTAATCTTGGCCTAGGAATGTCTAGGATGGAATGAGGATGCTAAAATGTATTTGAAAACATTTTTCAAAACTTGCTGAAAACAGGGTTCACGCTCAAGCGCGGCTTTACTCGCTCGAGCGGACATGCAAAATGTAAGGGTCCGCTCGAGTGTAACTTCCTTCGCTCGAGTGGTCTACAAACTTTGAAAAAGTGCTGGTTGCTTGATTTTCTCGCTCGACGGACGCTCAATCCCCGCTCGAGCTTGAGACTCAAACCTTCGCTCGAGTGTGACTTTCGTCCCTCAAGCGATCTGTAAAAACACATGAACTTCTAGGATCATGCATTTCATGCTCGAGCGGACTTTTGGTCGCTCGAGCGGAAGGGCAAGATAACAGGGTTGACGCTCGAGTGTAGAATCCGACGCTCGAGAGGAAATGCATAATCTGGAATTTCCAGATTGCACTCCTCAGCTCCAAGCTCAAATTCTACACCCCAAAACTCATCTTCTTGGGCCAAAATTCTGGAGAACATATTGGAACTTGTAAAATTTCATGGTTTGAAGATCATTTCATGAAATCAAGGTCCAAAAGTATGTCAAACATGCAACAATTCAACTTGAAATGTACAAACATGGTATGAACATGACATGCATGTGTTCACTTGAGTTTATGGCTTCTAAAACATGATCAAATGTGACCCATTGATGAGAAATGTTATGAATTCTTCAACTTATGCTAGAATTACAACATGCATGGAGAAAATCTTTGAAAACAACTTCAAAATACCATAAATATGGATACATGTATGGAATGACTTATCTTTCTTCAATTCTAGCTCAATCCTTACATGAATTCGTCTAATTTACTTGTTTTCATACATTATTCAACTACATTACAAGGCCAAAGACTAAAACTCTTACCTAGAGTTTAAATTGCACAAGTGAGGAAGCTTAAATTCCCAAATTCTTTGCAAATCTCCAATAATTCCTAGCAATTCTCCTCTATCCCAACTTTCGATCCCAATTTTCTTCTATCTCTCTCTCTCCCCCACGTTTTTGCTTGTGTATGTGTGAGCTCAAATGTATTAAAATAAAGAAAAGAAAGGGTGAAGGCATATAAGAAGCCTTATATAGGCTCACTTAATGATAATTAATTAAGGCTAATTAAGTGGACATTAATTTAATCGTTCCAAATCAAATTTTGATTAAACCTACCATAATTTTCTAAAAATTCCAAATAGCATATAGATCAAGCCAATTTCTGAATCGGATGCCGATAAGGCCCTTAATTTGCAAACCGAATAAAAACATGAACAGATCTTTCTACATTAAACAGATATAATACACAAAATAATGCAATGCACATGTAATTAACTCGGAATTTCTTCTTAATTACTTGTTAGGTATACTTAAGCATGAATTAGCGCTAATCATGGGTCAGGGTTGTTACAAGCTCAAATCACCTCAGCAAGGAACTCTGTAAGTTTGGTTTAGAGTGTTTAGGCAAAGGATATGTAAGTTACAAGAGAGAGAGAGAGAGAGAGAGAGAGAGAGAGAGAGAAGAAATTTTCCAAAATTTTGCTCTCCAAAATTTTCTAAAGTCCAAAATTTTCCTAACCTTGGCAACATAAGAGAGGGTCATTTATATATAGAAATATATGAGAAACCCTCGAAAATATCCTTGCAAATACAGCTGGAATGGTGCATGCATTTGTAGGGACAGTTGGGAGAAAATATCTATTTTTTTGCACTAGTGGTCAGTAGGCCACATTAGTGGGTGGCATGCCACACTAGTGGTTCTACAGGTCCCTAGATGCTTAGGCTTGAAAAAACACTGTTTTAGTCCAAAACAAGGCACAAGGTTTGAAGGTTCAACACTGAGGTTTCCTGCTAAGGAAGTCAAGTATTTGACAAGCGTACACATTCATCATTGAGTGATCAATCAGTGGCACCCAAGTCTTAAGGGCCGTAAAAAATGGGATGTCTACAGTTGCCCCGTTTTTACAAAGCTTGAAGTCATGACATGACGTGAGTGAATGTCAAAGCCCGAATACGACCCATTTTGACAAGGCCGTAAGACTTGGGCAAACAATCAAGACATAAATAAACTTGGGCAAACAATCTTCACCTCTTTTGCTCTTTTGATATGGTTTTGTTATATTAGCGAAAACATTGGATTACTTTTGTATATAAACTTTGGGTTTGACCGACTTAGACTTAATGATCCTGTATGTACAGAATTTTGTGTTATTACTTATTTTGACGTGAGTTATTAACATGTATGTCTATGGATTGTTATGATGTGCCATGTAAGCACAACTCTATGGACAATTTGTAAGTTTGCTTCCGTTTGGCCCTTTTACTTTGATGAGTCATGTCTGATTTGGTTTGAGGCCATAGGTAATCCCTTGATTACTGGCCGGTTATGTCCTTAACCCATAGGGGCGGGTTCGGGTCATGACAGAGTGGTATCAGAGCACGAGTTAATAACTCACACACTTGTCCAAATGAGCAATAAGCGTCTAGAAAAGATCTAGGATGCATTCATGTGATAAGTATGAATCTAAAAGCATCGAGAATACGCTTAAATGTTTTAATGTGAACGATTATGTGTTATAAGTTGTGATTTGCTTGCATTGCAAATTATTTGAATATGTATGCTCTTTAGTATATGCATACCTGTGAATCTTTTGTATAAAGTATAATGCAAGTCTAATCAGATGGTGAGAATAAGAGGTGATGAGATAGAGGAGTCCTCTACTGCCAGAATGGATAGGATAGAAAGATTGATTCAGGAAATGGCAGAAACATTGAGGCAACAATAATAGTGGCAACAACAGTGGCAGTAACCACAACCTCCACCTCCGGCACCACCCGTGCCAGACTTACAGAATGATGACCGAATAATAGCTCTCACCAAAGAGTTTAAGAAGATGAAACCGCCACAGTTTCATGGTGGATTAGATCCATTGAAAGCCAAAGCATGGGTCCTCGGTATCGAAAAGCTATTTGAAGTGTTCTCTTGTTCGGAGACACAGAGAGTGCTTCTAGCCACCTTTATGCTAGAAGATGAAGCAAGAAGATGGTGGATGTTAATGTGCGAAAATCATAAAGATGTTAACTGGGCGAAATTCCTAGAAGTCTTATACGATAAGTACTTCCCTCAGTGTGTCCGTGACAGGAAAGTATCGGAGTTCATGGAACTTAAATAAGACAGCATGACAGTAGCTGAGTATGAGGCCAAATTCACTAAATTGGCCAGGTTTGCACCACATGCGATTGATACCGACTACAAGAAAGTGAGACATTTTGAAAGTGGGCTTCGAAGTGATATTTTAGAAAGGGTAAATGTCCTGAAGCTGGAAACCTATATTGGGGTGCTAGACCGGGTCATAATATCAGAAGCTAACATAGCTAGACAAACTAAACCAACAACAGACTGGAAAGGTAGTAAGAGACAAGGCTTCTTTTCGAAGAAGAAATTTTTGAAGAAGCAGAATACGGGCTCCTCGAGTACTTCTAATTCTTCCCGAGATACATCCCCAATGTGTAATATTTGTAGTAAAAGGCATCGTGGGGTTTGTTACCGTGTGTCAGGAGCTTGTTTTAAATGTGATAAACAAGGGCATATGGCCAGAGATTGTAATCAGAACAGTGGAAAATTAGCTGCTAGCTCAACGGCATCAATTTCAAAACTGGGAAATACTATGAGATCTACTACCACTGGAGATACCGTGAGGCAAGGGAGAGTTTTCACGCTTATTCCGGGCGATACACGAAATGCTAACGCAGTTGTCTCAGGTACTATTTCTATATGTAATCAGGATGCTTTTGTGTTAATTGATTCTGGATCAACACACTCTTTCGTAACATGTGCATTTGCATCTAGACCGAGTAGACCTTTAGAATTATTGCCATATCTGCTATGTGTATCTGCTTCATCCGGGGAATCTGTATTGTGTGAATCTATACATCGTTTTTGTGACATGCGAATTGGGAATGCTATTTTGTATGTAGATTTGTTGCCTTTGAACTTTAGGCACTTTGATATAATTCTGGGCATGGATTGGTTAACTAAATATTGTGCCACCATTGATTGTGTGACAAAATGGGTTGTGTTTAGACCACCAGAACAGGAAGAAATTATGTTTGTGGGTAACGGGGTAGTACCTCCACCTTATTTAATATCTGCAATGAAGACATGTAAACTGATCAGGAAAGGGTGCCAGGGTTATTTGTGTTATGTGTTATCTGAACAATCTGTGAATGTTGAATTGAACAGTATCCCTATTGTCAGAGAATTTCCAGATGTGTTTCCAAATGAATTACCAGGGGAATTGGTGGATAGGCAGATAGAGTTTACGATTGAAATTATGCCAGGCACCCAGCCTATTTCTAAAACTCCCTATAGAATGGCTACTGCTCAAATGAAAGAACTAAAAGGATAGTTTCAAGACCTACTTGACAAAGGGTTTATCCAACCTAGCACTTCACCATGGGGTGCACCAGTGTTGTTTGTGAAAAAGAAAGATGGAACCTTGCGTTTGTGTATCGACTATCAAGAATTAAACAAGGTAACAATAAAGAATAAATATCCCCTACCTCATATTGATGACCTGTTTGACCAGTTGCAGGGATCACAAGTGTTTTTCAAAATTGATTTGAGGTCCGGGTATCATCAGTTGAAAGTGAAAGCAGAAGATGTTCAGAAAACCGCGTTTTGAACAAGGTATGGCCATTATGAATTTCTTGTTATGCCATTTGAGGTAACTAATGCTCCGGCAACGTTTATGGACTTAATGAACTGAATTTTTAAAACCTACCTTGATAAATTTGTTGTGGTTTTTATTGATGACATTTTGATATACTCCAAGAATAGACTTGAACATGAACATCATTTGAGAACGGTCCTGTAAACACTTAGAGAAAAGAAATTATTTGCTAAACTAAAGAAGTGTGAGTTTTGGTTGGATGAAGTTATTTTCTTAAGGCATGTTATCAACAAAGAGGGGATTTCAGTGGACCCACAGAAAATAGATGCAATTGTGAATTGGCCTATACCGACAAATGTGACAGAGGTCCACAGTTTCATGGGCTTAGCCGGGTATTACATGAGGTTTGTGAAAGACTTTTCAAGGATAGCTGTACCTCTTACCCAACAGACACGCAAAGGGTAACCATTTGAATAGAATGACGAAAGAGAATCTGCCTTTCATGAACTGAAAACGAGACTAACCACTGCACTAGTATTGACATTACCCACAGGTACGAAAAACTTTGTAATTTTCAGTGATGCATCTTATAAAGGTTTGGGTTGTGTACTAATGCAGAACGGAAGGGTAATTGCCTACGCCTCTCGGCAGTTGAGACCACATGAGAAGAACTACCCAACACATGATTTAGAATTGGCCACAGTTGTTTTTGCTTTGAAAATCTAGCGGCACTATTTGTATGGGCGAAATGTGAAGTCTACACAGATCACAAGAGCCTGAAATACTTCTTTACACAGAAAGAGCTAAATATGCGGCAGAGGAGATGGCTTGAACTGATAAAGGATTATGATCTTGAAATCCAATATCACCCCGGGAAAGCTAATACAGTTACTGATGCCCTAAGCAGAAAGTCGATGGGGAGTATGGCTTGTTTGCTTACTGAACAGAAAGAAATCTTGCAAGATTTTGAGAAGTCTGAAATTGAAGTGGTATTGTGTGAACATGGCCTATTGATAGCCGCTATTTCAGCCAAACCGGCAATCATTGATGAGATTAAACAGAAACAAAAAGAAAATGAATTCCTCAAGAAAGTGATTGATGAATTTAAGACAAGTCTGAAAGCAGAGTTCAGCATTGAAGGCGAAGTGTTGAGATTTCGAAACTGAATGTGTATCCCAGATATTCTGGAACTAAAGAAAAGGGTTTTAGATGAAGCCCATAAATCAGTATTTGCTATGCATCTGGGTAACAATAAAATGTATCGGGATTTGAAATAAAGCTATTGTTGGCCTAAAATGAAGAAAGAAATTGCAGAGTATGTGTCCAAATGTCTTCAATGTTAGCAAGTTAAAGCTGAACATTAGAAACCGGGCGATCTACTTCAACCTCTCCCTATTTCTGAATAGAAGTGGGAGCATGTGACTATGGATTTTGTTGTTGGTCTACCTCGGACTCCTCGAGGTACGGATTCTATTTGGGTTGTAGTTGATAGACTGACTAAATCTGCATATTTTCTACCTGTTAGAACTACATTTGATGCTTATAGACTGGCTTCTATATATGTTGACGAGATTGTTCGTTTACATGGAGTTCCGGTATCTATTGTCTCAGATAGAGATCTGAAATTTGTGTCTAGATTGTGAAAATTTTTGCAAAGGGCTATGGGGACAGAATTGAGATTTAGTACCGCATTCCACCCACAGATAGACGGACAATCAGAACGGACAATACAGACTTTGGAAGATATGCTAAGGATGTGTACCTTGAATTTCCAAGGGAGTTGGGAAGATTATTTGCCACTCGCAGAGTTTGCATACAATAACAGCTTCCACTCCAGCATCGGTATGGTACCATACGAGGCTTTGTATGGTAGAAGGTGTAGATCGCCAATTTGTTAGACAGAAGTCGGGGATAGAGCTTTACTTGGGCCTGAAATTGTGTAAGACACTTCTGAGAAGATCAAAATAATCCAACAGAGGCTTAAAACAGCTCAGGACCGACAAAAGAATTATGTAGATGTTCGAAGAAGACCTTTCGAGTATGAGGTTGGTGACCATGTGTTTATCCGTGTGACTCCAATGAAAAGCCAAGTCAGGTTTGGAAAGAAGGGTAAATTGTCGCCCCGTTACATCGGGTCGTTCCAAATTTTGGAAAGGCTTGGTCCAGTTGCTTATCGAGTTGCTTTGCTACCAGGATTCGAACAAATCCATAATGCGTTTCATGTATCAATGTTGAGGGGCTATCTTCGAGATCCGTTTCATGTGATTGATTACCACCGGGTAGCTCTTGATGAAAATATGGAATACGCTGCATGGCTGGAACGAATCATTAACCGGTAAGTGAAACAATTGAGAAGCAAGTCTATCCCAATGGTGAAAGTGGAATGGAAAGAACACTATGGAACGGATGCCACATGGGAAAAAGAGGATGAAATGCGACTACGCTATCCACATTTGTTTTCCGACGAAGGTAAAATAAGTTTGGAGGACCAAACTTCCTAAAGGGGGGAAGACTGTGATAACCCTGCCTCGTATTATGCTAATTGATGCTTATTATGAATGTGATTATGCGTTTGATATGATTATGAGTGCCATTTATATGAATATATGTGGTTTTGAATTTCTATCTGTTCACCGTAGGAAAATCTATTTGATTATCTGCTTTAGAATTTAAATTGAAGGCCTTATCGGCCACAGAAACCGAAATTGACTATGCCATTGTGATTAGCGTAATTTTTAGAGCCTAAGGTGAAATTTAATTGAAAATTGATTCAGATCAAATAATTAGATTCAGAACGATTAATTAAGCTTTATTATTTAACTCTAATTAATTTGATTAAGAGAGAGACTATAAAAGGGCCAATTTACTCTTATTTCATTTTGTTTGAGTTCAAATTGAAGTCTCACTCTAGAGGGAGAGAGAGAAGCCGGCTCTAGAAAGAGAAAGAGGGAGAATTGTGTATCTTAGCTCAAGTTTGGGGATTTGGAAGCTTAACTTCAAGAATTGACCATAAATTGGGAAGATTGAGCTTATAAGTGAGTAATTGGTTATGAATTCATAAGTTTAATATTGTAATTTTGTGAATTCAAGGCTTGATGGTGATCAAGAACATGACTTGAGTTGAATGTGAAGTTAGAATGTGCATGCATGCATAGAGTTATCATGAATTGGCAAGAATTGTATAATCTAACATGTAGCTTGTTAATTATGGAAAATTGAGTTGTTGGATCATACATTCAAGCATGATTTGGATGAGTTTTATGTGTGTAAGCATCACTTGAGCCATTTGAAATGGAATTGGAGTTAAAAGATTACATACATGCTTGATTAATGAAGACATGGAGTCAATATGAAGTTGAGTACACATGTTTTGAAACTATGAAGAGAAATGTTGATTAATTTGAGAATTTGATCATGGTTTTGAACAATTGGTCCCAAATCTCCTATGCTCTCATGCTATGTATGCATTTCTCATGTTTTTGGTACCTAAATTCGAGCTTTGGAGCCTTTGAATATCAAGTTTGAGCCTCAAGAACAATTCTGGATTTTCCAGAATTTGGCATGTCCGCTTGAGCGGGGAAAACGCCGCTCGAGCGTGAAATGTGAGCTCCCAGAACTTTTGCAGACATGGGTGTCCACTCGAGCAGGGAGATTCACGCTCGAGCGGGGAGCCATATAGTGTGACCTTCAGCTCGAGCGTCCGAATTCACTCTCGAGCGTAAAAATGAGGTAACCAGTACTTTTGCAGACCAAAGGGGGTCCGCTCAAGCGGGGAAACCTGTGCTCGAGCGGGGAACCCTGTTTTTGAAATTTTGTAAAGTGGAATTGAGTTTCATTTTCCGTTCTCTTCCATCTCTAAGCGCTCTTAGGCATGCATTAAGCATTGTAAATGGGTTAAAAGGATAAGAACGAAGCCTAAGAGGAATATATGAATTAAGAACGGAATGAATCGTTTGTGACCCATTATGTTCATGAAATGTGTAGGGTCAAGCATGAGGGCAAATCCACCGGCAGATCATTGTGAGTAATATCTTAATAAAGATATCTGAAGTATGTTATTTGTTCAATTGCTTACTTTTATATAAGTCTTGTAAGTTTGTTACATTAAATTGGGGACAAATATTTGTTATGCCATATGATTGGGCTAAAGGCCATTGGATACAATTTACTGGGCCGAAGGCCGTTTGACATGAATGATTGGGCCAAAGGCCATCTGACATGAATGATAGTCTGACATATGAATGATTGGGTGTGAAAACCCATATTTAAAAATTATTCTTAAAAGAAAATAAATTAATAAATTAATTAATTTTACTCAGAATCTACCTAAAATATATAATAGTGTGAAAATTAGTTTTAAATTAGCCCAATTCAGTCACTAACATAGACCTTATTAAGAATAAAAATGTTGTGGACATTTAATAATTATTGTTATAATTTATTGGTAAAAAAAAAAAAAAAAGAGGAATCAGATTCGTGGCAGAATATGCCACATGCAAGCTTGCATGTAAGCTTGGTAACTTCCATCTCATTATCATTCTTAGGCTAAGGAGACTTGTAGTGGGAAGAATAATGAGAAAGAGAAAGAGAGAGAGAGAGTAAGAGGGGGAGCTCAACATAAGTTTATGTATATATACAAGGAGGCTGAAGCATAATCCCATGTAGGTAAGGAGAGGGCTGCTACTTCGTATGAGTGAAGGGAAATATAAAACAAAAAAAAAAAAAAATTAAATCTTAGCTAACAGCAGAAGGAGAAGAAGAGAGGAAGCAAAATTTTTCTACCATTTCATCACCGATTTGAATCCTACTATTAAGTAAGAAAACCCTCTCAACCCTCTCATTTCTTTTTATTAGTAAAGTTTTCAGATTATGTCCTTGTGATTAGAATGACTACTCATAAATAGAAATTTTATGTATATGTGTAGGAATTTTGTGATGTGGATATCAAGTGTTTGAAGAAGTTGATAGTCTTAAAATCATCTTATTATTGTAAAGAAATAAGCTTGCATGTGTAGTTTATACATTTAAAAAGAAGATTGAAAATAATTAATCTGTTTGAATCTGCCAGGATGTTGCCCGAATTTTTAGACAATTTTATAATCAAAATTTCGAGATGATTTCTTCTACAAAGTTGTTGATAATGATGTCTAGTTCATCCAGGAATTTTGGCAACAATTTTTGAGCTTTCTACGAATTTATACAAATTTTTAATTAAACCTGAAGCTGTGTTGAAAATAATCTATTTTGAATCTGCCATAATGTTTTCCCGAATTTTTAGACAATTTTATACTCAACATTTCGAGATGATTTCTTCTACAAAGTTGTTGATAATGATGTCTAATTCATCCAGAAATTTTGGAAACAATTTTTGAGCTTCCTATGAATTTATACAGATTTTTAGTTAAATCTGAAGCTGTGTTGAAAATAATCTGTTTTGAATCTGCCATAATGTTTGCCCGAATTTTTAGACAATTTTAAACTCAAAATTTCGAGATGATTTCTTCTACAAAATTGTTGAGAATGATGTCTAGTTCATCTAGGAATTTTGGCAACAGTTTTTGAGCTTGATAAGAATTTATAAAAAATTTTAACTAATCTGAAACTGTGAGATAGATTTCACCATGTATTTGAAAATTTATTTAAAATTCTATACTAAGCCAAATCTGGTAATTTCTAACTAAAAGATGAAATTTGAGAAGTCTAGTTTCATGATAAATTTTTAGATTATGGGTTTGATCTATAAATTTAAGCATGGAATTAATGTAAGGAAATGTGACAAATCTGTGTCATAAATACCCTCGGAATTTTTTTAGAATCATTTATAATTTATTTTTGGAAAATGCTTTCTGAAAAATGACCATAACATGTTTATTGAGTATCCTGTAGATTGATATGAATTTTAGAGTTGTATAAGTAATGTATTTATAATTTTATCTGCAAGATATATATTCTGAAAATTTTTCTGGATAGGATAAAATCACCACTTTAATATTGTGCTAGTCTAATTTTGTAAATCAAAAATTTGTGCATGTGTGTATTTATGGTTTATTTCTTGTATCCAAGTTATTATGTTCATACCATGATTTAAATTAATTGTCTGTTAAATTTTGGATATTGAATAATTTGTGTTCAATATATAAAGTTACTGATAAAGGATTAATACCAGTTGTTCAGGGTGAGCCTTGGTTTTAAAGAGTGTATGAAATTAAGGGTTGACGGTCAATACCCGTTGTTCAGGGTGAGCCCTGGTTTTGAGAATTCTCACGTAAATTGTGTTGCGAAACTCTAAGATGGCACAGGACTTATTTGAACCCTTTTCGGTATTCGGTTTTGGAATAAGGGTGGATGTGCCGATGGCACACAGGGAGGTTACGTACCCCTGGCAGATCGTTTCCTTGGGGCAGACCACGGATGCCACTACTTGGGTATATAACTTTGGATGTGGGCATCCCTGGTGGTTACAGTTGGTAACACTTAAATATTTGACTAAGGGAGGGTTTCAAATTAACCGTTGCCATGCTTAGTGGTTGGTAAGTTAAATCTCTTTAGTGAGATTTCAAGCGTCACCTAACTTATTAAAATTATTGAAATTACTTTAATGGTTGTAATTTATGTTTACAATTATATTGTTATCTCATGTTTATAATCTCATTATTTTTCTCTTAAAAGAATGGCAGGTTGGTTATGTTTTCTTACTGTGTTGCAAAACTCATGGCATATATTTTGTTGCCCTGGCATTTCATGCCAGATTATGTCGAGGAAGGGACTGAGGCTGAAATTGGAGTTGCTGCTAATATCGAACCTTGGCTAACTTAGAGTCAAGATTTTATCGAAATAAAATCCTGTTATTTCTTGCATTAGTGTTTAACTATGTTGTAACGTTGTGTGTGAACTTGTAGTTTTATTTTGTTGTTGGACTTTGACTATGTAAAAATTTAAAAGTTCCTAATTAGTAGTTAAAACTTTATCTAGTAAGTTATTGTTATTTAAATCTTATGACGTTTCAAAAAAAATTTGGGGCGTCACATTGGGCCAGAGGCCGTATGACACGAATGAATGGGCCAGAGGCCGTATGACACGAATGAATGGGCCAGAGGCCATTTGACACGAATAATTGGGCCAAAAGCCATCGGACAGGAACGGTTGGGCCAAAGGCCGTCGGATATGAATGAATTGGGCCCGAGACCATTTGATGTGTTTGAAACTGCAGTCACTTGACCTATGTATATATATATATTAGATAGAAATATGAATTGGGCCTAAGGTCGTCTGTTGTATATTGTTGTAGTGTATCTTCTTTATTCGATATTATTCACTGGGCTTTCGCTCACGCTCATTCATGTGTCTGTAGGTAAGCCAAGGGAGGTCCAAACCCAGCCTCAGTGAAGTTTGTGTGAAACAATCAAGGTTTTGAAGAGTCAGCCCAAATGTCTCACGCACGAGACTTGTCTTCGCCTCTTTTGCTCTTTTGATATGGTTTTGTTATATTGGCGAAAACATTGGATTACTTTTGTATATAAACTTTGGGTTTGACCGACTTAGACTTAATGATCCTGTATGTACAGAACTTTGTGTTATTACTTATTTTGACGTGAGTTATTAACATGTATGTATATGGATTGTTATGATGTGCCATGTAAGCATAGCTCTATGGACAATTTGTAAGTTTGCTTCCATTTGGCCCATTTACTCTGATGAGTTATGCCTGGTTTGGTTTGAGGCCGTAGGTAATCCATTGATTACTAGCCGGTTATGTCCTTAACCCATAGGGGCGGGTTCGGGTCATGATAACAATAGATGCACGAAGTGAGTGGGTGTGATAGATGCACAAAGTGAACAAGTGCGAACAAGTGCGATAGATGCACAAAGTAAACAAGTGCGATAGATGCACAAAGTTAACAAGATTACAAATCAATACAGTGACAACGCATGTTCCATGTAAGATAGACAATCGACATATGATGTTAATTGAAAGCATGTTCTATGCAAGAAACAAGAGCATATTCTATGCAAGCAAAATTGAAAGCATATTCTATGTATGAATCATGAACAATAGAGGGCACGTGTGCAACATAAGTATATGTGAAAACGCACATTCTATGCAACAAAAGAGAACAAATATGTAATTTGACAAAACGAACAAAAAAGATGTTCGGTAACAACCTCCGACTTACTTGTCGGAAACTTTACAACATGCTAAAAAAGGATACACCCCATTTATATTAGCAAGTAGAGAACGTTTGCATGCTGGAACACAACGAGTATTGGGAACGGCACAATCGGAACGCAGTTTCGAGCTCCTCAAAAACCAACCTGGACACAAAAGAGAACCTTACATACACTGCTAGGGCAAAAGAGGAACAAAACAGCACTAGGCCACAAATGAGGATTGTTGGCCACCAATGAGGCCAGCCAGCCACTAATGCAAAATCGGGAGCAGAATTGGGATTTGGGCATGGGTCTCTTTAAATACACCTCCAAGCCTCATTTCCTAACACACCTGTAACAACCCCGACCCTTAATTAACGTTAATTCATGCTTAAGTGTGCCTAACAAGTAATTAAGAAGAGATCGTGAGTTAATTACATGTGCATTGCATTATTTTTGTGTCTTTATCTGTTCATCATAGATAGATCTGTACATGTTTTAGTTTCGAATTACAAATTGAAGGCCTTTTCGACATCCGATACAGAAATTGATCTGATTTATGTGTTAATTGGAATTTTTAGGATCGTATGGTAGGTTCAATTGAAAATTCGTTTCGGAACGATTAAATAAGATTAATTTAATCCCACTTAATTGCCTATGACTTTAGCTAATTAAACACCATTTCTTTTATAAGTCCACTCCCCTTTTCTCATCCACTTACATACACCTTTGAGCCTATTCTACAAAAAAAACGTGAGAGGGATAGAGAGGGAAGGAGAATTGAAATCAAAAGCAAAAGGAAAAGAGAATTGCTAGGAAATTCAAGGAGATTGGGTAGGAACCTTAAAGAATTCACCAATTAGAGCTTCATTGAGAGGTTGACGTATGAATTCAACACCTGTATTATGTAATTGTGATATTAAAATATGGATTCATGAGGATTAAGTTGAGTAATTTAGGATGAACAAAAAAGAATGAGAGAACATAGATCACATCATGCATGTATGCATGTTTCATTGCATTTTGAAGTCGATTTTCAAGAATTCTCTCATGCATGTCTTGAATTCACCTCAAATTTGGGAAATCATTGAGTTTCATAATGTTTGGTAACATTTGATGGAGCTTTGGTTCAAAGAATTGCATGCATGTTAAGTTCATGATTTATTCTTGAGTTTCAAGTTGAATTTTTACACATTGGGCAAGCCAATGAGCCATGGTTTCTTGAAATGATCTTTAATTCATGTTGTTTTAAGGGTTTTCATGTATTTTTTCAAGTTTTGGCCTAGAAAAATGAGGTTTGATGCTTTAAAGGTTAAGTTTGAGCTTGAAGATCAAATCTGGAAATTCCAGAAATTTGATCCACGCTCGAGCGGGGGACTTCACGCTTGAGCGAGCACTCTGAGTACGTGCACTTCCGTTCGAGCGACGTGAGTCACGCCCGAGCATGAAATGCATATACCCAAAAGTTCATGTGTTTTTCAGTCCGCTCGAGCGAGGGAATTCACGCTCCAGCGAAGATCTTAGTCTCACGCTCGAGCGGGGATCGAGCATCTGTCGAGCATGAAAAACATGCAACCAGTACTTTTTCCAAAGTTTGCAGTCCACTCGAGCGAACTTTCACATCTTGCTGTCCGCTCGAGCGGGGAAATCCACACTCGAGCGTGGACCCTATTTTCAGTAAAATTTGAGAAATGTTTTCAGTGCATTTTTGCATTCTCATTCCATCCTAGGCATTCCTAGGCCATGATTAAGACCCCATAATGAGAGTAATGAAGTAGAAGCACACCAAAACAAGTAAGGGCTAAGTCATCATCTATGGGTGTGTAATTCGGACCATGTTCGTTTTGTAACTATGTAGGTCTAGTGCCACAAGGAAGCTAAATTGCCTACTTACGACGCCTATTATTTGTGA
The DNA here is from genome assembly GCA_036172215.1 of Camellia granthamiana. Lineage (NCBI taxonomy): Eukaryota > Viridiplantae > Streptophyta > Magnoliopsida > Ericales > Theaceae > Camellia > Camellia granthamiana. The sequence goes on along the minus strand of CM069910.1, from coordinate 5,130,213 downwards.
GTAATAACTTAGTAAAGCTATGTTCAAATCTATGTATTTTCTATATAGGAAATAAGACCTGTTGAAGGAAATGCCATGTTTATTACTATGAATGATTGTCAGACATAAAAAGCAACTATGATGCCATGCTATGATTCAAGTATGTTGCTAATGATGTATGCCATGATTCAAGTACGTTATAAGTGACATGATGTTATGATTCAAGTAAGATATAAGTTCCCGGACCGGAGGTTCCTATGGAACTGACAAGTTATCTGTATCCGGCTGGAGGTTCCAAAGTGGAACTGACAAGTATACAAGTTCCCAGTCCGGAGGTCCCTGTATGGGACTGACAAGTTATCCTTACCCGGCCGGAGGTTCTTCTATAGAACTGACAAGTAAAATTTAAGTCACTCTGTGTGAGATCTACTAGTACTGATAAACGTATACGAAAGATTATGTATGAACTCTGACTTTTGTCTACATGCTCAGAACAAGAATATGAGTGTAAATTGTTTTATTTCAGCTATGATATTGAGACATCATTCATATACCCCCTTTACTCTGTTATTATTCACTGGGCCTCCGCTCACTAGTTATTTATTATGTATGTAGATGAGCAGGCTCGTGATCAGGCTTAAGTTGATGCCTGAGGTACTTTTGTGTTATCAACCACTCTTCGTGCCTCCCGAGGAGGTTCCAGATCATGTCATGTTTTGTGGCTATGTTAATGTAAATGCTCAAGACAAATCCTTTTGTATGTACTTGTTAGTGACGTGTAAATGATGTATCTATGACGTCACTCGTATGATTATAAAAGTTTTAAAATTATCAGTCTCATGTATGTCTACACAACTCAATGGACTATGTATACTTTATGTATTTACCTCCGCAGCCCCTGACTATATGTTATTAAGTTAAGAGGCCTCTGGTAATCCAAGGATTACCCCCCCCTAGCCCCGGTTACGTCGCTGAACCCATAGGGGCGGGTTCGGGTCGTAACAACACCCAAGTCAGAAATCCTTCCATCTCTCTCTCTCTAGGTGCTTCCTCTCTCTAGATCCGTGCTTTACACGCGTTTTCCAATGCCCCATGCAAACTTTTTTCGTAAACCCTCTTTGATCCTCTACACTTTGAACCGATCAGATTTTATTTTCGTTGATTTTTTTTGCATTTTCACCACTTCAGGCTAGTTTCTCTCGGGTTTTGCGAATTTTCCTGGGTTTTTACTTTTTCTCCCATTTTCTCTTTCGTAGGGTTGACTTTTTCCAAGTTTTCCCTATTTTCTCAATTTTTCTTCATTTTTCCCTCACTTTCCAAATGGCGGATGATGTTCCACATGATGGTGCTCCTTCTGAGGTTCCACTTCCACTATCACCCCCTGTTGAGGTTGAGTAGCTGGCGGTCGCTGAGGCTGGTGAGACGGCAAAAGGCCTTGCGGCCGACTTCAAGGCAGAGTTTGCTCCAGGATTCGAGCTTGAACCACTACCACTGAGGATACAACCCTTTGATCTGGCCATTTATCACCCTCGCACGCACATGCTGGCGTCTGGCGGCATGATGCGTTTTGATGATCTTGCTGGTGGCATGCCAGAGGACGTTTTGTTGAGAGAGCTGTACTCCTACCTTTCCTATGGTGCTTCTGAGGTACAAACTTTATTTTTACGCTTTCTTGCATTTCATTTGAATGGTCTTTCTTACATTTCCTTTCATCTGAATGCTCTTTTATCACTGACTTTCATTTGATTCAACCTTTCTTTGCTACAGGGGGACTCCCGTTCTTACAGGAGTTACAGGGCAGTGATAGCCAAAGATTGGTATTATGAGCTCCCTTCCGAGGTCTGCGACCTAGTTGATGAGGTCGGCTTTGGCTTATTCTGCGCCGGACTCTCACGACATATGATGAGCCGGGCTCTACTTAGAGCGTTGGTGGAGAGGTGATGAGACGCCACCAACTTTTTCCATTTCTCTTTTGTTGGGGAGATGACGATGACTCCCTATGACTTCTCCATGATCACAGGCTTAGGAGTAGAGGGTGATCTGATCCCCTTTGATATGGATATCGACGAGTGGGAGGTAGCTTGGGTCTACCTGCTTGGAGCACGTCCATCTCTATACAGGCCAGCGATGGTGAGATACAGCTGGTTCCCCGAGCACTTTTGCGGGAGTGAGCCCGAGACACTGGAGGATGTAGAGCAGTACGTCCGAGGCTTCTTGATGTTCTTACTCGGTACCACATTATTTGCGAATAGATGGAACACCATGGGTTTATACTTATTGAGTGCCCTCGTGACCTTTCCCCGAGTTCGATTTTACGACTGGGGTGGAGCTGGCCTCGCCACACTCTAATGGCTATATAAGTTCCACTTCCTGCATGAGGGGAGAGCGGGTCGGAGGCTACTGGAGAGCCTGGGAGGTATACACCACATCTTTCTCTGCTTTTGCACTTTCTATTGACACATTGTGTTTTCTGCTTTGCACTTTTTGTTTCACATTTGTTAACACTTGTGCTTTTTGCTTTGCACTTTCTGTTGCAGTTATGGGTTTATGCTTATTTCCCGGCTCTGGCTCTAGAGCTAGTGGATGAAATCTCTCTCGTCGTGCCTTATTTGCGGCGATATGACGGCCAGTGCCGGCACCAGAGCTGCGACAACATGACATTCACCTTCTACCGCCGATATTTGATACGGTGGTTGCCTATGAGGTAATCCGAAACTCACAGTCATTTTTGCTTTACTACTGTTCTGATTCATATTTCGACAACTGACAACAACTAACAATCTGAACATTCTCTGTTTGCAGATCATGTGGCAGCCCTGGGCGACGATGCTAGCTGGAGTGAGGGACCAGCATGCTGAGGCTTAGGCCGCATCTCAATTCTGGATTTTGCTAGAGGGCCTAGTTTGCTGGGCCTGGTTCTTGGGTGAGCATTTCATATGCCAAACTCTCGGCTCATCCGTCCCAGTCGTTCCTATACCACCCCCAATATCTATGAGGACATCTGATAGCCTCCACGCTGGGGCTATTATTCATTTTATGGTGGGGTTGAATGCCGACTATTTTAGAGCGGAGGGCGATTATGCAACTTTCATCCATACTTATCTCATGCCCCCTCTAATGGGCGTTTGCGCAGGTGATGCAACAGGTACTCCCTTGGCGGGTGAGGCTGCCCAAGAGACTGAGGGCGATATTTTGGGGGGGGGGCCTCCAGTTATGCAGGTTGCGGGTTGGCCAGTGATTCCCATTGCGTTTACATGTTGGCGGCCGACCAGGTCAACCTATTAGATCCCAATAGAGCCACCCAAGGCAGGGCATGGATACGTCAGAGCTCATGGCGCACCTCAGGTATGAACCACACTTTACAGCTTGTAACAGAAATATTCCTTTCTAGATATTCATTCTTCCCGATACTAATCATTCAAATGCACTTGCAAGCACCGACTGAGTACATAGAGGGCCTGCTCCAACTGGTTGCTTCTCTGATTGACATGGTGCAGAGGAGAGAGACATTGCTTGATCTCCATGGTATCCAGGTATCTTCTTTATTTTCCACATACATTTCAATGCTACCTCACACTGTTGTGCACCACACTATCACAATTCCTCACTAGTACATTGATACGCATAACGTAATATTCACACCACCCCATACTGCACTGATTCACTGTACTGACACACTGTATTCATACTGTACCTTTTGAACTAATTCCACATATATGCACTATATCTGATATGTCGACAATTGTTTTCCAGATCCCATCTGTACCGAGGACATCAGCAGCAGTGGTACCAACGGCACCTCTTCTGGCAACAGGGAGGAGAGGTAGACAGGCCCCAGCATGCGACCGAGATGAGTGCCGAGGTCGAGGCAGAGGTAGGGCTGCTCGGAGCCAGAGCAGCGATTCTGAGCCCGTATTGAGTGAGGATGATACTGAGACCCGCGACTTTGAGGAGGCAATGACATTTTGAGTCGTCTGAGAGCGGGGGTGATGATGCTGGCTCGGAGTCAAAGAGCGGAGATGATAATGAGGGTGGCCCTGAGGTAAGGGGCGGAGATGATGAGACCGACTCTGGCTCAGAGTCTGATTCTGATAGCAGTGTTGATGGAGACAGTACCCCTGAGTCCCCTCCGAGGAAGAGGACAAAGAGGGCCTTTCGAGCTTGAGATGACTGGTGCCGATTTTTTTATTTTTTGCTTAGTTTCTTTTATTTTGGTAGTTCAGCACATGTATAGCTTCAGATAGGCTTTTACTTTTTCTTTTGAAAACTTGTATTCTTTTTTGTAAAAACTATGATTGGGGAAAAACCCTGCAGTTTTATGAAAAGAGTTATTGTTTTTGCATCATGAGCATTACATATGTAGAATGAAAATGGAGTGCAATTTGAAACCAAAAAAAGAACACTTGTATTGGCACAATGTTCTTAATCGGGTAATGAGTCAACCAACGACCAAAATACAAAATACAACTCAAACATAGATATACAAACTGGCTAAAACCAAAAGACTCAAAACAAGACCTCAAAACACAAAGACCAAGACAAAACCAAATTGCCAAAACTACCAGACCCATAAGTGGACGACCGGCCACTAAAAGTGGGTTGTTGGCCACTTGTGATGAATCTACCAGATAACAGATAGCTGGCTTCCACTCACAGCCCTATTTTCTACAAAAGGTCTGTCTTCGTGATTTCTTCACCAGAACCTCATTTTTGCTGCTGTTTCTTCCACAAATGGAGATATTTCTTGTCGAGAAGCTCACGGATTGGATAGCGACTTTAGACGGCACGAAAAAGGTAAATTTCTAAGGTTTCGACATGAACGCATTTTTTCCATTAAGCCATACTCCACTTTGCTTTCCGTTCCTCCATGCCGCAGCTTGATGCTAGGACCCAATTACGTATGTATTTCGCTTCGAAACACAAGAAATATGTCCGACTCTTGAAGAATTTTGAACATTGATGGAAACCCGGCGTGATGAAGAAATCATGCCTCAGCCCCGTTTTGGCCACGCCCAGGCTTTGGGACGAATGTGTGGGCTTACTTTGCATGAAGCTCGGTCGTTGGCCCATGATGAAGAGCTAGATATATCCAGCTTGGTTCATCGATTTTCTGACATCAGTGACAGAGGCGACCCTCTTTGGCGGGGTTTCAAGAACATGCCCTTTGTTTATGTAAGCTTGCACATTTTCTTCTTGCCCCTAGTTACGGCAGAACTAGCATTCGGTTGATTGAAGTGGCCCAATGTCTGAAAGAAGGTAAAAGTTGTATCAGTTTAACGCTAGCTGAGACCCTGATGGGCATAGATGTTTTTCATCGGCGAGAGACCACCAAATTTGCGGGGAGTCCACTACTTCTTCAGGTATTGTTTCTCATCCTTTCTGATATATGCCTCGCACATCACTCGGCACTTATGCTCTGTTTCTCTCAAAGCCCTTTCTTTACTTTTCTCTCTACGCACATCTCACTATTCTTTAATCTCTCTTATTTTTCATCATTTCCCAGGTATGGCTCATGGATAAGCTGAAGGTGGTGGACCCTTGTCCCGATTATTCACCTCGAGCTTATTTCTTCCGCCAGCAACTAGTGGACTTTCCCAATGAGAGAAGGTAGTGTAACTGGATGTACAACAAGTCTGCAACTGACATAGGTTGGCGTTGCCCCTGGCTCAATTTGACTGAGATAAGTTACAGCATGACTCAGTAGCCTGGCATACAGTTGATTAGCCTCACGCATTGCGTGTTCTACTTTCCCTTCCAGTTCAGACGCGAGTTTGGATATGATCAGACCTGCCCGGAAGAGGGGGTAGAATACCCGGCTTCATTTCTGATTCGTGGTTCACACTTAACTCAGTACCTCACTGCCTAGAGGACGAGAGAGCTTCTGGCCCCTGCCCCTAGTTTCAGTTATGCCCTTTCTGGAGAGTGCTTGGCTTGGCTCAAGGATGAGGCACAAGCCGGGCCCACTTTGGCTACAGAAGCTCCACAAGCACGAGCAGAGAACGCAGGAGCACCTGACTCACCTATGCCCCTAGTTTATTGCTTTGACCTTTCTTTTCAAATTTTATGATCTAAAAGCAACTTTGATTTGTATTGGAGAGTTGTAGAATGTATTTTGTGTTGAAATCAATGGAATTAAAGTTGTGAGAACTAAAAATTTTCCTTTTGGTCCCAAAAATGGTCTAAGTTGTAAAAGGTAAAATTTTGAATAAAATAAACTTTTATTAAAACTTTCCAAAACCATTTTCGAAAATGATCACTACCTAATACGCACAGAATCAAACCCTCAAGATGTACAACCCCAAATCGGCAAATCATAACTGCCCCTACTTGAATACCACTACTGCTCTGCATTGTAACCAGCTTTTCTTCTCAAAATAAAGATCACAACTAAACTAACATATGATGAACAGAGATGACTTGATCAGAAAAAAGGACAGGACAGTTGAGTTGGAGATAGTTACGGCTGAACTTCAGGATGAAGTTGCCTACGTATCCCAAAGATGGGAATCAGGCCTTACATAGCTCGGTTCAGGTTCACTCGAGCATTAACTCTCTCCTTTTGCGCTCTAACTTTTGTCAAAGTCGCCCTTTAGGGTTTTCAACCTTGCGAGCTCAATTTTTCTTTATTTCTAATTTTTCTTGCTCTAACTTTTGCCTAGGTCGCCCTTTCCAGTTTTCGACCTAACGAGCCTCTCAAGGGTAGTATTTCTTCAACTTGTCCATATTGATCAACTATGAAAATTCCAGGCCATCTAAGTCCATGAGAATAACCGCCCCTCCTGACCAGATAGCTTTGATAATGTAAGGACTAGTCTAATTGGGTCTGAACTTGCCCCTAGGATCATGGATGGGAGCTTGGTTGTCTTTCAGTACCATATCTCCTTCCTTGAGATTTCAGGACTTAACCATTTTGTTAAAAGCCCTAACAATTCTGCACTAGTAGCCTTGAACATGATACAATGCCTTTAGCCTCCTTTCATCAAACAACATTAACTCCTCAAATCTGCTTTGTTGCCAGTCCGCCTCCGCTATCTGACACTCGGCCATAACTCGTAGCGATGACACTTCAATTTTAATTGGAAGAACAGCCTCCATCCATAGATAAGAGAATAGGGGGTTGCCCCTGTAGATGTCCGGATTGAGGTTCTGTAGCTCCAGAGTGCGAATAACAGTTTATGTGGCCAATCCCTGTAGGTTTCAACCATCTTCTGCAAGATGTTCTTGATATTCTTATTGGTGGCTTCGATAACTCCATTGGTTTATGGCCTGTATGTGGATAACTTATGAAAAATCACGTTGTATTTTTCGAACAATTCTATCACCTCTTTTTTGAAGTGGAAACTGTTATCTGATATGATCTTGTTCAGGACTCCGTACCGGCATATAATATTGTTTCTAATAAATTTGGCCACATGCGATGCCTTCAACACTGTATAGGATAGAGCTTCCACCCACTTTGTAAAATAATCAATTGCCACCAAGATATATTCATGTCCACTTGACCCTTGTGGCGAGACAGCATCGATAACGTCGATTCCCCAGACTGAGAAAGGCTATGGTGAAGTCATGTTGTAGAGCTTTGACGGCGGAATATTCATGCGATTGGCATGAATTTGACATTTGTGGCATCCTTACACAAAACCAATACAATCCTCCTCCATGGTGGACCAGTAATAGCCTTATTTGAGAATCTTCCAGGCTAGCATCACACCATTCATATGCGCTCCTCATTCTCCGCCGTGGATAGCCTCCATAAGGTTCGATTCCTCTTCTTCCACACACAGCTTATGCATTCCTAGATGGCCTCTTTTATACAGCTTATCCCCACAAATGATAAATTGGACAGCCATACACCGTATTCCCTGTTTGTTTTTGGTATTTGCCCCTAGTAGATACAGCTTCTTTTCTAAAAAGTTCCAAATATCGTAATACCAGGGGTTTTTGTCTTGCACTTCATCTATCGCAGCAATAGTTTCATAAGCCGGCGTGTATTGCTGTTCGATGATAATTGGATGCATCCGAACTCCAAATGGAATGCCTACCATAGAAGATAGAGTTGCTAAAGTATCAACAAACCTGTTGTTCTCTCTTAATAGATGCGTGAATGTTAGTTTTTCAAACCTAGGAATCAGAATATCTAGGGTCTGATGGTAAACCTTCATCTTCTCTTCTTTGACTTTCTAGTCTACATTTGCTTGAGAAATAACCAAGTTCGAGTCCTTGATGGCATCCAACCTTATTGTCCATAATTCTAGGGCGGCTTCTAAACCAGCAATACATGTTTCTTATTCTGCTTCATTGTTGGACACCTTGAACCAGAGTTTAACGGCTAAAGGATATGACAGTCGTCGGGTGTTATCACTAACACACTTATCCCATAACCGTACTGACTGGACGCTCCGTCAAAGTACATCATCCAAGTTTCCTCTTCAACTTGCAGAATGTCTTCATCTGGAAACAAGTATTCCACTGTCTTATCTCTTTCTACTGGGTGGTTTGCCAGGAACTCCGCTACAGCTCTTTCTTTAACTGACTTGTGGATAACATACTTGAGATCAAATTCGGAAAGAAGAAGCAACCAACGGGCCACCCTACCCGTAAGCGCTAGTTTCTCAAAGAGATATTTAATGGGATCTAATCTCGAAACTAGTATTACAGAGTAAGCTAACAAGTAGTGCCTCAATTTCCTGGTAGCCCATACTAAGGCTAGGCAAGCTTTTTCCAAAGGAATATACCGGGTCTCGTAATCCAGCATCTTCTTACTCAAGTAGTAGATGGCTTTCTCCACCTTATCTTCAAATTCCTGAGAGAGCATGCATCTCATGGTCGTATCTGTTACTGACAAGTACAGAATAAGAGGTTTCCCCGGCTCTGGTGGCGACAACAGTGGCGGATTCTGGAGGTACTGCTTAACTTGTTTAAAGGAAAACTGACATTGATCATCCCATCAGAATTTCTTTCCTTTCTTCAGGAGACCAAATAATGGTTCACAAGTCAAGGTTAATTTGGAAATAAACCGTCTTATGAATTGCACTTTACCCAGAAAGCCACGCACCTCATTTTCGATCCTTGGTGGTAGCATTTCTAAGATGGCCTTGATTTTGGAAGGATCTACTTCAATTCCCCTTTGTGTGATCAGAAAGCCTAGCATTTTTCCTGCCATTACACCGAAGGTGTACTTCTGTGGGTTTAATCTCAATCTGTATTCCCTGATCCATTGAAAGAATTTCTTTAGCACGGTGTAGTAGCCCTTTCGTTCTTTGGACTTGACAATCATGTCGTCCACGTACACTTCAACCTCTTTGTGGATCATGTCATGCAGAATGGTGGTCGCAACCCTCTGATAGGTAGCTCCATTATTTTTTAACCCAAATGGCAAAACTTGGTAGCAGTAGATACCCCACGGCGTGGTGAATGCAGTCTTTTCTCTGTCCTAGGGTGCCATTAGAATCTGGTTGTACCTGGAGAATCCATCCATAAACGATAGCAATGCATGGCCCACAGTGAAATCCACTAACTCATTAATATACGGTAGAGGAAAGTCATCCTTCGGACTGGCTCTGTTCAAGTCTAGAAGTGTACACACACCTGGATTCTACTATCCTTCTTCGGCACTGGGACGATGTTGGCTAACCAAGTCGGGTACTCAGATACTAACAAGAAACCTGCCTCAATCTACTTGGTGACCTCTTCATTGATTTTTTATTGTAGTTGGTCAAACAAATCATCAATACGTGGCAACGGGTACTTATTTTTGATTGTCACCTTATTCAACTCCCGATAGTCAATACAGAGCCTTAAGGTTCCATCATTCTTCTTGACAAATAACACCGGAGCACCCCACAGAGATGTACTAGGCCTGATAAATTTCTTAGTCAGCAATTCTTGTAACTGAGTTTTCAACTCTTTTAATTTAGTCGTCGACATCCGGTATGGGGTCTTAGAAATCGGTTGGGTGCCTGGTACTAACTCAATGGTAAATTCGATTTCTCTATCAATCAAATTCCCGGGCAAATCATCTGGAAACACATCTAGGAATTCTTTTACTACAGGAATACTACTTACATCTGGTTTAGCAGTAGTTGGCACCACTAACACAGAACATAAAAATCCTTTACAACCCTTATTAATCAATCTATTCGCTTTCATGGAGGAAATCAAATATGGAGGAGATATAACACTATCCCCATGAAATATAAATTCAGGCCTTTCAGGTAAGCGAAACATAACTTGTTTAGTCGAGCAATCAATTGTAGCACAATATTTTGCTAACCAATCCATCCGCAGAATTACATCAAAATATGCAATGTCTAAAGGTAACAAATCCACATACAAATTAATGTCTCCAATAATGATCTCACACGCAGGATACATAAATGCACAGATCATAGTTCCTCCCGCCGCAGAGGTTACAACTAATACATAGTTCATTGGTTCCAAGGGTCTAAGTAATTTTGGAGCAAAAACATAGGACACGGAAGAATGTGTAGACCCTGAATCAATTAACACATGTGCATTCTAAGAACAAATAGGAAGAATACCTGACACAATCGTCTCTGTAGTCTGCACATCACCCGGGTACCAATGCAAAAACCCGCCCTTGCTTTAGAGTTTCTTTCCTCGTAGTTGCTTTTGAATTTACCCTTGGTGTTGACACTGATGCAGTCGAGTTAGTCCTAGACTAGCTTGTGCTTTGCAACACTAAAGGACAATCCTTAATCATATGGCATGTTTTTCCACACCGAAAGCATACACCAGAAATCCTGTGACAAACTCCCTTATGTCTTTTCCCACACTCTGAGCAGATGGGTGTATCATTCCCTTGGCTTGAACTAGTAGATAATCCTGTATTCTATCTTTTGTTTGATGGAGTGTTGAAGTTGTACCGACCCTTCTTGAAATTAGATCCCAGCCTCTTACATTTCTATTCAATCACCGGTGCCTTTGCTTGTCTTAGTGCAGCAACATTCGCCTCAGCTATAATAGATCTATCCAAAACATCAACATATTTTTCTAACTTGAGTACATTAACTCGATCAAGAACCTCAACATCCAAATCGCCTTCAAACTTCCTGGCTTTCTTGTAATCGATGTTTACCATATATGGTGCATAGCACGCGAGCTCTGTGAATTTAGCTTCATACTCCGCCACTGACATAGTGCCCTGCTTTAATTGGTCAAATTCCGTTACCTTCCGATCTCTTACACACTGCAAAAAATATTTTTCATAAAAAGCTTCCTTAAACCGTGCCCAAGTCATGGTGGTTTACTGATCTCGGACAAGCATCCACCACCTTCTTGCTTCCTCTTGCAAGGTAAAAGTTGCTAACAGAACCTTCTGCTCTTCGGTACATGGGAATACTTCGAATAACTTTTCAATCTCCAAAACCCAGGCTTCGGCTTTCAGCGTTTCAAGGCCACTCGGAAAAGTAGGCAGTTTCAGCTTGTTAAACTTTTGTGTTAGGGTAATAATGTCACCATTATTAGGTGGCTCCACTAGAATTGGTGGCGGATGTGCGGTTGGAAATGACTGTCTTTGTTGTTGTTGTCTTAACGCTTCTGTCAATAATTCTACCATTTACTCCAGCCGGTCCATTCTTGCATCAGAAGACTCAGATGTCTCTGCAGGTCTTGTTTCTTCCATTGAGCTATATATATATATAAACAGAGTGATAATAAACATAGGACACTAAAGTTTACACATGCATGATTACCACATAGACACATTAGATAAACCACATACTCGCACATGTAGATACTATGTCCTAAGTTCTTTTCTAGGACATCCTATAGCTTATTCGGACGTGTGTGTGTGGTACAACTCGTGCTCTAATACCACTTTGTCATGACCTAAACCTGCCCCTATAGGTTTAGTATCGTAACTGGCCAGTAATCTGCGATTACTAAAGGTTTAACTGAACAAATCAAAAGAACAGGGCTAGCGGAAGCTAATACATAAGAAAAAAAGACGTCCAACGAGCTGTGACCTTACATGAGACACAAGACATAGCTATATATATACATATACATCAAGATATCACAAGTTTCTTATAATACAACACAACTAAAAGAGCCAAGTCATTCCCATTAACAACAATTAAGACACTAGTGACATTCGACTAGTGCGCGAGTGAAGTCCAAAAGGGGTGACCACTGGGTCAGTCAGTGTTCCAATAGATGGGAACCTCAACGCGAGGCACAAAAGGTAGCTTGACCAAAACGGAGGTGAGATCGTCGCCACTACATCCCCTCCTGAACTAGATTACCTACATACATATATAAAACGTGAGCTAAAACTCAATGAATAACAACTGCGTAAAGGGGTTTCGAATGATGATCACAAAGTAAAATCAATTAAATACAGGGCAGGTTCTTATTACATATAGAAGGCATAATGTAATACGTGGTACATCCAAAGCAATACATACAGGCAGTCTAGAAGACCGAACAAGCGGTCACGAAGACCGAAGATCAGATGTGATGGCCATCACTATAGTAAACAAGAGTTCCATGAATTAGAACCGACAGAGATCTCTGTAAGCATGTAAACAACTGCTAAGGATGCCATGATAAATGATGTAAACAGAAATAGAAACATCACTCATAAATATAGGAAAACGTATCAGGACAAAACATAATTTTAAAGCAAGGAAAAGGTACTTTAAATAAAACATATCTTTACAACAGTGTTACTCACAGTTGGTTCCGTGATGCAGGTGACTGAAACATGGTGTTTGACCTACACAGACAGACACAAACGTAGCATACTTAATTTGCCATACAACCAACTAATTAGTTCCATTACTTAAGAATTGATTGGTCTAAATGTCGTTTACTCTTGTTAAATGCTCATGCAATGCAAATGGACATCAACTACGGGTGCAAAACACACTAATTTGGGTCTACTCAAAAAGTTGTTGGATTAAATAATATACACATATTTCAAACAGGACCTACGGGTCATTTTGCCATTTATTTTTTACCTTCTTTATCCATTAGATTTTAGTGAAATAAATAATTTTGTCCCAATTTTTTATCTAAGTCTTTATCAATTTTAATTGAATAATTTTTTTTCTAATTTTTTTGCCTTAATTTTGTTTCATTAAATTGTTTTATTTATAATTTTAATAATTATATGTGCAAGTAATTTTTTTTGTGGTTACAAACAAATAAAAAAGTTGTAATTTATCATTTTATCCATGAATTTTTTTATTTTTTTTTTTCGATATAAGAGGAGCTTCCATTTTCGAAATTCGCCTTAAACCCCCTAAAGCTCAGGGTCGGCCCGGTTATAATGTCATTGCTATTCAACCGCTTCCATCTTTGGCAGCAGTTAGCTGAGACTCAACAACAGTGAGTTAATAATGCAGGCGCAAAAGCTGATTGATAGTGGTGCGAATTGTGTAGGTGTTTCTATACCGTAGATCCAACGTTTGGTGTCATTGAATTCAAAGGGTTCAATTCAGATTTTGCGGTGATGCTAGGGTAGATAGCAGAAGCTAATCTTTTTTCATACCAAAGAAAGAAAAAGAAAAAGAAAAAAAGAGCTAATCTTTTGAAGAAAATACTTTGAATAAAAAAGAAAGGAAAAGAAAATATTATGATGAGAAACTAAACTATCAAGAATGTATATATATATTCTTCACTTGTATATTCTTCATTCTTTCTTTTTTTGTTTTGAGTAAAGCATATTCTTCATTCTTTAAGTTTATAACTTGTTCAAAAAAAAAAAAAAATTTTTTTGATTGACAAAAGAAAGTGAAGAATATAGTTTTATTTATTTATTTTTAAAACTAAATGAAGAATAGAGTAGTCATTTGCTTTTGTTTTTTTTAGTAAATTATGCTAAAAGTTCAACTTTGCATCTTTTTCCATTAAACAAAAAAAACGACCAAAAGAAAAGGGGTTTTAGAATTAATTTCGTCAAATTATTTCTTAAGTTGGTCACAAACTATGCTTTAACTTTCAAAAGTGGATGTTGTTTTAAGAAGTGTTTTATAAGTTGGTTTTTTAACTTTATTAATGTGACCTTAAATAGAACTAGCACCTAGAAACTAGTAGTCACCACTTCAACATTTTTTTGACATTTGAAATTTTCTTTCAAAAACACTTAGTTGGTAGGTTTGTTTGTATAACTCTGAAAATTTGTATAAATGGTTATCAAGATAACATAATTTGAAGCAAGCCACATTTAATTATTCAACTAGTCAAAATCTAGATATTCTATAGTATTGAACAATGAAATTTTTTAATCATTTTGATATAATTTACAGGGAATCAATCAGTATTCAATAGCTTCTGCTTCGTGGCATATCAGTATCCGCTAACAAGCTTGAAGGCAAGAAAAGTGTGGATTTTTGCAGGATTGAACCCACAAACTCATCATAAATGGTTGGATTGGAGGGTATCCATCCACTTAATGGCACGCAATATTCTATCTCAATATATTGATGTGGAAAATATAAGTTCCTCAGTCCATGGAACTAGAATATATTGTGACAAAGCTGGGGTCATGTAGTAATAAAATTTGGAAGTGGGTGATTGATATATATATATATATGGATGGTACTGTTTGTGTAAACTCAAATCTATGCCGTTCTTGTGGGGTCTTTATTTATGTGTAAGCTTTTGTCATCAAATTTGTTGGAAACAGTCAATTTCTGCGTAACATGCTATGATGATATTTTTATTTTTTATAAATAATATTTTGTTTATTATGTGGTGTGTAATCACAACATTAATAATAAATATGAGTAGTCAGATTTATAAACTAATACAATCATAAATAATGCTTGATATATAAATATGATAATTAGTGATTACGGATGAGATGATAAATAATTTTTGATATATAAATATTGTTAATTATAATAATATTATTGAAAGTATTATTAATCTTTTTAGGCTTTGCCAACATGAAAATTCAATCCACCATCAAGTCATATCTTCCGGTGCTTTCCACGATGTCTTCTTTCCAAACAACATTTTGTTTCTTTCAAGCCTGCATGCACTACAAAAGGGCTACCCTTTCCTTTGTGTTGATAGTTAAAATGTAGGCACACAAACATGATATGCAATGGACTATCATATCACAAGAACATCACCAAAAGTTCCTGCAACTGCAAGAACCATCTTTAAAATGATGAAATCTATTCACATCTCTAACAACAATATCTCTCTCCACAATCTCACTAATCAGCTTGAAAGCCTCATGACAGTCGCAACACATTCTCAAGTTCTTCATCACTCTAATAGTCACTCCTTTAGGCATACTCAACAACCCAAAACCGAGAGCCAATCTTTCACTATGGAGACCTACCATTTCCTCTTTGGTTTCTTCTTCCACCTCGACAAACACCAGCCCAACACTCCCTCCCACATATCCTCTTTCCTTCATTCTCTTCTCCAATTCCCTCAACAAACTCACCACTTCACCCCCTCTTGGACATGAAGACACGTCTCCAGAATAGAAAATGTAAGTATGGTCCCTGATTTCGACCCAACTACACCCCGGTTCTTTGGAAACTCCAACATGCTTCATTTCAGAACGAATGCTATGAACATCATCCCACTTTCCAGCCAATGCATAAGTGTTTGACATTGTCACATACGCTGCTGCAACTTGTTGGTTTGATTCGATAAGCCATTTACTAGCTTCAAAAGCAATGTCTACCCTCCCATGAAGCCTACTAGTTGAAAGAAGCGTTCCCCATAATAAACCCCCTTCATCAGGCTTCACTTGAATAGATTTTGCTATCTTGTAAGCCTTGTCGAGCCTGCCAGCTCTGCCAAGCATGTCAACAACACAAGTATAGTGCTTTGTGTTGGGAACTACCCCGTGCTTGTGGTACATCGAGTGCAAGTATTCAAGGCCTTCATCAACAAGACCCGAATGGCTACAAGCATGTAGGACTCCGATGAACGTGACATCGTTTGGACTTACTCTTTTCTTGGTCATTTCTTGAAAGAGTTCAAGGGACAATTTTGCTAGACCATGTTTTGCGGCTCCCACGATCATTGAAGTATAAGGAATTACAGAGGGATTTTGAATTTTGTGGAAGACCTCGTTAGAATAATCAAGACATCCACATTTCGCATACATATCAACAAGTGCAGTCGCGACCACATCATTCAAATCATGCCCACCACGAATCACAACTCCGTGGGAGACTTTCCCGGTCACTAGCCTGCCTAGGCCTGCACAAGCATTAATCACACTGGCCAACATGAAATGATTAGGACGATCCAACGTTGAACTGTTGAATTCTCTAAACAATTCAAGGGCGTCATGGCCTTGCGCATTTTGGGCATACGATGTAACCATTGAAGTCCAAGAAACAATATTTCTGTAACCCATCAAGTCAAATACCCGGCGAGCTTCATTGACATCATTCGATTTCCCATACATATCAATCAGTGAAGAGCACACCACAAGGTTGGATTGGAAACCGAAAATCTCAACCCAGGCATGGACTCGTTTGCCAGTTTCGAGGTCAGAAAGTATCGAACACGCATTAACAACCGTTGCAAATGTGAAAGCATTGGGCAAAACCAAACTCAAACGCCATACTTCCAAATAGCAAAAGAGCTATTTTGGGTTGACCCATGTCAATATAAACCGGCCATGAGTGAAGTCCACGAGACGACATTTGGTTCGGGCATTTCATCAAACAATTGGTGTGCTTCTTCAATTTTTCGAACCCTAATGTAGCCATTGATGAGGTGTGTTAATAGTGAAGGTATCATTTAAAAATCCAAATTTCTGGACGTGGTGTGTGTAGAAGTTAGAGAAACAGAATCTTTAGAATCTTGAAGCTGTTGAACAATGTGGATTTTTGATTTTGTATGGAAGTGTGACAGTTTGTTTTTGGCGGGAGAGAAGGGAGGAGGCAAGGGCAAACTGGACATTTCGGTTTAACGGCTTATTCATGGGTCTTGTCTGCCCAAAGGAGAGTAGAGAGTTGGGAAGTCTTGCTCATATATAATGTGGTGTTCTGAGAAATTGGTAAAATATTTTTTATATTTTATTTTATTTTATTTTTTTTGTAGCTTTTTAACTTTTTTTTGTTAAAAAAATTGATTTTTTGGTAATGGTAATTTTTTTGTATAAAAAAACTAAAAGTCAAAAAAATTTTTTACCAAAGTCTCAAACACTCCAATGTTACAACTAACAATTTGAATGTACAACTCATGGAAATAAGGCTGTGCTAATCAAATCAATTTTTAACTGTTAAAAAAGAAAAAAAATCAAATCAATTTTAAGAGAAATAGAAAAAAAAAATGTTAGGTAATTGACTTTTATAATAAAATAAATCATGAGTTTTTAATTTTGTCAATTTAAATACTAATTTTTTTAATTTATTTTTCATTCTAAACCATCTTTCTATTTTCATTAAGCAAACTAATAAAAAAAATTTTAATCATTATACTCTACGAAAAATAATATCTTAGACATTTTATGTATGGTTGTGAAACCCGGACCGGACCGGCCGGTCGAACCGGGAACCGGGCCTTGTTCCGGTCCGGTCAACCCTCTAGAACCGGACTTGGAGCAAAACTGGCCTGGAATTGCAAAATCGCCGGACCCGGCGGTCAAACCGGTTGGACCGGGGATTTTTTCCTTTTTTTTATTTTCTTTCTTTCTTTTCTTTCTTTCCTTCTTATATATTTATATATATATATATTTTAAAAATTTTGACTAAAAATTCTTACTTCAAGAGTCTCCTCTCATAAGGAAAAGTCTCATTAGAAGTTGGAGAAGATTATGAAAGTCTATTCCTATTTATAGGAAAAGATTTTTTAAAGAGAACCTACAAAATTCTATGTGGGATTCAATCAAATTATTTAAAACATATTGATTGGAGGGAGAGTTGAAAATTTCATTTCCCTCCAAAATTAAATCTAGTAATCAATCAATTTATTTGGAGGGAATGTTTAAAAATTTTAATTTCTTTGAAATAAGTGACTTTTTTTTTTATCAATTATGACTTTATTAAATATTATTAATAAATACTATATAACAATTTTTATTTTTATTTGATTATTTATATATATATATTTATTTATAATTTATAATTATATTTATTAATTATATAATATTAATTATGACGTCACGGTTCGACCGTTTTGACCGGACGGTTGAACCGGTGACCCGTCCACCCGGTCCCTTTTCCGGTTCGCTCACCGGTCCGGTTTTAAAAACATTGATTTTATGTATACCTATATTTAGTTTAATGACTTACTAATTCTTTCAATCAGTTTTACTTAACAAAAATATGTGAATGATTTAGATTGAAAATAATAAAAGATTTGGATTTAAATTGATAAAATTAAAAATTAAAAATTTATTTTGTTATAAAGATCAAATTCTGTTTTTTTGTGTGTGTGTGTGTGTGTGAGAGAGACATATTTCCTTTAATTTTATTATGTATTTATAAGTTTTACCAATATGCCTTTTTTTAATTAAAAAAAAAAAGTTTCACCAACAGTAATTTAGGAAAAATAATATATAAATTAGAATGTTTCAATATGATTTGAAGGAACTTGCGTTGCGTAGACTTTTCCGAATTCTCTGTTTTAATCTCATTTTATTCAATAATAATAACAACAATGTTGCATTTCTTAATTTATCATCTTTAAATTACTCTTAATGATATGATATTAAAGTTAAACTTCACATAATGAAAATATTTGATAAATTAAAATTTGACACTTATCAAATACATTATTAAAAGTGATTTTTAAAATTAATAAATTAGATATTTCAAGTATTTTTTTAATAATAATACGTAAAGGTACAAACCTAAAAAGTGCATCTATCTAGTACCTAAAAAATATTGATACTAAATTGGAATAATTAGTTCAAAAAATGCCTAAAAAATAAAATATATAACCTAAATTTATTTGAATATAATTAAATTTATATAGTATATTTAAATTTTTGATCACTTATCCAACTATTTTTTTAAACTCTTTTTCCATACCTAATTTGATATGGATATTTTGTGCATGTTGTATGGAGGTTAAAGAGGGGGTCCCCTCTAAATGTCCGAGAGAGAGAGTGAGAGAGAGAGAGAGGATCTCGAAAAAAGGGTGGGTCACCGGCGTCTATGGAAATGGCTTTTTTTCAATGAATTTTGTTAAGAGAGTTGTCCTCAATCAATGTATGCTTTCTTTTTTTTTTTAAGGACTATTGGACCCCTCCCTCCACCACCCTTTCCCCCCAAATTGTATGTGTTCACTTCTCTAGTTGTGACCTCACATTTATGTTGATTCTCCCACTTATCTACTGGCTATTTGCTGACATTGACCACTAATGTCAAGGGAAACATAATTCAACTATAAAAGGTGAGACTCAACACTAAAATACATATGTACTTCACAGTTGTCTAACCTTACTTTTGTAAGGTTAAAAATTAAAATTTTAATTTTTTTTAAAAAAAATATGTACAGAAATATGAAAGATGATTTGATTCAAAATCGATTACAAAAAAATTAAAAAATTACTTTTAACCCACTTTTTAAAAGAGACTTATATCACGCATAGTTATATGGACTCTACGGTTACCGCCCTTATTGGTTTGGGAATACCACATCAGTGTGTGCTTGCCATTGTTAATGTCTTTGGTGATATAGATTCGAGTCACAAAAACATATTCTTCAAATATATGGATAAAATTGAATATATGTTCTTGTCTTTGTCATATCTTACTTTAGCAAGTATTTTATGCACTGAGTCGTCCCTTTTACGTTAATGTTTTGAATTAATGCTTTGAACCTAATGATTGTGGGTAGCTAGGTGTTTGTGTTCTAGAGGTTGGGACAGTCTTTTTTAGGTTTTAGTCTGACAAAAGTTTGGCCTGGTATCACTTCTTGAGAATGACCCAATTGTTTTAAGAGCTCAAAGTAAGCTCCACATGTTCTATTGTGGTGGTGCTCAGCTCAAGGGCCTGCTTAACAGCTTGCTCTGGATTGAAAGAACAATAATATCACAAGTGTAAAAAAATTACTCAGAAAAATAAACTTATAACTTTAACTTTAAATTTATATCAAAAAATAATTTTTAAAATAAAAATTAAATTATATTTTCATTATTTATAACATTTTTGTTGAAAGGATTGGGGGGACAAAGGGATGATGACAACATCACTAGATTTTGTCTGATAAAATGGAGACATATAAGTGTAGTTGAGAATGGCCCCTACTACCCCCCACTTGCATATCCCACGAGAGAAAACCATGTTAGCACAAGTATTAGCTAGATTACAATGCCTTCTGGTTAGTGTGTATTATGATAAATACTTAGCACTAATTACTCGATTGCGATTTTGGAGTAAGAGTATTTTAATATTTCATATTTATGTTATGTCGCTTTGATTTGATATTAATGCATTTATAGCTAAAATATCACATCTTTTTTGTATTATATTATATTATAATAACTCTTTTAAATTATAGTGATATTACAGTGACCGTTATTATAAAAAAATATATTTTTATTTGTGGTGCTTTTATTTTCTTAGATTAATTAAGATAATAAGATTCATCATATTTATATCGCTATTTAATAATTTTTCCGATCCATGATTCTTATCCTTATTCATCACATACATATGATGGCATGCACAAAAAGAGAGACACATCCATCATGATATTCCAAGTATAACAGACATGTTAATGTTGAAACAAGTTAAACGATTTGATATTATTATATGACTAGTGCTCTAATTATTTGAACAAAGTTTTATCCTTTGTGTATCAAGCAAAGGAAAAAGCATGCAAAAATGATAATACTGAGTTGTGCACCAAATGATCATATATTTTCTTAAAAATAAGTGTTTTATGAAAATAGTTTACTAAATAAGTTTTTGTTATATTGGAGTGGGTTAGGATTAAAATAATCACAAAAAGACATTTTTAGTCTAATAAAACAAAATATTACATTCAAATCATAATTATTTTATTTTTTCTCTCACATTACTCAGAAATAATAATAGTTTGTCATTTACTGTAGTGATATAAAATAGTATTAGAAAAAATCAATAATGTAAAAGGAATCCTTTATAACAAGTCAAAAATTTAAAGTTGTAAATGAGCCTAATATAGTGCCTGTTTGGCACAGTTTTTTTTCAACTTAAATCCACTTATAGCTTAAAATAAGTGATTTTGGAGTGTTTGATGTAGCTTATGGGGGTAGATTATAGCTTTTTTTAAATGAAAATTGAGTTTTTTGGTTGAGTGAAGGAGGAGGTGCATCCCAAAACAGTTTAAGCGAGAAGCACCTATTTGAGGGGCAAAGGCCCTGTTTGGTAAAACTGTGGGAAAGTGCTTATAGCTTATGCCTAAACAACTTATAGCTTATAATTATGAACACAAGCTGATTTCTGACTTATAAATTAAGCATCTCCTACCCCACTCAAAGAATAAGCTGATTTCTGACTTCCAAAAAGTTATAAGCTATAAGCTAAACCAAACACATCAAAATAGCTTAAATTAAGCTGAAAGTTGAAATAAGCAGCTTTTAAGCTGCACCAAACAGACCCAAAATGACTTAAATGCCCCTCACAATTTCAAATTATTACAAGTGTGCCATGTATATAAACCAAAACACACTCATTTTTCTCTCTCTCAAGAACCAGAGAGGCGATTTCCGGCGACAAGAGGCGATTTTTGGCGACGTTCTGGTTCTGTCTCTCTCTCTCTCTCTCTTCGCGATCTCTTTCCCTCTCTGGTTCGTGCGGTCTGAAACCCTCACGTCGCGATCTAAAACCCTAACGTCGCGATCGGAGAACCACCGCCATCGCATCAATGAACCAGAGCTCTGTCGTCACCTCCGGTCACCACCATTGCGATCGCGATCTGAAACCTAATCACGATCTGCTCCATCGCTCTCTCTCTCTCTCTCTCTCTCTCTCTTTGTGATCGCGATTGCGATCTGAAACCTACCGCCATCCCTCTCTCTCTCTCTTCGTCGATTTGCGTTGTTTGTGGCCGTTGCCGTCGCGATCGCGATTTGCATTGAAACCCTAGCCACCGGTGGTTGTTTGCCGACGGCGATAAAACTCTGGAAAAAAAAATTGAAAAACAAAGAAAAAATCAATATTAATATTAATTAAAAAATAAAAAATAAAAAATTGTATATTTTTTGAGAAAAAGAAAAAAATAATATTAATTAAAAAATCAATATTAATTGGTATTAATTATTAATAAATTAATACTGTATATTTTTGTAATGAATTAATTATTAATTGATACTAATTAATAACAATTGTTAATTATTAATATTATTTGATACTAATAAAAATTAATTATTAATATTAATTGATACTAATTAATAATTTTAGTATTAATTGATACTGATTAAGCAATTAATTGATACTAATTAATAACAATTGTTTATTATTAATATTATTTGATACTAATAAAAATTAATTATTAATATCAATTGATACTAATTAATAATTTTAGTATTAATTCAGACTAATTAAGCCATTAATTTATACTAATTAATAACAATTGTTGATTATTAACAATTGTTGATACTAATATTTCCATTACATTTTTATATTAGTTGATACTATTTAATACTAATTATATTAACTTTTATTAATGAAATAATTTTTTAAAATTAAAATTGAAAAAAATGACAAAATTATCATTTTTATATCATATAAGGGCAAAAAGGTCAATTACACAAAAAAAAGTTATTTTACAGCTTATCAACTAAACACAACTCTAGTACTTAAATTCATAATCCCACAGCTACACCAAACAGGTTAGCAATTTATATTCACAATTATATATAAGTTATAATCTGTTAAACTATAATCTATAGTCACTTTCTCACGGCTCTACCAACCGAGGCCATAGCCAAGTTGTTCAAACTTATCTTGGATTTTCAGAATCTGTGTAGCTTGTTTACCTTTTGAGTTAATCTCAATCAAACATTAATTTTAAATTTGTTTGAGTAATTTGGATTTTTATAACTCAAACTTATCCAGCCAAGTTCAAGCAGACCTCAAGATATGGTCTCATTTGGGAAGTTGACTATTTTAATTGACTTTTTGACTATTTTAATCTAGTTAAAAAAGTTGGGCTTGTTTGGTTTGTGTTTCAGAAACATGTTTCTGAAAAAAAAAGTACGAAAACATGTTTGGTTTGGTTTTTTGGGAAATTTGTTTTGGAAAATTGTTTTGAGAGAGAGTTTTGGAAAAAGTGATTGATTTGATGTGTGTGTGAGAGAGGTTTGTTTGGAAAAGTTGTTTGGTTTGTGTGTTTTGGAAAAATTTTTTGGGAAAATTTGTTTGGTAGAGAAAATTTCTGAAACTTGTTTCTGAAAAAAAATTTCTGAAATTTTTTTCCCAAACACAAACCAAACGAGCCCGTTGTGTTCGAGAATTTTAAATTTTTTTTAATGTAGTTCATTTGATGGTACTGAGAGAAAAAGTAAAATAATTATGGGTTGAATGTGACATTTTGTCTTATTGATTATTTTAACTTATTTTGTCTTTATTGGCTATTTTTTGCCTATTTTGACAATTAGGAAAAAAGTCAACTTATTGGCATATTTGAGTCACACTACCTCTATATTTTTTTTTGTACATTTTTTCAAAAAAATAAAAAATAAAAAAAAAGGTTAATTTTTTTCCTACATTCCAAAATAGGCCTTTAGCCTAAAAAAGCTTCCTAGCCAACTACCCAAATAGCCCATTAAAAAACAGGCGAATTACATTAACATTTCTTGTAATTTGAGACTTGTGTCATTTTGATCTCTGACTTTTTAATTATGATACATTTGATCTTAAATTTTAAATCTTATTTTAAATAAGGACAATTAAAAATATTTTTCTTTGCAAACAGTCAATTTCAAGGGTAAAGTCGTCATATAACTTATTTGGTATTGGTTAATTTATATGTTGTTTGAAGTGTAATGATCCTTTTTTTAATGAATAATATTAGAACTTTCTTAGTTATAAAGTTCTTTGGTTTGGTTTTTCAGATTTTTTTTTCAATTTTTTTTTAAAAAAACTAAAAATTAAATTGGTGAAAAAAAAATTAAAAACACATCATTTTTATATAATTTTATCTTTTTGGAGGGTAGAAATAATTTTTTTAAATAAATTTTTTTTATATTTATTTTCTATTTTTTTAAAAGTCAAATATGACAATAATTTCGATATCGTTATTAAACCAATCCATTAAATCAAAAAAATCAAAACTAAAATATTAAACATATCGATTACAAATTAAAAGCCTAATAACAATTAATTATATTATAACCGTCTAAAAATATCTGTTAACAACAAATACAACCATATATTATATGATAACCATCCAAAAATATCAACAAAAATAACCACACATTACATGATCATCCTCAAAACATATACTAAAAATTAATTTGGTATAAAAATAAAAATGTAAAAGATTTATTATTTTTGTCTAATTTTATCTTTGGTGGGTAGAAATAATTTTTAAAAATTCAAAAATAATATTTTGACATTTATTTTTGTCAAATTAGTTTAAATTTATCAAATTGACGATTTTACTATTGAAATGAAGCAATAATATCTTTAATTATCCTTATTTGGAATGAAATTCAAAATTCAAAGTTAAATATATCACAATTAAAAAGTTAGAGACTAAAATAATACAAACTCCAAACAAACTACATGAACTATTTTATAAAAAATTTCAAAACATGTTTACTGTAACTTGTTTATCTAACGGATTGATTTCAAACACAATTTTATAAAATGCTTTACAAAGTAATAAGTCCTATGAATTTTTTTACTAATGAAAGTGTAATAAAGTTTTTTAAACTTTTTCCATCTCAAAATATTAGTCTATTTTTCAAAAATCAATTACTACAGTAATATGAATTTTTATTTTGTCATTCTTTTAAATTTATTAACAATACAAAAAAATACAATTATAATAATTGATTTTCTCTAAAAAAAATACTATTAAAGGATAATTTTGAAAATTTAATTTTTTTAAAAATATAATAATTATATTACTAAAAAAAATTATATTTTTTAAAAGAAACTATAATTTTGAAACGGTTGCAATATTCAAATTTGTTGTGGTCTATATTCAAGTAGTTTTGGTGACTACTATATGTAGTATTATTGTTTGGTAAGTACTATTTATGATGGAGTTGCAGTTTTTTCAAATCTAAAATCTTACCGTCAGAGAATTTAAGGGATTATAAGGTTGATTATGTTATCTTGTTTTGATAATATAAATTGTTTATTTTATAAAAATATTTATATATATCATTTAAGGAGAAAATTAAATTAATTCGATAATCACAATATTTTTATTTTATTATGTTTGTCTAAAAAAATTATTTAAAAAAATACTTACCATTTATTTTTTGAAAAAATGATATATATATATATTTTTTTTTTGAGAAACAACCGAAAAAAATGAAAGGCTTAGCTAATCTCAAGTTGTCTTCTCAACTTAAGAGATCGTTTGAACTTGGTAGGCCTATTTTGAACAGATTTCAGTGATTCAAACCGTTTATTTTTTAAGATTTGTTGAGAAAAATATTCATATAAAAAATAAGATAATTTGACATAGATAGCTACATGTTTGAATCGTATTTATTTTTAAAAAATAGATAACAAATATAATTTTAAGAATAGCTATCTATTTTTTATAATAAAATTTAATTCAAACATATAGTTATCGATATCTGATCATCTTAATTTTTTGTATGAATATTTTACTCAATAAATCTTAAAAAATAAACGATTCAGATCATTAAAATTAATTCTAAAATAGACTGCTTAAACCTAAATGTTCTCTTAAATTGAGATAATCAACTTTGAAAAAAAGTTAAACCCAAAAATGAAGGTTTAAGATTGGTTTTTTTAGAACAAAGAAAGTTTGTTGTATGAACATTTAGTAAGCAGCTGAGCAAGAAATACATACAATTTAATGAGGGGAGGCCATTAAATCCCAAACCACCCCTTAATTAGAAAAAAAGTGGTACTACGTGTACTAACTAAGTATACTAGTATTAGTTATGACATTATTATTGATCCTATTCATTAATTACATTACAAATTCTTAAAATCTATTAAATTATGACACATCATCAATTGGTACACAAGTTAATATACCAATTGATATATGAGCATTAATAGAGAACCCCCTCCAATCACCCCCTCCCCCCCACAACCCCCATACACACGTGATGGATGGTGATTGAAAGAGAAGAAAAAAAAAAAAGCAAAAGAAAAAGTAGCCAATCAAAAAAGAGAGGGGGTCAAAGGGGGGGAAGGGAAAGCGGGTCTTAAACATTTTTGTTGATATATATAGCATTATTCTTAAGTCAAAAAGTGCACTTATTTATAAAAATCCCAAACAATCTCTCTTTTATTTTTCTACACATCTTTTTATAAAAAGTTAAAAAATGAACTTATTTAGGACATCCCAAACCACCCTTAATTATTGTTCAGTACTGTATCTAAGTACAGATTCTTAAGCAATGTTATTTGGACCGGTGGTGTTATATGCACTAAGTATTGTACTAACTAGTGTACCAATAGTAATTATGACATTATTATTGACCACACTCATTATATAAATTACAAATATCAATTTTTTTTAAAATTATATCACATCATTCATTAAACATACTAATTAGTATATATAATATTATCCTGTTTGGACTCACGTGACTCGCAACGAACTTATCTTGACGATTTATTTGTTTATTTTTATAGTTGTTTTGAGTATTAATTTTTTTATAGTGATTTTTGATTAAAACAATGAGTTGCAAAAATAGGCCTTAGATAGATTATTTATAGAAGAATTAAATTAATTTAATAATCATAATAAAATTATATAATTATAATTATTCTAATTTTTTATTTATAAATAATATACATATAAAAATTTAAAAATAAATAATTTAAAATATCAAAATAAAAATAAAAATAAAATACATAACGGGACTTCACGGATTTGAACATCATCGTTCAAATCACACAATAAAATGTAGAGAATTTGTTTTATATTTACTGCTAAAAATACAGCTAGTGCTCTTATGTCACTTATTAGAATATTCTCAAAATAGTGGTTAGGCCTTGTTTGGGAAGACTAAATAAGTGCACTTTTTGTCTTTTTTGACTAAAAAATTGAGGTTGAAAATATGGATGTTTGGGTTAATTTTTTGACTTTTTATGGAAAAATATGTAATAAAAAATTGTGAAAATTGGTTTTTAGAGAAAAATTTGAATTGGGAGTTGTGCAGCCGTAATTTTTGACTTTTGGTGAATAGTGTTAACTTTTTAACTTTTTGAGTAACTTTTTGACTTTTTGAATTATTTTACACTACTCAAACAAGGCCTAAAAGTGAACTGATTTGGGTCCATTGACACATTTAACTATTTTTCAATAATTATTTCACAGTTCCCAATCACTAATTTATGTTGCTTTTGAATTTTGTTGCTTTTGAATTAATACAAATAGTAATCTAACAGGAAATTACACTAATTTTTCACCCATTAACTTTCATTTTGATCCCTTAACTTGTAATTTGAATAGATTGAACCTC
Organism: Camellia granthamiana; assembly: GCA_036172215.1. Classification (NCBI taxonomy): domain Eukaryota; kingdom Viridiplantae; phylum Streptophyta; class Magnoliopsida; order Ericales; family Theaceae; genus Camellia; species Camellia granthamiana. The sequence continues at coordinate 5,102,663 of CM069910.1, read as the reverse complement.
ACATTTTTGCTTATTTTGAGAAGTAAGTTGAAAGTCAATTTTTTGATTTTTTTTAAATTTTTATAAAAAAATAGAAAGATGATGTAACTTAAAAAAATAAAATAAAAAAAAACAAAAAGATGACTTTTAACTCAATTGCCAAAATAGGCCTTTTTATCTCATTTCAATGTTAAACAAGGGTAAATTATGCTTAGTACCATGCATTTTCACTAAAATCTCATTTTAATTCCTTCATTTTTAACTATATTTTAAATCAATTCAAACCTCACCCTACCAAAATTACAAATTTGATCAATTTCAAATATGAAACGCTTCTTTTCCCCCATAAACAATTGTAAGTCAAAATTATAACCAATATTATTCCATACAAAATTGATACATTTGGAAAACAACTATTAATTAATTTTAAATAATTCATCACATTAATAAGCTTTTCATTTTTTTTTAAGTTATATTATATTTGTTATAAAAAAAAAAGGAAGCTATAATTATAATTTTAAAAACAAACTATTCATTTAAAAAAATAACAAAATTATATAATTATAATTATCAAATCAATTTGATTTTTTTTTATGAATGATCTATACATAAAACTTAACAAAATAAACAATTTAAATGATCGAAACAGACCCTGTGATAAGCACATCAAGCCCAATAATACTGGAATAGAAATAAACCTTAGTCTTATTATAATATTTAAGCTTAATATTCCATTTATTATTTTGCGATATTTGGGAAGCTAGCTTTTAACTTTCGACCCATTTTGAGTCACATCATCTCTCATATTTTTTACACATAAAAAGACAAAAAAACTCAAAAAAAATCAACTATCTAGTGCCTATGCGATAACTTCATAATTATTATTTTTTTTTTTAAAAAATGCATTATGCTCCCTTTGTTTCAAAATATTACTCCTTATTCTTTTTTTTATTGTCTTAAAATATTAGTTTATTTTCAAAAATCAATAACTAAAATAATATGAATTTTTTATTTTGTCATTCTTTTAAATTTATTAACATTAATATTTTTGAAATATAATAATTTTACTATCAAGAGATAGTCTTAAAAAGGGAATATTTTTAAAGTATAATAATTATTTACCAAAAGAATTTAGATTTTGAGAGAGAGAGTAAGAAAAAATTATTAAATAATTTTAAAATATCATATATGATATGATATTAACTTAGTTACCAAAATTATATTAGGACCCTTTGGGAAGTTGATAAAAAGTTAATTTTTTAATTTTTTGACTTTTTGAATCACATCACTTCATTATTTTTTTACCAAAAATCAAAAAATTAACTTTTTATCAATTTTTCAAAACAGCATTACGTAATATTATGAAATTTCATGTAATAATTAGGGAGATTTGGTGGAAGCTGGAAAAAAAAAATTGTGACACTTCCAATCTCATAATTTTTTATTTGCACCCATCACAGACACTTTACACTCCATATATTTATAATTTTTTTTCCCAACTTTTACCTACAACTAATTGTCCCTAATAATTATATGATATTTATATTTTTTTTTCCCCAACTTTTACCTGCAACTAATTGTCCCTAATAATTATATGATATTAACATGTTTTCTTCCTCTATAAATACAGAGACTGTGCCCAAAGCCATAACCACCATAATTCTGAAACAGAACAGAGCTCTAATCTCCGTTGTCTCGATCTCTCTCAAAGTTTGAGTCTCAATTTGATTTCATAGCCATGGCTCCAGTGTTTGTATCTCCGATCAATGTTGGGCACATCGACGATGTCCAAGAACTCAGGAAGTCCAAACCCACTGCCATTCCTCAGAGGTTCATCCGCGACATAGCCGAAGTCCCTTCACTCTCCACACTCACTCCTCCATCACCATCATCAAAACCATCATTCACCGCCATACCTGTTGTTGATTTATCAAAACTAACCCAAAACACCCAACTTTCAAAGCTCGCTACTGCCTGTCAGGATTGGGGATTCTTTCAGGTATTATATATATATATATACATATAAACTCTTAGATTACAACAATGTTACGTACCCAGAAAAGAAAAAAGAAAAAATATTTAGAATTTGAAATGTACCGATCAAATTGTTGAGTCGGTGGAGATTTATTAAAATTGTATAATGAGGTATTACGGTAATATGTTAATGTAAATCCAAACATATTATTGTTATTATGTTGAGAATCTTGTTGAATTACGTAAATTTGTGTATGGTGTACTTTTTGTTTATAATTGATTCATATATTTTTTTTTTATGGTATTTTTTTTGGGGCAAATTATAAAAAAAAACCTTAAAGTTTGAGCTTTATAATAAAATAAATTCTGAATTTTTGATTTTGTCAATTTAAATTCTAAATTTTTTTTTTATTTTCTATCTAAAATATTTATTTATTTTTATTAAATAAAATCAATAAAAAAAAGTAAGCTCAATAAAAAATTATATTTTAGACATTTTATTAATACTTATGTTGATTTTAATAATTAAAATATTATTTTTTCGTCGATTTTACTTAAAAAAATAAGTAAATAGTTTAAATTGAAAAGAAATTAAAAGATTAAAATTTAAATTGATAAAATTAAAAATTCGGAATTTATTTCATTATAAAACTCAAATCTTGAGTTTTTTTATATAATTGTTCGCATATTCATTATGGTAATCTGTTAATGTAAACCCAAACATATATATTACTGTTTTCACATGCAGTGGCATTATACCTTTTTCTAAGCCGTGGATGTAGAGAATCTTGTCGAATTATGTAAATCTATGTATGGTGCTTTTATTTTTTGTGTGATTAATTTTCACTGTTTTTTTTGTTTTTTTTTGGTACAAAGCATTAATGCTGAGATTGATTATGGTGATGGAAACTAATGAATTTTAACTGTTTGTGGAAATGGGTAGGTGATAAACCATGGGATCGATCTGGGTTTGCTTGAGAGGCTAGAGAAGGTGTCCATGGATTTCTTTATGATGCCTTTGGAGGAGAAACAGAAGTATCCAATGGCGCCAGGGACAATTCAGGGATATGGACAAGCTTTTGTGTTCTCAGAGGACCAGAAGCTTGACTGGTGCAACATGTTTGCACTTGGAGTGGAGCCCAACTCCATAAGAAACCCAAAACTGTGGCCAACAAAGCCAACCAAGTTTAGGTAAGGTAGTACTCTATTGATGGGTTTTTGTTTTTTTGAAAATTTATTGATGGGTTTGTTTGTCCACAATCCTTTGACCGGATTTGGTTGTGTCTTCGCTTTCTTTGTTTTTGTGTTCTTGGAATTAAAGTAATGAAAAAATTGAAAATACCTTTCGTTTCATATCATTTCTCATTTTGTGCAAAAAAAGGTTCTTGAATTTTTTAAAATAACTTTTTTGAGTTATTTATACTAATGTCCTCAAAATATGAGATATGTTATAATGCTTTACTCCTTGACATTAGCGCCATTCAAAATCAATAATGGGAGGTGCAGTATTTTTGAAATTTGACATGAAGCTTGACTAAAATCAAAAGGATCAAATACACAAGCGTTCTAAAATATGCATTTTGGACCCCAAAGTATGCACTTTCTTCCGTTTTGGTCCTCAATTTTTTAATTTTGTTACATTTTATTTTTTTGTAAAGTTTTCAAAATACCTGCGGATGACAGGGACTAGAGTGTAATAGATTGCATATTTCAGGGACCAGAGTGGAAAAATAAAAAATTTGCATTTTTTGGAAACTAGTAGTGTAAACTTTTTTTAGTGTTACCCAATTTTGAGTAAAAAAGTAATAAAGTATTCCCAATTTAGATCCCATTGGATAGGGGTCTGAAAGGGGCAGTGGGTTGTTTAAATATTTTATTTAATTTTTTTTTTTTTAAGAAGTGAAAACAAAGAATAGAAAACAAAACCACAAGGTATTTTTTCCATTTATTTTTTTTGTTTTCTTGCAGTGAAACTGTGGAGGAATACTCAAGAGAGATAAGGGGACTGTGCCAAAAGTTGCTTAGTTTTATAGCTACTACCCTTGGGCTGAATAAGGACACTTTTGAAGAGATGTTTGGGGTGGCAGTGCAAGCTGTGAGGATGAACTACTATCCACCATGTTCTAGACCTGACCTGGTTATGGGTCTAAGCCCTCATTCAGATGGGAGTGCCCTCACAGTGCTGCAGGAAAGGAAGGGCAGCCCAGTAGGCCTCCAAATACTCAAAGACAATAAATGGGTGCCTGTTCAACCTATTCCTGATGCACTTGTGGTCAACATTGGTGACACCATAGAAGTAAGAAATCAGAATGTTTTTGTTTTTGTGATTTTTTTTCTCCCAGCAATGCTGTGTCCAGAAAAATACTCAAAATTTAAAAATTTGTAGATCAAATTTAGGGCTGGTTTGGCAATTGTTTTCCTTATCTACTTTTATAGTTTTTTAAACACCTGTGAAAGTGCGTGTGAATCTTGTTAAAAAAAATATTTTCCTCAATTGTTACTCTTTTTTTTTTTTTTTTTTTAGTGGAAACAAAAAGTAGCTAATTTATCACAAACTAAACAGAGCCATTATGGGGTTAATCTACATGACCAAGTTTAAATCTGCACTGCAGATTTAAATTCTGAACACTTCTTTGGGTACATGACATTTTTTTTTTTTATATATTTTATTTTAAAATTTATTTTTGGTAAAAACATTTTGGGTGTTTCTTATCTTGAATCCAACAGGTTCTAACTAATGGGAGATACAAGAGTGTGGAACACAGAGCAGTGACTCACAAGGACAAAGACAGGCTCTCAATTGCCACATTCTATGCTCCAAGTTATGAAATAGAACTTGGCCCAATTCCAGAATTGGTGAATGAGAACAGTCCTTGCAGGTACAGAAGGTACAACCATGGAGAGTACAGCAAGCACTATGTCACCAACAAGCTTCAGGGCAAGAGAACTCTGGACTTTGCCAAGATTAAACCCACAAACTCATCATAAATGGTTAGATTGGAGGGTATCCATCCAGTTAATCTTCTGTTCCTAAATTGTTCTGTTTCTCTGTCTCAATAGACTGACATGGAAAATATAAGTTCCTCAGTCCATAGAAGTTGAATATTTTGACAAAGCTGGGGTCTTGTAGTAATATAATTTATATATATATGGATGGTACTGTTTATGTGTAAACTCAAATCTATGTAATTAATTAATGGAAGCTTGTTGTGGGGTCTTTGTGTGAATGCTTTTGTCATCAAATTTGTTGTGTTTTTGATAACTTTATTCAAAACAACAGCTCTAATGAAAAGCATCAAACAGAAGGAAATGTCACTTTTACTGTTCTCTCTATCAGATTCCTAATAAGGAAAGAAAAACACGCAATCATGGGATTGAACCCAACACCACCTCCACCACTTGTTTCTTTAAGAATCTTTCACAAAATTGGTAATTAAACTAATCATGACATTTTATAATGGAAAAAGCTTATGATGTGTAGCTGATGTTTCTAAAACTTTATCTCTAAATTTACTCTAATGATTTGGATTGTTATATGTCAATTTTTTATTTGTGTAGGAATCAAGTACGTATAACACGACCTCCTACCATGTTATTGTAGATGAATTTAGGGGTGATGTTTTGTATGTCTCTAATAATACCGTTTCGTACGTGTGAACTTAGACGATGAGTTCTTTTCATTTTCAATAAATATAAGTAAGACACATTATTTTGTATATTATTTTTATATATGAATTTTACGTGTACAACACTACCCAAGGAGCCTTTTCTCAGTGGTGATAGAGAGGAGAGCCCACAAATGATGCCCACAAATGATGCGTGTGTTTTCACTTGTTCATATATATATTGGTGTGAAAGCACTAGCTATGCAACTTGCATGTGTTTTTGTTTCGATTCTAGGTTGAAATGACATGACAGTGGTGACAACTAGAGCACCAAACAGAGCTTAAATACACAATGGGGGAGTGAGGTATGCAAAGGAAATAAGGTAGCTATTTTGATTGGCGGAGACATACCACTTAGATTCACCATGGCAGTAAAATAACATTTGTCTTTCAGTTGAAAGAAGCACAAAGGAAATGCTGATGCAATTGGCTCAAGTGGAAGAAACAGGGAAAATTGCTATTCAATAATGCTAGGTATGTTATATTTGTATTGTATACTCAAATTTATTGTAAAGAGTTTTTTTTTTTTTGGAGATAGAAGGCCAAGATTTCTAGTTGGAGTAGTTTATTTATTGTATTTTTTGGATTTCAGTGTGAGAGTGATAACATTGTAGATGTGTGAGTGATTTTCTGACCACACTGCCTATCTTAGTGATTTCAGCGGTAAAAACACAGGCAGAATAGATGGCACAAGTAATAACACAAAGACAAGAAGGATTTAACGTGGTTCGGCAAAGAATGCCTACGTCCACGGGTGGGGCCGGGGTAATTCACTATGAATAATGACAAGAATTACAATTTACTCTCAGTAACTCTCTCTAAGCTCGTAATTGTAAGTCTTACAATTAGCTTGTTATCTCTCCCTCCGTTGTTCAGACCCCCCCTCCGAATCCCCTCCAATCTCTATATATACAACGGAATGGAGATGGAGAAGCTCACAGCTTTTGAGCTGTCTTGCCAGCTCACTGGAGCACTTTCGGCAGCTTTCCAGGTAAAAGCACTTTCTTTCTGCACATTGCTTCTAGTGGCCTCATGGCCGTTTCACATGGCCTCAAGGCCAGCTTGTTGGTGAGATAATGGCCTCGTGGCTTCCTCCACTAGGTTGGACATCCTCCTAACCAAGATAATATTTTATAACATTAATCTCGGCATTATTCTTTTGCGGTTAGCTCGGCCTTTGTCTGTCAAGCCGAGGTTGGAGGCCATTGTCCTGAATTAAGATGCCTTCAGAAAAGACCTCGACAAATACTAGAATACCCTGGCAAAACTTTACTGTGACACGTAGCTCTTCTGATGACACGTCGGCGTCATCTTGCCACGTGTTAATGCTCAGAAATATAACCCCACAACTGCCCCCTAAGCTCTATTACCTCGGCATACTGAGGTGATGGAACTTACACCGAACAAATTTTCTCGTACATCGGCTAAAAAAACTTCTAGCCGAGATCATTCACTCCAGGCCGACATGCCTTCTTCAAATTCAAGTCGATTCCCTTACGCGCATGAGCTGTCATGCACCAATTTTCAACCGTTTCGTCGACGCGTTTTATTCTTATTGGTCCGTGCCCGTGACGCGCCCATACCTGTCGCTTCACTGCTGCGCCGTCTGACGCCTGCGTTAACCAAGGCGCAATAATTGCTGTTTTGCCGCCTTTTCCATTTTTGACAAAAACGTTTTCCCTTTCTCTCTCTCCTTTCACTTTTGCATTCGAATCTCCTTTGCTCTCTCTCTTTCTGAAGCCCTTTCACCTCCAAATCCTCCATCGATCTTGCTCAGAGCTCTGCAACTGCCTCCATCTGCCATTTCCGTGAAGCTCTTACTGCTATTGCCTCCGTCACCTGACCTCGGCAGAACTCATCCCGGCTTCATCTTTTCTGGTAAGCCCCTGTTCCCTTCTTTTCCCAATTCTTTGATCGTTTCTGGTATTTCTTGCTTCTATTGCTCTGCTTTTCATTAATATGCGAATCATTTCTTGATTTTGCACATGAACACTTGCACCATTGCACCTCTTGTTCTTGGTCTTCCAGCCTCTCCTGATTCTGAGACTTCGCTGTTTGCTTTTCTGTTTTCCAGATTTTCTGCCATTCATACTCATTCTTCGTAGATTTAGGTTTGGGATTTGCTGTAGAACCTTCTGTCCTTAGGAAAAATTGAAACAATTTATACATAGGTTTAGCCGAGGTTCTTAGAACCCTTCAAAAATACTCTGTTTCTGTTATCCAATTCTTTCATATCAAGACCATGGGTGTGTGGAAAAATAGGGTTGACACCCCCTCCAAATTAGAACACTTTAGGCGAGAATTCTCCATCCCAGATGACGTCCAACTCAGACTAGCTGGGGAGGAAGACTCCATTATGCCCGATGGCGATAAAATGCCTTTCCCTGTAGTTGCCTTTGTCCAGTGTGGACTTAGGTTCCCTCTTGATATCCTCTTCCGCGAGGTCCTTAACTACTACAGCCTCAACCCCATGCAACTTACTATAAATGCCTATAGAACCCTTAACGGAAATAATAGCTTTAGCTCGGCAGGAGGGTGTTAGAATCACTCTTGCCGATATCCAGTATTGTTACACCATGAGTGCCCTTAGCCTTAAGGAAAAAGGTTTTGTATATTACCTCAAGCCGAGGTCTACCAAATATAAGATCGTAGCCGAGCTCCCGGACTCCAACAAAGGGGCTCTGAGGATTATCTTATTGTCACTGGAAACTGGGAATTTGGCCCAGGTGAAGAAGTCCACCTTTTCCCTCTCCCACGATCAGTAAAGGAGGGCAAGGGTAAGAGCCCCATCATGAACTACTTAACTGCTGTTTTCTTCAATTTTCCAAAATTTTTTTTCTGTTTCTCATGTTTTGTTCTATTTTGTAGACGTTCGCCGACCTCCCAAGGACTTTCGTCAGTCCTACTTCCTCAGGCCCGACCTGAAAAAGCTCTTAGACCCTTCCACTTCAGCCAACGAAAAGCTCCCTTGTTGCTGAACTTCATCCCCACATACACCTCAAAATTGGCCGACGTTCCAAGGAAGAGGAAGAAGAGCGCCTCTCCATCAACTGCTTCCACAGAACAAGCTGCCCTCCACTTCTGAGCCAGCCGACCAGCCATCAACTTCGGCACCAAAGAAACGCCGACGAAGACTGGTTAAGGCAGCCGAGATGGAAAAACCAAAGAAGGTGGTGCTGAATCTCCTGGCCGACCTGCCAGATGACGTGGAAGAAGATCCTGCCCAAACAACTCCTCAGCCGAAGCCAAGAGAGTCAAGAAGGCCCAACCCAAGGCCAAGGCTACTGAAACCGATGCCGACGTTGAAGACGCAGTGCCAATTTCTCAACTGGCCGAGAATACGACTTCGGCGCCTTCAAAGAGACCTGCTGAAGCCCAACCACCAAGGTCTGCTGCGGCAAAGAAACAAAAATCATCAACCTCAACCTCGGGGTCCAGGGTTGCCAAAAGTTCCTGGGAACCCAAAGTTACTCCTTGAAGACAGGCCAGTGTACACCAATGAAAGTGCAGCCGATGTCGAAATTGGCGTAGCACTTAGCACTGCTGTCCTTCTTGAGGGTGATATGGCGAAGAATGAGAAGAAGAGCGGCTATGAGAATTACACTCTCATGATGCAGCATTCGGTCCAAGTAAGTCTTTGAATTTGACAATTTGCCTTTCATACTTGTAAAATTTTGAAATGTTTATAATAACCTTTGCCTTGTATTCTTCAGGCCATCCCAACACGCCCATACCTTCTCCATGCAGGCTTTTGAGACTGCGAAGAGGTTAGAAGACATGGAGAAGGAGTTCGCTCTTCTCCATAAACAAAACAGGGCCAACGAACTAAAAATGAAAAGGCTGGAAGATCAGGCTGCAGAAGCTACAAAGGCCCAATCACTTGCTCTTCAAAAAGCTGAGGCTGCTGTAAACGTAAGAAAAGTTGCCGAGGCCGAGAAAAAGGAAGCCGAGGCTAAGAAGGCTGAAGCCGAGAAAGAGCTTAGAGATGCTCTGGCCACCAAGAAAGCCGAAGTCACTGCTGCCTACAACCAAGGCATGGCCGACGTTGCTGAAGATTATAAGCTTCAGGTCAAGCAAGCATGCAACAAAGGATTCGTCCTAGGTTGGGAATGCTTTGGCCAAAAAGGTTGATCTTCCAGCCGACTCGCCATGGCGCAAGACCGAGGCCCTGCGTCTTCCTTGCCCTCTTCCTCCATCTCCAAGCCAAGCTGAAGATGAATCTGAAGCCGACGTTGAAGACGAAGGTGAAGATGAAGATGAAGCTTTGTGAGGAAGACCAAATCTCCTCCCAAGATCGACCTGACTGGAGATGAAGAGGGTTGAAGCTGCTCCCAAAAAGGCAGACTTCGGCACTTTATCTTCTGACCTTCTTTTAGTGGGGAGAAGTGTTGATGAAACCTTGCCGAGATTGATGCTGAAGTCACAGCTGACAAACAAGCTGAAGTGGCAGCAGACCAAGTGGCCGAGGTCTCAGAGAATAAAGAAGCTGAAGTTGTGGTGGAAGGGCAGACTGAGGTTGTGGCAGAAAAAGGTGTTGAAGTCGTTCTTCAAGGGCCCTCCGAGGTCTCAGCCCAACCTACTCCTGAAGCTGAAGCAACTTGAATGTCTTTTGTTTTTCTTTTGTACTTTGTTTCTTTCCTTTGATAAGCTGTTTTTTTTTGTGTCCGATGTGCCCTTGTTGCTTCTTGTAGACAATTTGCTAGGTCCATAGTGCCCTTTTATTTATGCAGTTGTGTGTTCTTGAATGCTTCAGACTTTTAATTCTTCTTACTGCTTCTGAATGATGCATACTTAGAATATTTTGCATAATTTCCAGACTCTTTCTTCTTCGTGCAATCTTCTCGGGTTATATACTTCGGGCATAACACCTGCAAAATTTTACTTCGGCAAGAAACTGTCCTGCAATCTTTTATAAATTTCAACAAGTATAAAACATATACTATTCAATGTTAGCTTTGCGAGCCTTTCTCTAGTCTCAACAAATGTTCGAACAGCAATCTCAGTTTGCCTTACTTGTAAATTGCTACAAATTTCAACAACGGTTAACCAAGTTTTATCAAGTATTAAACAATAATCTCAACTGTTACCTCAACCTGTAAATTTCAACAGATGGTAATACGTCGGCCTAACTGTAACCTGTAAATTGCTGCAAATCTCAACACGCAAACTTTTCTCAAATTATAATCAAGTGTTTAAATAGTAATCTACTTGTAAATTGCTACAAATTTCAACAAGGTTTAAACAATAATCTCAACTTGTAAATTGTTGCAAATTTCGACAAATGATCATATATAGTTCAAATTATAGGTGATAACATCGGCTTTCCTTCAACTTGTAAATCGCAACAGATTTCAACAAGCGAAGAGAAACAAATATCTCGGCTTGACTCCAACTTGTAAATTGCTACAAATTTCAACAAGTGAAGTCAAGGAAGCATCTCGGCTAAACTTCAACTTGTAAATTGCAACAAATTTCAACAAGCGAAGCTAAGCTTTGAAATTGGCCTGATCAACTTGTAAACATATGATTTCATGTCGGATTTCAACAAGAATTAATACGGACCAATAAACTTTACTCAAGTTATAAACAATGATATACTTGTAAGTCGACATAATTTCAACAAGAATTAACAATATACATGAACCTGTAAATTGATATCGGCTGGACTTGGCGCGAATTTCCACAGATGACAATATATCGACTTCACTCCAACTTGTAAATTGCAACAAATTTCAACAAGTGAAGCCAAGGAATCTTCTCGGCTTACCTTCAACTTGTAAATTGCTACAAATTTCAACAAGTGAAGCTAAGGAATCTTCTCGGCTTAACTTCAACTTGTAAATTGCTACAAATTTCAACAAGCGAAGCTAAGGAATCTTCTCGGCTTAACCTTAACTTGTAAATTGCTAGCAAATTTCAACAAGCGAGGTCAAGGAATCTTCTCGGCTTAACTTCAACTTGTAAATTGCTACAAATTTCAACAAGCGAAGCTAAGCTTTGTATTCGGTCAAACCAACTTGTAAATTGCTACAAATTTCAACAAGTGGTAGACTTTGTTATTCGGCCAGACCAACTTGTAAATTGCTACAAATTTCAATAAGTGGTAGGCTTTGCTATTCGGCCAGACCAACTTGTAAATTGCTACAAATTTCAACAAGTGGTAGGCTTTGTTATTCGGCCATACCTACTAACATTTGGCAGGCTTTGTTATTCGGCCCAAACCCTACTTGTAAATCGCGACAGATTTCAACAAGGGTAGGCTTTGTATCTTCTCTGTTCCTTTGCATCTTCCTCTGCCCCCAATGTGAACGTGAGTTCCACTTGGGTTCTCATTTTTCAAGTCTTCAAGCATCAATCATATGACATCGGCCAGGAGTAATAATCATTTCAATGGTAGAAAAACTTCAAATTGCAGGTGTTCCAGGTCTTGGTAATGCTTTGCCATCATTGTCCTCAAGCCGATATGCTCCATTACCTAGCACCGAGGTAATCCTGTAAGGCCCTTCCCAGTTTGGGCCAAGCTTGCCCTCCCTGGGATCTTTCTTGTTGCCGACCACTTTCCTCAAGACCAGGTCCCCGACCTGAAAATCTCTTGGGTTGACCTTCTTGTTGTATGCTCTGGCAAGTTGTTGCTGGTACACTGCAAGCTGAATTGCAGCCTTCTCTCTTCGTTCTTCTAAAAGATCCAGATCTCGGGCTAAGAGTATGTCATTAGTCCCATTTTCAACTCCCTGGGTTCGGATCCCTGGGATGCCGACCTCCAGTGGGATGACTGCTTCTGTGCCATAGGCCATGGCAAAAGGAGATTCCCCAGTTGATCTTCTCGGCGTAGTCCGATATGCCCAAAGCACATTGGGTAATTCATCTACCCACTTCCATTTTGCTGCTTGCAACCTCTTCTTGATTCCATCCAAAATTACTTTGTTAGAAGCTTCTGCCTGCCCATTACTTTGAGGGAAACTCGGTGTTGAGAAGTAGTTCTTGATCTTGAATTTGGCACAGAAGTTTTTGATGAGCTTGCTGTCGAACTGTGTTCCGTTGTCGGCTACAATGGCTCTGGGGATGCCAAATCTCGTGATGATGTTCTTCCATATGAAATTCTTGACATCCACATCTCGGATTTTAGCAAGTGGTTCTGCCTCTATCCACTTTGTAAAGTAATCTGTCGCCACCAGCAAGTATTTTCTCTGGCCTGTTGCTTGGGGAAGTTGGCCGACCAGATCCATGCCCCATTGGGCAAACGGCCAAGGGCTGGATACTGGATTCAGGTCGGCTGCAGGCTGATGAATCAAAGGTGCAAACCTCTGACATTGTTCACACTTCTTCACATATGCTTCGGCATCTTTTTGCATATATGGCCACCAATACCCTTGGGTAATGGCCCTATGGGCTAATGATCTGCCCCCAGTGTGGCTTCCACAAATCCCTTCATGAATTTCATATAAAAAATCTTCAACTTGAAAAGGGTGTACGCACCTTAAAAGGGGTCCAGTGAAGGACCTTCTGTAGAGATGTCCGTCCGAGGTCAAGCTGAATCTTGCCGACTTCAGTCTGACTTTGTGTGCCTCCTTGCGATCTTCTGGCAGTTTTCCTTCTTTAAGGAATGCAACAATTGCATCTATCCAGCTCGGCCCCATGTCCACACACATTGCTTCCTGCTTTGCGCTCCGTGGTTCTATGCTCGGACCCGACATGTAGTCGATCATGATTGTTCTTGCCTTTCCAGTCTGCATTGAACTTGCCAGGTTGGCCAACGCGTCGGCGTGGTTGTTATCATCTCGGCTAACTTGAAGAAGTCGGCAGCTCTGAAATAGCTCGGCTAATTTGATTACCTCCTTTGCATATGCCGACATCCTTTCGTCCCTGGCTGCAAACTCTCCTGTTGATTGGTTAACAATTAATTGTGAATCACAAAAAACTATTACCTCGTCGGCTTCTGCCGCTGCTGCCAGTTTTAGCCCGGCAATCAATGCTTCGTATTCAGCTTCATTGTTTGAGGCCTTGAACCCCAAACGGATGGACTGCTCTATTATCTCTCCATCTGGGGATATCAGCAGTACTCCTGCCCCCGCTCCTCGTCGGTTTGAACTTCCGTCCACAAAGAGTCTGAATGAGTCGCCGATGTAGATGCTGCACGGTCTGAGCTTTTCCTTTCTTTGGTCTTCTGCTGTCGGCCGGGATGCTTCTTGCTTGTTGGGAACTGGTTCATCTCGGCTTAAGATAGGCCGACATTCAATGGACTCCGGCGTGAATTCTGCCACAAAGTCGGCCAGAACTTGGCCCTTGATTGCTGTCCTTGGCCTGAATTCCAGGTCATACTGGCCCAAGGCCACTGCCCATCTTGCAATTCTTCCGGTCAAGTCTCCTTGTTGTAACAAGGATTTCAATGGATGCTCTGTTAGTATCACAATCTTATGTGCTTGGAAGTAATGGTTCAACTTCTTTGAGGCCATGACTAAGGCCAGCATTAGCTTCTCTAGTGGTAAGTACCTTGTCTCGGCGCTGGCTAAGGTTTTACTTACATAGTAGACAGCTTTCTGTTCTCCCTGCTCTTCTCGGATTAGCACTCCACTCACCGCATGTTCTGACACGGCTAAGTACAGAAACAAATCTTCCCCTGGCTCAGGTGTCGAGAGGACTGGAGCCGTGATCATATAATTTTTTAGATCGGCCAAAGCGGCCTCACATTCTTCGGTCCACAGGAAGTCTGCAGTCTTCTTTACCAGGTTGAAGAAGGGTTTACACTTGTCCGAACTTCGGCTTATGAACCTGTTTAGGGCTGCGGCCCTGCCAGTGAGCATTTGAACCTGTTTTGCCGAGGTTGGGCTCTGCAGATCTAGGATGGCCTTGATCTGATCTGGGCTGGCCTCTATTCCCCTTCTTGTTACCAGGTACCCTAAAAATTTACCAGATCCAACCCCGAACGCGCACTTGGATGCATTGAGTCGGAGCCGATATGTTTTCAGTATGTTGAATACCTCGGCTAGGTCGGCGAGATGATTTTCTGGCTCCTTGGACTTTACAACCATGTCGTCGATATAGACTTCCACTGTTCGGCCTATCTGGTGCTTGAACATTTTGGTCACCAGCCTTTGGTAGGTTGCTCCTGCGTTCTTTAGTCCAAAAGGCATCACCCTGTAACAGTACAGGCCTTTTGGGGTGATGAACGCCGTCTTCTCCTCATCTGGGGGGTACATGGCTATCTGGTGATATCCCCTGTAAGCGTCCAGGAAGCTCATCCTTCCATGTCCCGATGTAGCATCTACCAGCTGGTCAATTTTTGGCAGAGGAAAACTGTCTTTGGGACAGGCTTTATTTAGGCTTGTAAAGTCTACGCAAACCCTCCATTTACCGTTCTTCTTCTTTACCACCACAGTGTTGGACAGCCATGTTGGATAGTTGACTTCTCTGATGGCCCTTGTTTCTAGAAGTTTGTCAACTTCTTCCTCCACTGCTTCGACGTGTACCAACGTCGGTCTTCTAGCTCGTTGAATCACAGGTTTAGCCGACCTGTCGACGTTCAGTCTGTGACATGTGACCTCGGGGTCAATGCCAGGCATTTCATATGGTGTCCAGGCAAACACTTCTATGTTTCTTCTCAAAAATGCTTCCAGTTCTCTTTCCTCTTCCTCGGCTAAGCCTGAGCCGAGAAGAAAAAAGCGCTTCTCATCGCCCTCCTGGACGAGAATTTTCTTTAGTGATTCCTGACTCTTCTCGGCCGGCTCCATGCCGACATCATCCATGTCCTCGTCTTGAATCTCGGCTCTGGCTGGTTCTCGAACATTGCAGGTAGCCTTCATTGCCGCCATGGAGCAATTCTTAGCCTGCAGTTGATCTCCTCTGACTTCCTCAATCCCATGCTCTGTTGGGAACCGCAGTAGTTGGTGCAATATTGAAGGTACTGCCCCCATTGCATGCAACCACGGCCTGCCCATGATGATGTTGTATGGTGAGGGTGTATCGATCACAATGAACTCGGTCCTGATCTTCTTGGTGCCTGCTTGTACTTCTAAGCTTGTTGCACCCAGTGGCCACGTCGGCGTTCCATTGAAGCCGACCATCGGGCCAGTCGACTGCTCCAGGTCGTCGGGGTGAAGGCCGAGCTCCTTGTAACATCTAACGTACATGATGTCACAAGAGCTTCCTGGGTCAATCAGGATGCGTTTTACTTGGCACTCCCCAACCTGGAGGGATACTACCAAGGCATCGTTATGTGGGTGCTGGACCATTTCTAGGTCGGCCTCAGTGAAGGTTATCATCTGACCTTGCCAGTCTTCTGGCCGAGGTCTTTTCAGTCCGACCTGGTTCACGTGCTGCAAGTGCTTCACTCTTTGGGTTTCTCCCCGAATTTCGTTCTCATTCACCTTGGAGTGAATAACATTTACTACCCGAGGTCTGTCTGCTCGGGGTTGTGGTGGTGGCGGGGCTGCTTCCGCCTGTGGCAGTCTTGCCTGTTCTTCCCTTGTTCTGGTCTCATCAACAAGGTCTCGCAAGTGGCCTTGGCTCACCAGATCTTCCAAGTGAGCTTTCAGGGCTCTGCAACCCTGTGTTGTGTGGCCGTTTTCATTGTGATACGAACAATGTCTGTCCGTGTTTCTTCCCATAAATTCCCCCGGTTCCCTTGCTGCCGTTCGGAAATAGGGCTGGCCCCTTATTCTTCCTAGGATCTTTTGAATTGGAATTCGGAACACGGTTGTTACTACTTGTTTAGCCCTCAGCTCTATCTCCGTCTTGCTGAAGCCGTTGTTACCTCGGCTTCGCTTTGGCGAGTCATTCCGTTGCTCCTGTTTGACCTGCTTTGATGCCGATGTATCCTCCTCGGCTCTGGCATATTTTTCAATCCTTGCTATGAGTTCTTCCATGTTCTTTGGCAATGTCTTTGCCAAAGATTTCCGTAGTGAACAGTCTTCCTTTAGGCCGTTCTTGAAGGATACAACTGCTACCTCCTGGTTGCATTCGGGTATTCTGTTGAACACCTCGTAGTATCTCTTTGCATAGGCCCTTAGCCCTTCATCCTTGCTGATCTTTAAAGCCATTAATGCGTCCACCCGTAATGGCTGTAGCTTGTTTGTCACGAACCTGGCCACAAACATCTCGGCCAGGCCTTTCCAAGTTTTCACACTTCCCTTTGGTAACTTGTGGAACCAATCTGATGCAATTTCTCCAAAGGACGAGGGGAATACTTTGCAGAGCAAATGCTCATTTCCACTGTATAACGCCATTGAGTTTAAAAATAATCCGACATGGAAGTTAGGATCTGACTTACCGTCATAAATTTGGAACCTCGGCATGCTGAATCTTTTCGGTGCTACAAATTTGTCCAATTCCACCGAGAATGGTGTCCTCGGCTTGACGAGTGAGGTCACCTCGGCTTCAGCGTTCTGTTCCCTCCTCTTGAGGTAGTTTCTCAAGTCTTCTTTACTCTTCCCCTGAGCTCGGCTATCTTTTGATTTGAGTCCCTCTGGCACACTACTCTCGGCCTCGTGTTGTGCCCGTTTTGACTTTTCTCCGTGGGTTGTGTCGAAGCAGAGAGCCTGCTTTTGTACGTGCCGATGTTCTCTGAGTTCCTGATCCATTGTATGACACGTCCTCTGGGATTTCCCTCTCCTGGGTTCCTCTCGCCCGACCTCCCCGGAGGGAGGGTGAGTGTGCCTCTTGCTCCTGGAGCGTTGTGATGCTTCGGGAGTTATTGTCCTTCCTTCATTCCGAGCTTTAACTGCTGGGATTGGCGTATCCTGCAGTGGGTATGGTGGCTGCATGACCTTGGTTTGCATCATGAAGTTGACTACCGACTGCAAGTCGGCCAACTTGTTTGCGAGGTCCTTGACTTCCTCATCCCTTCGTATGCATCTATCCTTCCATACCTGGAGGTTATCCTCCTTGTAGTAACTGCCTTGATCCGTCTTGTTCGAAGTGTCGTCCTCCTGGACGGCGTTCTTTCCCCCGTGCCCCTGGCCACGGATTTTGTCATTGTGGTTGCCTCCTTCGATGTCAAGATCGATAGGCCTACCAGCCCCAGCGGGAGTGTCATCTCCAACCTTCTTACTTTGTGCGTTACTTGCCATCTATTCTTCTTTCGTTCCCACAGACGGCGCCAAATTGTGTGAGTGATTTTCTGACCACACTGCCTATCTTAGTGATTTCAGCGGTAAAAACACAGGCAGAATAGATGGCACAAGTAATAACACAAAGACAAGAAGGATTTAACGTGGTTCGGCAAAGAATGCCTACGTCCACGGGTGGGGCCGGGGTAATTCACTATGAATAATGACAAGAATTACAATTTACTCTCAGTAACTCTCTCTAAGCTCGTAATTGTAAGTCTTACAATTAGCTTGTTATCTCTCCCTCCGTTGTTCAGACCCCCCCTCCGAATCCCCTCCAATCTCTATATATACAACGGAATGGAGATGGAGAAGCTCACAGCTTTTGAGCTGTCTTGCCAGCTCACTGGAGCACTTTCGGCAGCTTTCCAGGTAAAAGCACTTTCTTTCTGCACATTGCTTCTAGTGGCCTCATGGCCGTTTCACATGGCCTCAAGGCCAGCTTGTTGGTGAGATAATGGCCTCGTGGCTTCCTCCACTAGGTTGGACATCCTCCTAACCAAGATAATATTTTATAACATTAACCTCGACATTATTCTTTAGCGGTTAGCTCGGCCTTTGTCTGTCAAGCCGAGGTTGGAGGCCATTGTCCTGAATTAAGATGCCTTTAGAAAAGACCTCGGCAAATACTAGAATACCCTGGCAAAACTTTACTGTGACACGTAGCTCTTCTGATGACACGTCGGCGTCATCTTGCCACGTGTTAATGCTCAGAAATATAACCCCACAGTAGAGTAGTTGAGTTAGAGGTTTAGAACTATATAATCTCTATTGCTATACTGTATTTGATCTTAAAGTGATAAATAATTTTTAATATATAAATATTGATTATAATAATATTGTGGAAAGTATTACATAGCCAAACTTCAATAAAGAATACATACATTGGAGTAGAAGATGGGGATGACTTATATTAATGATTAACAGCAACCACATCAATCCCCCAGCAAATGGGAACAACAACATAGGTATTCTTATTTTCTAAGGACAAATTTCATGAACACTATCTCATTTTTCTTAGAAAGAATGAGAGAAGAGAAGAAAATCATCATACTGGAATTCACCCAAAAAAATCATCACACTAGTTTATCTTTCCTACTTCAATTTGGATGTTATTAGAAGAGTAATGTTATATAAATTATATAAAAAAAAAATTATATAAAAATTTACTCGCTAATGTGATGCATGTTATATTATTGAAATGAGTTCTTTATTGTATGACACATCAATCAATTAGTAAGAAAATTTGTTGAATTCAATAAAAAAAAAAATTTCAAACAAAGGGGACATTTTTATTTTATTTTATTTTTCTTGCCAAAATAGAGATTATGTTAGAAGAGTAAATCTAAGTGCATTCAGGATTTGTATATGTGCAGATATGAGAGTGAATCTAGACAAGTCTTATTTGCATTCTACTAATTTATAAATTTTATTTTTTATTTTTTTCTATTTATCTTATATTTTCTCTAGAGTTAGAAATGAGTATATTTAAAAATGGGTAGGAATAATACCAATAAAAGATAAGTTGAGAAATAATAGATTAAGATGGTTTGGTCATATACAACGAAGACAAGGTTTTAAAAAGCGGGCGCAACCGTTACGTAACGCCATTACGTAACGATTATGGTGGTTTTCGTCACCCGTTACGACCGTTATAGCGGTGTGACGGAAATTCACACGTGTAACGGCTACTTTGGTGTTACGTAACGGCTGTAGCGGTACCGTAATGACTGTAACGGTCCGTTAGACACCTTTACACATTTTTACAATATTTTAAATAGCTTCTTTTTCCTATAAAAAAAAAAAACAAAAAACAAAATTTTTAAAAAAATGAACAAATACAAGTGATCCAAACCTAATGAAAAAATCTTATATTATTTTTTTTAAAAAAAATTTATGGCACAATTTTTATTTTATAATCATTTCATTTAATAATTGTGAATATTTTTTATTAAGTTAGTTTAGTTATTCGTAAAAAATAATTTATAAACATTTAAAATAAATTATTCTTAAAACCATTAACTATTGAAATAAAATGTAAAAAACTCTTTTACATTTTATAGTGATTTAAAAATATGAAATATATTGGATCATACTTAAAAATTAACAAAAATTGATCAAAATTTATTTTAAACCTCAATAAATGTGATTCGAAAAAAAAAAAGAAAAAAAGAGAGCGTATCAGTAAGTTTTCTTCAAATTATGCAAAAAATTAAAAAAAATCACGGTTCCGGTTGCCGCAACTGTTACACTACGGTCTTTACACCCCGCAACTGCTACCACATCACCGCAACCGTTACAGCGACCGCAACCGTTTTTCAAAACCTTAAACAGAAACCAATAGAGGCAGTAGTGAAGAGATGTAATATAGTGACGGTAAATGGTAGTGTTAGGGGAAAAGATAGACCTAGATTAACGTGAACTAGTTTAGTAAATGGAGATATGAATCTCCTTAATTTGACTAACGAAATAACCTTGAATAGAGTCGAGTGGAGAATAAAAATTTATACAGTAGACCTTATTTGATGAGACTTAAGAATGTTTTAGGAAGATGATTAAAAACTATTTTTTGACTTTTTAAACTTTTTTTTATGAAAAAAAAAAAAAATTAAAAACTAGATAGTGACTTTTAACTCACTCCCAAAATCTGCCTTTAACACCTGGATTGGTTTGGTTGTCTGATATTTTTCGAGGGGAAATAGCATGTCAGTGTCTTGACTATGGGCCCTGGGCCCACACAAGGGCTGGAACCCATGTTTGAGGAAGAAAACAAAAAAAAATAAAAAATGCTCCCTTTTGACTCTCTATTTAACTTGACAGCCCACTTACCGCTCTCATCAGCTAGTTTACACATTACGTGTGTATAATTTATAATTAGATTTGATAATTATGACAATTATTTGAAGTTGTTGAAGAAAATTAAAATAATTTATAATAGTTATTATGTTATGAGGATATTTTTGAGAATTTTTTTTTGTGACATTTACACTGAGAGAAATATTTATTTTATATATTAGTATAGATGCTCAGGTAAGTTTATGTGTGGTTCCTACACTTTGCTACCACCATTGTACACTTGTGGTGAGAGCTTCACCTAAAAACTAACTTTTCTCTTGAAAAACCCCTTTTTGTCCCCTAAAAAAATTATAAATCAGCAGAAAATAGAGTAAGTAATTATAAATTCATGAAAATATAAGTAGTAATTATTTGCCCCTTTTACTTATTTGTAATCATTTAATTTTTATCATAGCAATATTTAGAGTTTCGTTATAATTAATTTTTAAATAGATGTAGTTTTCTGTCCTATACATATTGAATACTTACTGAACATAAACAATTAAAATAACTTTGAAAAAGAGCAAAAAGTGGATCTAAAACCTCTCTTGCTTAGGTGATAGGACCATTGTTCCACATCTTAGGTAAAAAAAAAATTTCTTTTTAGGATTCATTTGAGGAGAGTGATCTCATCAAATGGGACACCAAGAGAAGAGAGAGGCCTTGAGAAACTTTTATTAGTTGCAAATGCCAAACACTTCAAAAAAATTAAAACAATGATAGTGTGAAGAAAACTTTTCAAGAAATTTGAACCATTCAAAGAGAAAACTTTTGCTTTTGTGGAGTTTATGGGGAACAAAGTTGCTTTGTCTCGTATATTGTTTTTTTTTTTTTTTTTTTAATGGAGATTAGGATGTGAAGAGAGCCGTTGTTTTTGCTTTGTTCACTATAAAAAATATATATAATCATTTTGGCAACAAATTTGAGTTGGGCACGCTATGCTTTGCTTGCTTACACAACAAATCCATTGAATCTTGTTTTCAACCCTTTTCTTTTTCACATGTTTTTTTTTTATATACAGTTGGGAAATACCACAAAACCTTCACTACCTTCCAAACATGTTTATTTTTGGGAAATATCACAACCCCCTCCACTACCTTCCAAACATGTCATATATGCAAATAAGAAATATAAGAAAATAAAAAAATATTATGAATCATGAAAATTTATCTGAAATTTTACTCTAAAAGTAAGAGTGTGTTGTAAATTTAAAATTAGTTAGATATGGATCACACTTACGATGAATATAGACCATTGATTCTTTTTGTTGAGTACATTTTAAAATAATTTTTCTAAGTATATAATATTGCTAATAAAACAAATATATTTGTCACTTTTTGATGAAATATTCACATTATGTATAATATCATCACTCTCAATAGTTATATAAATATTAAGTATACATGTAGAGTCACCATTGGATGTCCTAAGTTCAACTCTTAGTGTTAAATTTAAATTTAATTGATATACGAGTAAGTAATTATTTGGTGGTCCAAGACTATCACGAACAAGTAAAATTTAATGTTTCACCTTTTTGAAGAGGTGAAAAGTTACTTTGCATCTAAGTTTTTCTTATGTAATCAGGATTAGAATTGACAATCATAAATCGCTCAATAATTTTTGCCTATGTGACCTTACCTTATAGAGATTCTTGTCCCCAAAAAAAAAAATGACTCACCATATAAAAATTAAAATTCCAATAATAATAATAATAATATGAGCAATGATTCATAACTCTAAATTTGGAGCTCTAACAATGGCTCTAATGATGTGGCATGAAAAAATATAAATAAATAAATAAATATACATACATCAAATCATTCATGAGTGGGGCTCACTGCCACATAGGTAGAGCTCTCATTAGAGCTCTACTTTTAGTGCTCTTAAACATTTTTCTAATATGGGGTGTTTGGGAACCCAAGTTTGAGGCTAAAATAACCTCAAATACTAAAAAAGTCAAATAGCTTCAAATAATATCCTAAATTAATAATTTATATTTAAAAAAAAACAAAACAAAACAAAACAAAACAAAAACAAAGCAGCTGGTAGTAGGCAGCCTACACTATAATATTGACAATGTAGGCACAGTGTAGTGCCAGCCTAGTTCCACAGGTTGAAATGACAATTTTGCCCCTATAAACAAACTTTAGAAAAAGTGAGGTTAGGGACAAATTTGTCATTTCAACCTCAAACATCATTTCAAACACATTTTTCAATACAACAATTCAAATAAAAATCCATCCTATCTTCTCAAACACAAAAACTAAAATAGCCTACTAAAATAATCAAAAAATAAAAAAACCTCTAAAATAACCACTTTGCAAACACCCACAATATAGGAAAACAAGGATGGCAACAACCAATCCCTCAAGATATAAACATGGAGGGTAGTTACGTAATTTCACAACCTGCTTTTTGGACAATTTCCAAATGACCAAAAATGCAACTTTGGCACTGTTTGGGAAGAGCAATTGGAGGCTATTATAGCCTCAAATGAAAAATAAGCCAAAAAGCCCAACTATTCACCCCTTTTTATTAAAAAAAAAAAAAATAGCCCCAGTTGCCGTGACAGTGTAGGCACAGCCTACACTGTCAAAGTGTCAAATTGTTACATCACTTGGAAAATTACAATTTTACCCCTTTACATCAATTTAAAAAATTAAAATATTAGGGACAAATTAGTCATTTTAAATTCAAACATCATTTCAACACACTTTTCAATACAACAACTCAAATAAAAATCCATCTCATCTTCCCAAACACAAAAATTAAAATAACCTACTAAAATAGCCAAAAAACCTCTGAAATAGCCACTTCCCAAACGAGGCCTTTAGCGTTTTGTGAGTGATATTTTGGGAAGTTAGTACAAAATTAGTTTTTTTTTTTTTTTTTTTAAACTTTTTGGCTTCTTTTTTTTTTTTTTTTTGGGTTAAAAAAGCTGATTTTTTTTATTTTTTTTTATAATTTTGTGTGTAAAAAAATTAAAAAACCAAAAAACTAGCTTTTTTTCCTTCCCAAAACGCGTTGGGGCAGGGAAATGGACAAAAGAGAATTTGAATTTGGAGAAAGGTACTCAAAAACTGTAGTAAAAACAAAATGGGCATTAAATACTGTAGTAAAAATAAAATGAAATAATATACACGAGAGAGAGAGAGAGAGTAACCTACACCTATTATCCCTCACATCTATTTTCTAAATAAAAATGTTTTGAAGCTCTAAAATAGAATTTCTAAAGAAATTCTAATTGTGTAGACCTCGACGATGTTGATGTTTATGCTTATTTTTTATTTTTATTTTTTTTCACGCCACTAGAGCTAAGTGTATAGCCCAAACTCCAGATTTCTGATACATCACTCTTTTCTAAACATTTTTTTTGGAGAATTTATTGAGATTTTTTTTTTCAAATACTTATAACCCACTTAACTTAATATATTTTTATATTTTAATAAGTCATATTAGTTAAACATTTAATCTACTAAAACTTAATTTTTATATTTAAGATGTTTTATAAAAAAAAAAAATTTACCCTTACAAAAAAAAATTTAACACTTGGCAATTTGACAATGTAAGGGTTGGTTTGGGATGTTCTTAAAAAGTGTACTTTTTGACTTATTGACTTATATGAATTGGGTTTGGGTTGGGTTTGATGTGATATGTTAGAGAGGTGATGTGACTTAAATAGGATAATGACTTTTTGACTTTTTGTATTATTTAAGTCATGCCAAACTTGGCCTAAATATTCACATTGACAGCGTAAATATTTACATTACGAAACATTCACATTGTTAATGTAAATATTATTATTAGAGATATTTTGATAATTATGTTACCCATAAAAATTATCGAAACATAAAAAATAATTTAAATAAGTAGGTAAATAAGAATTTATAAATAACCGCCCCTTTCATTTTCTTTTCCTTTTTACTTCACAAATCTCTATCTAAATTCAAGATCCAAAAACATCTTAAGAGCAACCATACCAGCATTGATAAAAGCATGTATTTTTTATCACTCATGTTTAACCATATCATCATCAGTATACAAAGTCTCCATAACTCTTAATTGTTTGTCTATTTTGGGATGAGAGAGAGAGAGAGAGAGAGAGAGAGAGAGAGAGAGAGAGAGAGAGAGAGCAAGCATAAATTGAAACATGGACTGCAATGATACAATATTAAGAAGCTGGATGGCAACAGCTGTGCGCTAGAAAGCTTAACAGAATAAATTACAATCTCTCCTTACATGAGCAAGTAATCTGACATAACCAAAGAACAAGAACAACACAGTAGTGTGAGGATTGCACTTATCAGCCCATAAAAAGCTGGATCATCTCACCGCTGCATTGAAACACAACTTTCAACTACAACTTTCCCCCCAATAAACCGGCAATTTTACTTACTGTCATCGCCGGGCTTCAGGGGGGAAAATTTGTCTCGAGCTCCTGGGCTTAGGCAATCTTCGAAAGGGGTCACTCAGATAGTGGCAAGATTTACAGTAGTTTGTGAGCTCAACTTCACCACCACCATCTGATCAGCTTTTGGTGCTGTTTGCAGCACCCATGCAATGCCAAGTTCATCCACACTATCAAGTGGGTGAGATCATGCTAAGTACCTGAACAGGTTTGGGTTGTCCTTGTCTCTTTCCAGATAGTCCCGAGTGATCAAATCTTCAATCCTCTTCTTGATTGCTTTGAAATCAGGCTGTGTATTCACAGTTTTGTAAACAACATTAAACTAGGAAATAAATTGGACAAAAAGAAAATAGGTGAAAATAAAATGCTCTAACTTTGAAGATACCTTGAACATGCGGCCCAGCTGCTCAACACACTCCATAACCAACTGCTGGTGGCCCAAAACTTTCCGACTCTTCATGATACGCACAATTGAAGCATCAATAGCATACCGTCTATCCTTGTCAACATCTTCAATTACCTTTTTCTTCTCGTCCACAGGAGGGAGAGGAATCTACATTTTGAAGCATTTTTGCATCCCAATCATAGAATCAGTAAAAGGAAACAAAAACTAACATGACATATTGAGGTCAAAACGAAAAACAATGTCAACACCTTAATCCTTCTCATCTTGTCGGTGAACTTAGAGTTGAATTCGAAGTGATCAGTTGGAGAGATTGTTTTGGTGTTTGGTTCTTTGTTAAGAATCTTATACTTCGCACATGAAAGAGAATGGAGCAGCCTAACAACATCATCATCCGTCAAGTTTAATTGAGTCATGATTTCCTGATAACTCAATCTGTCCGAGGCATTAAAAAGCAGCAGAGCAGAAGCCTGTATGGATGAAATGCTAAAGCTCAAACCTCTGCGTTAAGAATCATAAATCCATGCATTAGATTAAAATAAGTTTCTTCAACAAAATACCTGGTAGGTTGTCACAATGAGCTCCATAGTTTTGGGTTCAAATTTTCCATTGAGGTTACAAGTACCCAATGAATAAATCCATGTAAGCTTTCTGTGTTTTGTTTTTGTTTGATAGAATTCTCTGAAAACTTCCACACACTTAACCTAGAGCAGAAGTGAATAAATAGAATGACATCAGTGGGAATGTTCAGCAACACAGTATATGACATAAATTCACATTAAAAGAAACAATTTCAAAATTTCAATCTACGTGCGAATAAAAATCTACAAGCATTACCATTTCTGCTGGGAGGTTGAGGTCAAAAGACTTGTAACTAGGCCAAAAGCCAGTAGTTAGGACAGTAACAGTCAGGTCAATCCCAGGACTTGCATTTGGATTGGTTTTGAGGTAC
Source organism: Camellia granthamiana (assembly GCA_036172215.1). Lineage (NCBI taxonomy): Eukaryota > Viridiplantae > Streptophyta > Magnoliopsida > Ericales > Theaceae > Camellia > Camellia granthamiana. Next base: position 5,076,343 of record CM069910.1, on the reverse strand, counting down.
TCTTCAAAGTTAGTTTGATTTTCCCTTGCCAAAGTCAAATCTGTGACCTGGAAAACAGCAAAGCAAGAGAACAATTATTTCTGCCAGTATCCCAAAACTACATTAAAGCATGGCTTGCAAATTAATACGGGTTGTAGACAACTCACCATTCCCTCCATCTTTGATGTGAACTGACCACCACACTGCTGCTTCAGCTTTGTCAGGATACTTCTCTCATGCTCATCATTGGCGCTCTTGTCAAAAAGTAAGCGTCGAGCAAGCTTTTTTCTGCCAGTCATTGCAACAAAAAATAAGTATCTATGAATCATCCAATCACAATATTCTGCAATCACTTGAAAACCAACAAAAAATTAAATAAAATTACCGGTAGAATTCAGCGAACAGATCCTTATCACTAATATAAGCAAGGAGCTTTACTACCTGTAGAATAAAAAGAAATCCAATTGCAACTGTTTGTATCTCATTCTCAACAATAAGTCAAAGCAAATGCTATGAAAGATAGAAGCATACCTTCTCAAGTGTTTCCTCAATGGCTTCATCACTCAATTTCTCACTCCCACCTTTCTTAAGAATATTATCACAAAATGTGGCTAGTAGTTCTGCACTCGAGCTTCCACCAACACCTTTGTTACAGAAGACTTCAAAAGCCTCTTTGAGTGCCTAAGGCAAACAAGGGAGATTTTAATACATGAATAATAGGAAGGAAACCACGACTATGCAGCAATTGTTTAATACAAACCTTGTGGAAAAGAGTATGGTTCATAAAACAGTTATTTACGTACGCCATGTACTTGTCATGAAGCTCAATAACTTTTCTAACAAAAACCTGAAGGCCCCACAGGTTAGTCAGTTCCCATACCAAGAATCCATTGACAAATCCTAGAAGTGAAGTACTATAAGAATTTGACATTACCTGTTCCTGCAGACCAACCACATCTTTCTTATCTGCCTGTACCAGGACACTTCTTAGCATTAGAACCAGAAATAAAATTAGAAAAGATTATCACTAAGACATATACAAGAGTAGATATGTTCTTTCCACCCAGAAAAGGGGAAATAAAATAAAAAAAGGAAAAGAAAGAAAAATTTTAAGTGAACAACCTTGGTCAATGATGCCAACACATCAAACAATTATTTGCACCCCCAAAGTCAAATGTAGTCCTAAATTTTGTACATTGCCATTCATTTAATTAAAATCCAAATTTAATTTCCTTCAGCAAAAAAAAAAAAAAAAAAGAGTATATAACTTGTTAACCAAGTCCAATGTAATGGCAGATCAATCACGAGCCCTGTGAAATGCACCTCCTCAGAAGACAAATTGCACAAAGACTATGGGATCTGAAATAACACAATCAAGATTACATCACCTTCTTATTGCTGGCTGCATCTTCCGCTTGTTTAACCAATGCTGTACCTTCAGCAGTAACATGCTGCATAAAGAAAAACCCAGCCAAACTTCAAAATAAATAAGGGGAAGAAACAAATAATACCAGAGGCACAATGCCACATTATTTACAGAACAATGTACTGCAAGTTAAAGACAAAAACCTGTTTAAATATACTAGAAACCGGATCTAAACCTCGAGGTATTTTGGAAAAGAGCCTATACATCCTTGATAAATCCTCTACCTACAAGAGAACAGGAAAAAAATGTTAATGAACTTTAGTTAATTGCAACTGAAATAACAGCAAGAAGGCTTGAATAATAACACTGTCCAAGTCTGGAAAAAAAAAAAAAATGGTCCAAATGACTACCTTGTCATCACTAAGCAATGCATGACATCCAGAGTGCTCCTTCTCAAGCAATTGGGTTGCATAAACGGACAACAATTCATGTTGAACTTTCTATAGGAAGACAAAATTACCCATAATTATAACAGCAAAAGTGCATATCTTCAAAATTGGCCTCAAAATAAATAAATAAAAAAAAGAAGTAACCATTAAAAGACTAATTATTATTGGGTGGAAAGAAATTTAGTATGCCTTTACAAGAGGAAGAACAAACCTCAAGCAACTTCAGCTCACTACTAGAATGTAGGTAATGAGCAACCCTATCCTTCTCTCGTTTCAAACACTCCTCAGCCTAGAGTTACAAAAGGATTTTTTAGAAATTATATAGGATTATCAAACAAATATATCTGACCTTAACAAGAAAAAGAGAAAATGAATAGATGTTTACTTTCAACATATAATCTGGACAGGAATCTTCCAAGATCCAGTTTGAAGCCTTTCGAGAATAATAAGCCGCGGTATCTTTCAACATATCTGCTTCAAAGTCATTCTCATAATGATCCATTTGCCCCATTCCAATCTCAACAAATATATCCAAAACATTTTTTAACAAAGCTCGGTCAATTTGCTCTCCTTCACGCTCTTGATCAATCTGTTTAGAAGATACTATTGATTAACCAGAGTACGAAAGATGGTAATAATGGTGTACAGTTGACACAATGGCTCAGACATACCAGAGATATTACAGCGTCCCTTACTTTACCATTTAACTCTTGGTAGACCTGAAATCAAAACATGTTCCAAAAGGGTTTCAATGCAATATATCGTAAAAGGAAAGGGAAGTTCAAAAAGAGAAAGAAGGAAACAAAGATGGCAAGATAACAATAGGATACAAGCATGACATACCAGATCCCGGAAGCAAGTGAGTCCAACTTCATTAAGTGCTGGAAGTGACCTCCGAGCAATGAAGTAGCGACCAAGATAATAAAAAAATCGAGAAAGCCACCTGACCATCACTTTATGATTCGACCACCTATTCACAAGCTCTCTCAACATGAACTCATCATGCTTCTCCCTTAAAGAAGGCAATACCTGAAACAGAAAAGCAAGCAAATGATGTTATTTGTAAGATAACTTGCAAAGAACCAAAACTACAAGTTCAAATGATTAACAATTATTATATGTGACAATAGAAACCTCAATTGGTCCATCATATAGACAAAGTCAAAGCTACATCTATTAACGTCATATACAAAATACATAATCCATAATTCTAACCATGTCAAACAGTGAAGGTCAAATTTATAACCCTCCTTCATGTGTATTGCACAGGACAAAAATTCGCTAATTATGCACAATCTTTCCGCAATATACAAATTACGGGGAACGATAACATTATCTCTATCAGTTGGAATTTGAATTTATATAAATGACATGTAATGTGATAGTATGTGCAACATCATTGAATTGTATATGTGCATATTTTTGCCCTATCCAAAAAAAAAAAAAAAGTATAAATAGATCAAATGAATGAATCTTTCATACCGTAGATGTAATGTACTCTTCAAAAGACTCCCGGTACTTGTCATACAGCTGCTGAGAGTAATCATGAGGGGGCTTTTGAGTGCACATATTATAGATGGTTCTGTATACATAGTTAAAAATAACAACAATTTCAAAGACAAAAACCTTGCTTGTAAAAGCAAATAAATAAATATGGAAAAGAAGACAAAAGCATACGTATAAAGCATCATGTAGTCCTCGGAGCTGAACTGCGGCTCGGGCAATCCTTCTAGAATGTTCTTCAGCTTTGTAATCCCTTTCTCCATAAACTCCCATCCCTGTTCTAAGTCAATCGTCTTTCGCTCATTCAGCGTCATGTTGCCCCACTCTAATCTCCAGCTCTAAACCCAAAATCTACAAATTAAACACACATTATCAAAATCAACCACAACAGTGTCAATGTCATTCATTTTGATACCACCACCAATAATTCACCACCAAACCCTAGCAATTTCAATAACAATATCATCAAATTCTTGCCCAGAAAAACAACGAACACTCCGCGAATCGAAACTTCAACAACAAAATCATGGCATAAAATCGCAGTTAATCGAATAAATTCTGAACAAAATTTGCGATCACAGGCAACCAAGAGCCAAGGAAACAAATCAAATCCATATGGAACAAATATACAGAGAGAGAGAGAGAGAGAGAGAGAGAATGAATTGCGAGAAGAACAAACCCTAATTGAAAGCACCAAAATCGATGATATGGAGAGAGAGAGAGAGAGAGATGGCGGTGAGATGTGAGTCGTCCGTCTTTCCTTCCCAATTTCTCAAAAGATCTCCCTCTTTTCTGTTAGTAATATTTGTTTATTCCCCGCACTTTTTTTTCTTTTTTTCATAGCCGCCTCAAAGAATTTTTTTATTATTTATGGAGTTTTTTTTTCCTATTTTTGTAAAAATATCTTCCTCTATGATTTTTGTTCAATTTGTTCCTTGGAGGGTATTGTTCATTTTGTAAGGTTGTTTGTATATATTATTTATGTCTGATAATTATAATCAATTTATTATTGTATTTGTTTTAAAAAATATAAATGTTTAGTATATTTTTAAAAATAAATTATTTATTTTTTTTATGATAAATACTATAAATTGAATAAAAAATTATCAAATTAAAATAATTCTTTTTATAAATGTGTATATATATAATTTATAAAATAAACAATTTAAATTATTAAATTATCAAAATTGAGTTTGTAATGGGTCTTATGGACCTGGACAGCACGCAGTCCAGAGGAATCCATATTATGATATCATAGCATCTTGGCCCTTTAAAATTTTGAAAATTGTACTTAGGCCCAAATTATTTTGAATATTATAAAATAATATTTTGATCTCCAATTATGATAATAAATTTTAGAATCTCAACTTCATAAAAATTCTAGGTCTGCTACTCCATATCTTTCTTTTCTATTTACCTCATCCGTCTCAAAATATTAGTCTCTTATTTCATTTTTTATTAATCCAAAATATTAATTTCTTTTCAAAAATCAAGTACAAAAATAATATAAATTTTTCATTTTGCCCTTCTTTAAAATTCATTAACAACATAAAAAGTACAATTATGATATTGATATTCTCCAAAAAATATACTATTAAAGGGTAATTTTGGAAAATCAATTTTTTTAAAGTGCAATAATTGTACTACTAAAAAAAATGGGTGATTCTACTTACACCACCTTTTTACCTCCTTACACCCTCCATATAAGATTGTTTTTGTCTTCCAATTTTATCCGTATGTGAAATTACTTAAAGGGACAAAACATTAAAATTAAAAGTATTTGATTAGCTCCTTACACCCCCTGACCTTTCAATTCCTGCTTATCTTTTTCCTTTCTCAACTTTTCTTTTCTCTCACACATCTCTTTTGAAAAACTGATAATCATAGTGTTTTGATCATAAAAAAAAGCAATGAATGAAAAAACGGTGGCGAAAAACTATCAACAAAGTGAAATGGTGAGTTTTTTTTTAGTTTGGTAGGTTTTTGTTTCGATTTTTTGGGTTTTGTTCGATTTTATGGGTTTTATTCGATTTTCTGGGTTTTGTTCGATTTTATGGGTTTTATTCGATTTTTTGGGTTTTGTTCGATTTTTTGCGTTTTTGTTTCGATTTTTTGGATTGGTGTGCGACTTTTGTTCGGTGTTTCGAAATTGAACAAAATTACATAATCCGGCATCACAGTGCCGAAAAAAAAAATATAAGTCTAGTACCAAATTGCCGAATAAAATATAAATTTCCGGTAATATAAAGCCGGATTTTTTAAATTTGTTCGGCTACTCATTGCTATGTATTAAATTTTTTTTTTTTTTTTGAAGGATTGTACTTATACTCATTGCAACAATGTAAGTACTGCATTATTAGTGGACTCCAATCATGAATTCATTACAGACGAGATTTGTTAAGTTTTTTTATGAATATAATTTTTTCTTATTTCTAATTTGTATTGAGTTTTATTAATAATTTAACGTACAAATGTATTTATTATGTTTAGATTTTTAGTAGTCGTCAAGCATTAATTAAATGGGCTTCTAGCGTTGGAAAGAAGATTGGATTTATCATTGTTATAAAGACATCAGATGCAGGAGGTAATGGCAAAAAACCAAGACTTACCCTTGCTTGTGAAAGAAGTGGTTATTATAGAGACAGCAGAAAGATCAAGGGGAAACGATTGAGGTTGACAGGTTCTAAAAAGCGTGGATGTCCATTTCTATTAAGGGGGGAAAAATTACCTACAAATGATGAGTGGATGTTGCATGTCTTATGTGGAGTGCACAATCATCCGTCTGCTGAACATCTTGAAGGGCACTCATTTGCTGGCAGATTATCTAAAGAGGAAACATCCTTATTAGTTGACATGTCGAAGAGTATGGTGCGACCAAAAGAGATATTGGTTACATTGAAACAAAGGGATGCCTTCAATGCCACAACAATGAAGACAATCTACAACGCACGTCATCGACATCGAGTAGTACAGAGGGCGGGCAGATCACAAATGCAACAACTATTGGGGCAATTGTCGATTCAAAATTATGTTGAGTGGCATCGATGTGATGATAGAGAGATGGTGACTGACTTGTTCTGGGCACACCCAGTTAGTTTGGAGTTGTTACGTGCATTTCCACATGTGTTGATTATGGATTGCACATACAAGACTAATATGTATCGACTCCCTCTCTTAGAGATTGTTGGGGTAACATCAACGGACTTGACTTTTTCAGTTGCTTTTGCTTATCTTGGTCATGAACGGGAGGACAACTATACATGGGCTTTAGGCGTATTGCGTACTGTTATGGAGAATACTGCTTTTCCAAAAGTCATTATTACAGATAGGGAGTTGGCTTTGATGAAAGGCATAGCAAAAGTTCTACCTATGGCCACTAATCTTTTATGTAGATGGCATATTAGCAAGAATGTTCTGATGAAATGCAAGAAGGTTTTTGAGACGAAAGATAAATGGGATAAGTTCATGCATAGTTGGAATGCTTTGGTATTGGTTATAACAGAAACAGAATTCAATGAACAATTTTCCACTATGAAGACTGAATTTAGTACGTATGCTGAAGCTATTAAGTATGTTACTACCAATTGGTTAGAGCCATACAAGGAAAAATTTGTTGCAGCTTGGACAGATAGTAATATGCATTTCGGAAATACTACTACAAACAGGTAAATTATGGTCATTGCATTTATGAATTGCTATAATTCTTTGATTTTTATATTAAATACCAAAATATACAAACTTGTAGGGCGGAGAGTTCTCATGCTAAATTGAAGAGGCAACTTGGATCAAGTCAAGGCAGTTTTGAGACATCTTGGACCAAAATACACAATTTGTTAGAGTTGCAGCACGCAGACATTAAAGCCTCGTTTCAGCAGAGTTTGATTGTAGTCCAACACAACTACACACCTGTTGAGTTCACTGAGTTACGTGGTTTTATTTCAATTTGTAGTTTGGACAAAATATTAGTAGAGTCAAAGAGATCGAATAGTGTGGGAATAGATGTTGTTGCATGTGGCTGCATTTTGAGACGTACACATGGGTTGCCATGTGCACATGAAATAGCTGAGTATTTTCAACAAGGTCGACCGATTCCCCTCTCGTGTGTAAATCCTCATTGGAGGAAGTTAGATATGCTTCCAGTTTCAGAAAGTGCTTTTGTGAAGTTAGATTGCAAAACAGAGACTGATTTTTTTATTGAGAAATTCCAAACGATTGACGAGACGCAACAAGTGATCATTCTGAAGAAGTTGAGGGAGTTAATTAGTCCAGACAGTACATTTTTGATGGAACCTAAACTCAAGACTGACACGCGAGGGAGGAGCCGAGGTCGCGGCCGTGGTCAATTCAAAATCGATACATCTACTAAACGCGAGCCATCTGCGTTTGAGTTTGTACTATCTGGGGAAGATAGTTATTCACAGGGTGTTACCATCTCAACTGCACCAACTCGTAAGCAAGTGCAACGGAAGAAGGCAAAAAAAGATAATGTACATAATTACATAAAACTTGTAACTATGTACAAAATATATTTTTATAGTTTTCGAACCTCATTTTAATTATTTCATATATCCATTGTTGTATATTTGTGATGTAGGTTTGTATGACGCAGTCAACAAATCGTATCTCTTACTTCGAACAATTTCCGGAGAAATTGAGACCATATATCCGTCACATAAAAGATGTACTAGCAGATGGCAATTGTGGCTTCAGGGCAATAGCTGGATTGATTGGTTTAGGTGAAGATGATTGGCAACAAGTTAGGCGCAACTTGTTGACTGAGTTGCATTCGAATGTAATGCACTACGTGCAACTATTTGGTTCACAAGAAAGGGTTGATGAACTTAACTCTATCTTATCCTACTTCGAATCTAGTCCTGGATTTAATCATTGAATGACTATGCCCGACATGGGCCATTTGATAGCATCATACTATCGAGTCGTTCTTTACCATTTATCCATGCAACAATGCTTGACGTTTTTACCACTTAGATCAGTACCAATTCCAACACCTGATCGAAGAGATATCTGTATAGGATTTGTAAATGGAAACCATTTCGTGCAGGTAACTACCGAGCCTACTTATATCATTACCATGTCTTATTTTGTAATTATATTTATTGATTTCTTTGTTATAGGTTTATCTGCAACCTGGTCATCCAGTACCTCCGATAGCAAATAATTGGATTCGTTTTCATCACCCGTGTGCTACTGGATGGGAGAAAGCATATACTATCCGTATTCAGCAATTCCATACTCTTATCAGCCCTGACGTAATAACTACCGAAACAATCGATATAGAAGAATTGTGATAACATGTTTGATTGATGGATGCAAACAATGACAGATTTTATGGATGCTTTTATGGATATTCGTACACTTGTTTTTGTTATGAAATATTTTATGGAAACTTTTTATGCTTGATTTTATAGATGCGTGTTTGATTTATGGATTTTTTTTATCGAACTAGATTAATTAAAATTCGTTAACATTCTATTACCAAACAGCCCCAAACTATTATTTAAAACAAAGTGGCTCTGTAAATGTATAGCAACATAACGCTAAACAAATATATTTTTTCCAGCAACATAACACCGGACAAATGTAATTTGTCTACTATTGTGTGACTGAACAGACACTTCATAGTGGGCTTCACTGAATTTGTTAGGAAGCAAAATGAAATTCTCCAATTGTATAGCAACATAATGCTGGGGGAAACTAGTTTGTCTGGTAACACAACACTGGATTAATAAAACTTACTAGCATTTTATTACCGAACAGCTCCAGCACAAATTATTACCATATCATTTGGGAGGAAATGGCTCTGTAATTGTATAGCCACAAAAGGCTGGATGAAACCATTTATTTCGATAACATAATGCTGGGAAACAAAATTTTATCCGGTAACACAGAGCTAGAGTAGTTCAAATTGTTTAGCATTGTATTACCGAACGGGCTCAGCACAAATAAAAAAACCAATGTTTAGGATAAAGTTGCTCTGGAAATATATAGCAAGTAAATGCTGGAGGGCTCTATTATTTCCGGCAACCGAACACCGGAATAAGTCAAATTGTTTAGCAGTATGAAGCTGAATTGGCCCATAGCACTTGAAAAAACACTTTAATACTATTACAATGTTACTTCCAGCAAATGGTACCATATCCCTCCAAAACACTTTAATACCATTACAATGCATTACAAACAATAACAAATCCATATGTTCGCCAAAATAAATTTCCATTCACATAAATATTGAATACAAAATAGATGTGAAACTGTTTAAAATTGTTACAAAAGTATGACAATTCATTACTTGTCCAACCAAGCATCAAGTTTACAAAAAGATCCAAGGCATCCACAAAAACTATGCCATTACGGAAAAGTATATTCCAAATTCTGTACGGCCTAGGCATTCACAAAAACTATGTCATCAAAAAAAAATTAGATCCCAAATTCTGTACGGGCTACGCTTTCACAAAAACTACATCCCAAATATAAAAAAAACAACATCCCAAATATCATGTACAGGCTAGACATTATGCAAAATTATGTCATCAAACAAAAAGTAGATCTCAATCCTCATGTACGGTCCATCCTGCGACGTTTACGATAGTAGACTTGATGCTCAGTACGTGTCGAAGTAGATCCCAAACTCTGTCCATCAAGAACTTGCAGCATGCGACCAATGGTTTCATACAGCATGTCAGGGTGCAAGACACACTCATCACGACCGAGCCTATGGACTGCAGCACCAACATTGAAAGCAGCATCATTACACTGCAAAAAAATTGATAAAAATCGTACTTAGTGTTTGATAACATGTTTAACCACTTAAAAGTGAAAAAGGTAATTCACAATTTGCTTACCCACTCAGGATCCATAGTAACATCATTCTCGGGACGTTGAACACGTGGATCAAACTGAGAGTGATATGTAGGATTTTGAACAACTCGATGCGAAACACGAGCATACCACTCACGGTATCCCCGTACACATTCAGATGGCCGCTGCTGTACAGGCACACTACGAGCATTAATGGACAACACATGATTCTCCCATTGCGCCCATATCGTGTCATGGTATTGATACATGATTCTGTACTGTCCTGGTTTACTGCCCCGTGTAGCTCGAACAGGAGATAATGGTTCTGGAGGAATGGTTTGGACCCTACCAAACTATCGCAAAACCCTATTGGGGTGATAGGGTTCAACAATATCAAAGCATTTCAAACATCCAGTATAATATGCAACCTCATGAAGTGGATGGTGTGTCCTACATAAACGGTATGGATCCCACTCGATCTACAAATAAGGAATGCATAATGTTAGTTAGGAAAGCTTCTTTTTTTTTTCAATATCACACTATTATAAAATGTCTAACCTCATTAGCACGTAACATGTCAAGTTGCTCTCGTAATGTCTGCAAGTGGTCTTCTGTAAAACCTCCATCTCTCTGCGGACTCCAACGACATACACGAGGTTGTTCATCAGAATAGGACAAATTTGGATGAGGCCTTCCTAAACGAAAATGCTCATAAATCCATGCTTCCAATAGCTTCAAGTAACCAGCAATCTGCTTAACACCAGCCCTACTAGCAATTCCTAATTGTCTATACAGGAATGCCAAAGCTGCAGCACCCCATGCATATGAGCTAACAGCATCAATGTCAGTCAACATGTGCAGGTAAGCAACAGGTACTCGAGTCCCACTCTTGTCAGCAAAGAGGGTACAACCTAATAAGTATAACAAGTAAGCTCTCGCTGCGTATTCTATGAAATTTGCATCATCTGTATCATTAACTTCATGAAATCTAGTTCGCAACCACTCTAGCTTCACGGATTGCCCACGAGATTGAACTAATTCTGTAAATGCATCATTCACTGGCACTCCCAAAGTAGTATTCACCAGTTCAGCAGCCTCGTATCTTGTTAACTTAGGACATGACAAAGCTATGCCAGTGACTGGAATGCCAAGTATGGTCCGCACATCATCCAATGTAACAGTCATCTCACCATCTGGCATGTGAAATGTATTTGTCTCTGGATGCCACCTTTCAACGAATGCAGATATTGCCACTCTATTGCCATGCCGATATGTGTGATCAATAAGGACACTAAGACCAGACTGCTCAACCAAATGTCTCCACCTAACATTTTGGACTGTTGGTGACATCCATGGCCACTCGGCAAGCTTTCGAGAACGATTCAAACATTTAAGAGGTCCCCGTTCCTGCATTGTACATAAAACATATAAATAATTTGAAGCATATAGTACATATGATTAGTTTATTGTTGAGAAATTCTCAAAATACCTTTTTCTTCCAAACAGCTGCGGCAACATGGTTACGAAAGCTAATTAGCAATGAAGGATCCTCTGGAGCACCAGTAACTGGTTCTGTGTTGTCATCATCCACACCAACATCGTCCTCCATGAGGTCAGCCTCTACACTAATATCATTATCGACATCGTCATTCTCCACACCAATATCGTCGTCAACATAATCATTATTCGCATCCACATGGTCATCCTCCTCCACAGGGACATTCACTTCCACTGGTTCAGGTTCTATTTGCCAAGCACGTCTTCTGTTGGATGCCGTTGATCTCTTACGTGAGACACCACTAACCATTTCTGTGTAAAAAAAAAATTAAACCCAATATCAGCAAAAACTCGAATATATTAATGTAGACACCCCATTTTTGACCGACCTTAAGACTTAGACGTCACCGATTGAGTGCTCGGTGATGTTGCATACTGTGCTCGTTCAGAAGTCTCAGAGTCGCGGCCGTGCGCCCTGCCTCCGGACTACCGAACTCTCTTCTGTGCCTTGTCTCGGTTTGCGAACCAGGCTCGGTCTTTCTCTGTTTTCCTTCCTGAGGGGAGGGAGTGGTCCCGTAGACTATATCTCAGTGGCCGTGGGCTACTTTTCGTGGCCGTAGGCCATTTTTCCCCTTTCGGAGCCCGGTTCCCGGTTTTCGGAGCCGTTAGGCCGTGTGCCTCGGTTCGAGACCGGCCAACCATCTCCGATTTCTCCGGTTTTTGGCATGCATCTCATTTACTCCCATTTAAGGGACACTGGGGGCTCAGAAACCCACTTCGCAGCCGAACACCACTTCCGGTGCCCGGCAGCCCATTTTCGAGATCCCGAACCGCGCGGTTTTGGCCCCGAGCATTCATTTTGCATCGATGTCTGTTCAGTTTTGGCAAACACCTCTGTTTGGTCCTTCCGAGGGACACTGGGGGCTCAGAAACCCACTTCGCAGCCGAACACCACTTCCGGTGCCCGGCAGCCCATTTTCGGGATCCCGAACCGCGCGGTTTTGGCCCCGAGCATTCATTTTGCATCGATGTCTGTTCAATTTTGGCAAACACCTCTGTTTAGTCCTTCCGAGGGACACTGGGGGCTCAGAAACCCACTTCGCAGCCGAACACCACTTCCGGTGCCCGGCAGCCCATTTTCGGGATCCCGAACCGCGCGGTTTTGGCCCCGAGCATTCATTTTGCATCGATGTCTATTCATTTTTGGCAAACACCTCTGTTTGGTCCTTCCGAGGGACACTGGGGGCTCAGAAACCCACTTCGCAGCCGAACACCACTTCCGGTGCCCGGCAGCCCATTTTCGGGATCCCGAACCGCGCGGTTTTGGCCCCGAGCATTCATTTTGCATCGATGTCTGTTCATTTTTGGCAGACACCTCTGTTTGGTCCTTCCGAGGGACACTGGGGTCTCTGAGACCCACTTCGCAGCCAAACACCACTTCCGGTGCCCGGCAGCCCATTTTCGGGATCCCGAACCACGCGGTTTTGGTCCCCGAGCTTTCGTTTTGCATTAGTTTTTGTTCAATTTTGGCAGGTACCTCTGTTTCATCATTCCGAGGAACACTGCGATCTCAGATGCCCACTTCGTGGCCGAACAAAATCTTCTTTTTTTGCCCTCAAAATATCTAGATATTTTGCCCTCAAAATATCTAGATATTTGGGGAAAGATATTTCTACCTTTTTGGCTATAAAAACCAGCAGATTCCAGCTGGTGGGGGGGTTAGAAAAATTTTGCCTCAAGACTTCCTCTCCCAAAGCTTCCATTTCCATAGCCAAAACCCTAAAAAGCTTCAAGGTTCTAAGCCATTTCTTCATCATCTTCAAGCACAACCACCACCAATCCATTTCCAGCAGCTAAGGGAGCTTTGTAGCAGCTAGGAGGCACCACTTCTCAAGCAAAGAGGCAGCCAAGACTTGTCTACAAGGGTGAGTGTTCATTTCCCTCTTTCTAGCTCTTTTCTTGCATCAAAGTTCTAGCCTATGTATGATCTGATTTCGTGGCTTCCATGAACTGATAAAGTTCTTATTTTGAGCCCCTCTTCAACATTGAAGAAGGGTTCAACCATGTTTGGTGAAAGCTTGTACCATCTCCCTTTATAATCCTCTTTAGGCCTTGATTTTTGCATGGTTTTGTAGCCCTTTGTGTTTTTGGTTTTGGCCCTTGGTCAGAACTGAAAGGGGTCTTATTTTGACCCCCTTTACATGTTTCATCAAGAATGTTTGGCTATTTGGTGAATGCTTTACATACTTTTCATTGTAGCCCCTTTGGTGGCCCTATTTTGCATGGCATTTCTAGCATGATTTTATTCTGATTTTGGAGTTGTCATTTACTGTAAATATACATATTTTGGGTTCCTCTTCAATGTTGTAGAAGGAAATTTTGCTGTTTGAATTTTCTATATACTACTTGTCTCAATACCTCTCTTTGGTTCATTATTTTGCACGCTTTGTTAGACTTATTTGGCTCCGGATTTCAGCCTTCATCAGGCTTAGAAAGAGCCTTATTTTTGTCTCCTTGTCATGTTTTGTTGAGGGCCTTAAGCCATTTGGTGAATATTTTTGGTACTTGTTTTGTAATCCATCAATTTTTCCGTAAAATTGCATGTTTTGTTAGGCTTGCTTAGCCTCTGATTTGAGCCTCCATCAGGCTTAGAAAATGTCTTATTTTGGTCTATTCTTCAAGTTTTATTAAGGGTCTTAAGTGGTTTGGTCAGTGCTTATGATACCTCAAGTTATAGCCTTGTTAATTCATTAAATTGCATGCTATGTTTAGTATACCTACACACTGAATTAGGGGTTGTCATCTCTTGTAAATGTGCATATTTTTGGCCCCTCTTTAATGTTCTAGAACTGATTTTTTGGGTTTGAGCATTGTAGATACCACTTGCTTTGTAATTCCCCTATTTTCCACTAGTTTTGCATGCTAATGTTGCCATATCTATGCTAGCAATTTGGCCATGTTTGTTACTGAAAAATGCCATATTTGGGACTGCCTTGCTACTGCTTTTGCTGTCATGAGTCGATTTTGCATGTATAGCATAGCTGTAGGCCATTTCGGGGGGTTATTATCGCATTTCGGGATGATTTCATGCATTGATTGTCATTTCGTATCATTTCGGGGCTGTTTTCCCCTTTATTTAGCTGCTGAAATTTAGTTTGCATGCTTGCATATCATTTCCCATGCCATTTTGTGCCTTTTGTCATCGCCTCGGTTTGCGTGCCCGTGTGCACGCATTTCGAGGCACTTTATTTTTTATCCGCCGGCAGCCTATGTGAGTGTGGTTGAGGCCCTCTCATGTTGGCGTAAGCCCAATTTGCATTTTCATGCTTGTATGCCATTGCCTCGGTTTGCGTGCCCGTGTGCACGCATTTTGAGGCGCCTCATTTTCATCTCCCGGCAGCCTATGTGAGTATGGTTGAGGCCCTCTCATGTTGGCGTAAGCCCAATTTGCATTTTCATGCTTGTATGCCATTGCCTCGGTTTGTGTGTCCGCGGGCACGCATTTCGAGGCAACTTTGTTTTTACCCGACGGCAGCTTATGTGAGTGCGGCTGAGATCCTCTCATGTTGGCGTAAGCCCAATTTGCATTCCGTATGCCATTTCATTTCATTTTAGCATCGCCTCGGTTTGCGTGCCCGTGTGCACGCACTTCGAGGCACTTCGGTTTTATCCGATTTGCATTTCGAGGCACTTCGGTTTTATCCGATTCGCAGTTCATTTTAGCATCGCCTCGGTTTGCGTGCCCGTGTGCACGCACTTCGAGGCACTTCGGTTTTATCCGATTCGCATTTCGAGGCACTTCCGTTTTATCCGATTTGCACTTCATATCATCGCCTCGGTTTGCGTGCCCGTGTGCACGCATTTCGAGACACTCCGTTTTATCCAATTTACATCCCATTTCATCATCGCCTCGGTTTGTGTGTCCGTGCGCACGTATTTCGAGGCACTCTGTTTTATCCGCTTGGTATTGCGTATGCCTCCGCCTCGGTTTGCGTGTCCGTGTGCACGCATTTCGAGACATTCTGTTTTATCCTGTTTGCATTGCGTATGCCTCTGCCTCGGTTTGCGTGCCCGCATGCACGCATTTCGAGGCACTCTGTTTTATCTGATTTGCATTTCATCATTGCCTCGGTTTGCGTGCCAGTGGGCACGCATTTCGAGGCACCTCATTCTTATCATTCCGGCATCCTATGTGAGTGTGGCTGAGGCCCCTTTCATGTTGGTATAAGCCCATCATTACATTTCGCATGTCATTCCGGCATCCCGTGTGAGTGTGGCTGAGGCCCTCTCATATTGGTGTAAGCCCATCATTGCATTTCGTGCCTTTATGTCATCGCCTCGGTTTGCGTGCCAGTGGGCACGCATTTCGAGGCATCTCATTTTCATAGCATTGCGCATGCTAGGATTGTATGTTAGTTGCATTTCATGCATATCATGCATATTGCACGGGAAACGAGGCGCATTCTGTACTCCGAGTACCGGAACGTGCCTCAATTCCCAAGTCACCGACACTCCGGATTACCCATGATGGAGTTAGGTTTTTGCTGCAGCATTCATATGCATTCATCTTATATTGAGTTGTGCAATCCGACTCCTCGGCCATCATGCATCGATATGCGTGATTGGTGGCACGAGGATCAAGGCATGCATATATTTGTGAAATACATTGCTATGCCCTTTTCCTGCTCTCTGTTGCAGCAAAAATCAAGAATCAACAGCTTTTCAGAATCTGGCACGCATTTCGAGAAATATTGCAAACAGAGGCTAATCGGGGCATCCCAGTGGATTTCCGCCCGAGGCAGTCCAGCATACACTATTCATCAGAAGCAAGGCAGCCCCTGGCTCGCATGCCAGTTTACTGCTTTCTTAGTTAATTGTTAATTAATTAGGAATTTGTACTTTATTTGTATATTTATTCGGACTGTATATTTCGGACTGTATTATTCTTTTATTCGGGGCTGTATTATTTATTCGGACCCTCTGCGTGAGGGCATAATTGTAATAAGGGTGTGTGAGTGTGATGTATGTCTCCCAACCCCCATTTCTTTCTCCCTTTTATTTACCCGCTTATGATGGTTAGATATAGGGCATATTTCAATTAGCATACAGTATGACAGCATGTTTGCATCATTCATCTGTTTTGCATGCACCGGGCTCGGCACATCATACAAACTGCATCTGTATTTCAATTCCAAATCGAATACATGATAGTTGTAGCATTCCATATGCCATGTTTAGAATAGCCGAGCCTGCTATAGTTGCATCTTTGCATGTGTTGCATTAGGCAAATCTGTATATAATTAGGATCATGCATGATTTCTAATGTAGCTTCTGTTTTGGCTTGGAGTACTCGGTGAGCTTTATGCTTTAGCATCCTTGCATGCGTGTGAGTGTTGTCATGATAGCATGCTTGCCATGAGACTATTTGCTTATGTGATATAACTGCCTTGAATGCCTGTGGGTGGAGGTTGAGTTATTTGAATTGGGACAATTCATCAAATGTTTGTTAAGCCCACTAGGCAAAATCATGTTTTCTAAGCCCACCTGAGGGTGGCAAATCCGCATTTTAGCCTACCTACGGGTAGCACCATCAAACTATTTTCAAGCAAACAAACATGAAATGTTTTGTTCCAATTCAGACGGCCCAATCTATACTTGTTTGCTGCGAGCATCACATAGTAACCTAGGCTAATAATCGGAATAAGAACTCACAATGTTTTCAAAAACAGATATCATGGTTAGTAGAGGCCGGTCTTTGACCGGGCGAGCGGGGGTGCTCACGATGTGACCTTCCCCAATCGTACCCAAGTTCCCGAGCCAACTTTGGTGATGACGGACACGTGGCCTTTTGGCACCGAGTCAGGGTTTCCTAAATTTCCCATTTTAAAATATTTAGGTGGCGACTCTGTTATCTGGCAAAGCAGTCCATGTTTGGCACTTCTTTCAAAAAATCTGTTTTTCTCAAAAACGATTTGCCGGATTTGGACTCTTTGGTTCAGATTTAGAACCACAACAAAAATCGAGTCCGAACTGTAGCGAGGTCCCCCGCGGGCTTGTTACAGTTTCTGGCGACTCTGCTGGGGATTTAGAGAATTTGACTCGAACTCGTGATATCTTGTTTTGACTACACTTGTGTGTTTCTTTGCATTGCATTTGCATTGGTGCGCCTAGGACACCGTGTTTGCCATATGCCATTCCCGAACGATTTGCCGGAGGTTTGTCTTGTCAAGTCATGTCCATAAGGCTGATCGGCTCTGGGCTCTGACAGCATGGGAACACAAACCCTGGTTTTACCGGGGCACCCTTTTTGACCATTCGACCTAGTGCATATTCGGATCCATAGTGACCATTCCGAACTAGGACAGGTTGCTTACCCGTTTATAGGTTGTTTGAAGCCGCTGCGTGCGTAGTGAAACCCTAGTTCCTGACAAAATAGGACAGGGAAACCCTACCCCAAAATAGGGGTGTTTTGGCTCTCACTTATCTGTTATGTGCTTGTTAGAGTGCGTCTCTACAAGGAATGCATGTATCAGTTTAGGAGTTTGAGCATCAGGCCTGCGGGCATCAGTATTTGGTGGAATCAGTTTTACCTGAGGGTATCAGCTTACAGGCAGAATTTTGGGGGCAGAATTCAGTAGAGAGCACACTCATTCGGTTTTGTTCGTATCTGTTCTGGTGAAATTGGGCTGAGATGCTGTCCGTTTTCTCTTTTGCCAGGTAGTCCTGGAACCATAGCTTCAGAAGGCTCCACTATCCCCCAGGTACATTGGACTAGTGCTGATAGACTTTGTTAGGTCAGAGATTCAATTCAAGGGCAACCAGTGTTCTTTCGCTGAGGCAAGACAAAGAAGGGCCAGTCAGGCACAAATCACCAGTTCAGCAGTTACCAGATCAGTGGCCCTTATCCACCCCACCAGTGAACAGTCAGGCTGAGGTCTCAGTTTCTACTGCAGGGATAGGTACCGGTCAGTCAGATGGATCAGCAGAATACATCAGGGATGGAGGCAATGATGCGACAAATGCAGGAAACTATGAAACTCATGCAGCAAGATGCTGTCCGCCAAACGGAATTCACCAAGCAACAGGCTGTGATCATGGACCAACAGGCAGAGCTAATAACCAAGCTACAGCAGCAAGCCGGGGCATCTGCTTCGCGTCAGGCTCCTCCCCTACTAAGGGTTCCGATACCCGAGGAGACGCCAAATGTCCAAAATGTCCAAGAGGATACAGGCCTTCCAACAGGGCCAGCTCCGCCCCCAATTTTACCCCAGCTATCCAAAGCGCCTACCAATCTGCCGGACTCTCCCTTCGAGTTCGAGGTCGACCTTACAGCGTTAAAATTGAGCAAACTTGAGAAGATGTTTAAGAAATCCCAGGGGGTAAAGTCCATCCCGGACATTGAGGACGGGTACACCGACACAGCTGTGACACTGCCGGACAAGTTCAAGATGCCTCACATCGACCGTTTTGACGGGTCAGGAGATCCCATGGTCCACTTGAGTTTGTTTTCAGATGTTCTGCGCCCGATGGGCTTGACAAGATTACAGAAGCTCTCCCTTTTTGGCAGGACCCTGTCAGGTATTGCAGTCATCTGGTACGCCAAATTGGAGGATTCAGTGAAACAAAGCTGGGAGGAGATGGCCGAGGCCTTCGTTGCGCAATACTCCTATAACACTCAGATCGAGATCACAACCCGTGATCTTGAGACAACAAGGCAAGAGCCCGAGGAGAGTTTCTCGGATTTTGTGATACGGTGGAGGGCGAAGGCCTCAATGATGACTCTAAGGCCTACTAATAAGGACCAAATTCGGATGATTGTACGCAACCTCCAGCCCAGGCTGATGCAAAAGATGATCGTGCTCCCCTTCCCTACCTTTTCAGATTTGCATGAGATGGGGGTACAAATTGAGGATGCTATGAAACAGGGCTTGATTGACAATGACAGGGAGCAACCCAGGAGGACCTTCAACCGCAACGCAAATACAGGCGTAAGCAGTGCTGAAAATGCCAGAGCTTCAGACGTGGGCATGGTTACCACCACTACACAAAAAACAGCCACCCCATTCACCGATACGTCCGGAGCTAGCTCGCAAATAGCCAAAAACCCACCTCAGGGCCAAAGGGTGTTCACTCCACTATACATGCCCCTATCCAAAGTTCTGGGGGTTTTGATCAAGAAAGGGCATCTGAAGCCCCTGGAGCCACAGCCGCTACCAAAGAACCTCCCTCTCTCACACAACCCAGCCGACTACTGTGCCTTCCATCAGCGAGCTGGCCATGACACTGACATGTGCTTTCGTCTTCGCCACGAAATACAAGATTTGATCGACAACAGAGTCATCCCCGCACCGGGTCCTACAAAGTCTATCGGCACTTGATCAGTGAACTTGTGGGGGATAATGTGATGTGATCAGGGGATGAACCACCTGCGAGCGGCGCTCAGTTTACTCCAGCTATGGGAATGGCACGCACTGTTCTGAGCAATGTGCAAATACCAGTTTTTGTGCTTTCTGACTTGGGTATTGGGTCAGTTTTGTTGTTTTGTTGTTTTGTTTTGAGTCTGTCTTTTTATTTTGAGTCAGTCTCTTTTGTTTTGGGTCTGTCTTGTTGTATCGAGTCAGTCCTGTTGTATAGGAGTCGGGTGATTCCGGGGGTGTTACCTCGGACATCACTGTTTTGTTTTCTATTTGTCTTTTTGCTTTGTTTTGAGTTTGTTTCTGCCAAGGAGCCAGTTGTGTCAACAGATTTTGAATGAAATAGCAGTGATTTCCACGCTCTCGCCTTTGCTTCTGCCGTGTGCTAGTTGTGCCGAGATTTGAATGAAATGGCAGTGCATTTCACCTGCTCTCTTGTGCCTTGAAGTCATTGTAATGACCTGAGTTTTTTTCAAAACTTTTTTTTTGAACACTGCGGTGAAAACAAAGAGGGAGGAATTCCTCGGGATTTGCAAAACTTTGATCAACTGAGAGAAAGAGAGGCGTGCTAAGCCCTTAATGAATGGAATCATGCTTGTTAGCGTGAGTACTGAGAAGGACCCTGGCTTGATCCAGACTGGTTTCACACTATCTTCAGCGCGAACGATTTGTCGCTTTCTTAAAAACTTTCAAAAAATGTTTTGCGCGGTCCTGCGAAGACATGTGTGGAATCGCTCTTGAGATTATGCAGCTTAGGATCACTCTCAGCCTCGAGACTCAACCCCTCTGCTTCCAAACCTTGAACTTGAATTCAGAAGGTTCAACGGTCAACTATGATGTGAGGCCTGTGTGGCCAGATTTGAAGCAGCCTTCGAACAAGAGGCACCAAAGTCAGATCAAGAAGGTCAAACCTCATCAGAAGAAGCTTGCAAAGCTAGAACAGAAGCACCCCTCGAACTAGGGGCAAAAAATATCCGATATGCTCGAAGAGCCAAAAAGAGGATCTTTCTGCGAATCAATACAACAGCCACTCTCCTGGATACAGAGGGCTTCAATCTCAAAACCATTGGCATGGACCTGTTACACTTCTACCCTTTGAGAGGCTCGCTGGGCCGAAAACCCGGAAGGGCGACCCAGGCAAAAGTTAGAGCGAAGAAAAGAATGAAAAAAGAAAAAATATATACAAAACATGCAAAAAGAAAAAAAGAAAAATACAAACAAAAAAAAAGAAGAACAAAAAAGCAAAAAAAAAAGAAGAAAAGAAATGAAAATGAAAAGAAAAAGAAAAGAAAGAAAAACATAGCTCGCAAGGTCGAAAACCTGCAACAGGCGCCTTGGCAAAAGTTAGAGCATAAAAAGGAGAGGTTAATACCCGAGTGTACCTTAACCCCGAACTACGTAAGGCTTGATTCCCATCTTTGGGATACGTAGGCAACTTCATTCTGAAGTCCAGCCGTAAAACAATTCAAATTCAATTGTGTCCATGCGATGGTTCTGGTCATCTTTGTCTTCTCTGTATCTGAGGATTTGGTTGTGTTCATCGCTCTGAGGACTGACTACAATGTGCTGCAGTACCATTCAAACAAGGGGCAACTTTCCGTTGCCATTCAACGCGCCGCGGTGCCATTCAAACAAGGGGCAACTTTCCGTTGCCATTCAATGCGCTGCAGTGCCGTTCAAACAAGGGGCAACTTTCCGTTGCCATGCAGCTCTCTTCAAGTACGGGGCAGTTTCCCTTTGGATCCGAGGTTGTGCATCTCAGGAGTAGGTTTCATGCTCGTTGAGCAAGTGGCCGTTTGCAAAAACAGCTTTTGAGAATTTTTATTGAGGTTGACTAATTTTCTCGAAAATTGTTCCATCTTTTCCAAAAAAAACTGAACCATTTCTTGGACCCAAAAAAGGAAAATTTTCAGTACTCATAGCCTGACTTGCATGATTTCAAATCAAAAATCGAACAAGCATGTTAATCTAACTCCCATTTTGGCCAAATTTTTTTTTAGAAAGCAAAAATAAAAAATGGTCAAAATGATGAACTAGGGGCACAGTTGGGTCAGGAGTTCTGTCTTTCCCCCTTTATCAACATACTTTCCAAGAAGGGCGCTCTACCTGCCGGAAGAAGGCACCACTGAAGGGCACAACGGAAGCTAACAGCAAAAGGGTAGAAAGCTCTCTCATCCTCCAAGCAACGAGGTATCAAGCCCAGTGCGAAGCACGAACTAGAATGGGCCAAGATATTCCACTCCATCATCCGGACAAATCTGATCACGTCCAAACTCTCCAACAAAGCATCATCAATCGATGTCAGCTGCAGATTTGTTACACATCCAGTTGTAGTGCAACCCCTCTGTGGGAGAAACTCACTGTTGTAAGCAGAAGAAGAAGAATCTGGTAGAATACCAGGGGCAAAAGCCCACAACTTGCTGTTTATCCATCAACCACCCAGGGGAGGGATGAAAAATGAGAGATTAAAGAATAGAGAGATGTGCGATGAGAGAAAAAGTGAGAAAATGGCTTTTTCAGAAAAAACAGAGCTTGAGGGCCGAGTGATGTGAGAATCACAAATAAGAAAGGGTGGGAAACCTACCCGGTGAAACAGGCTCCCTGTGCACGTCCGAGTGTCGGGTCTTTTTGTTTTATCTCAATCCTTGTTTTGAGTCATCTCGAGTGTTACTCGATGTGTCTAGGTTGTGTGCTTTTTATTTTCTTGTTGAGTCGTAGTGTGCTATATTCAGTCGTAGGCTCAATACCCAGTTGAGAACTTATGCTCACTCTCAATTTCAAAAAATCGTTTTGTGCTCCGAGTGCCGTGTCGTTCTCCACATTTGTGCAAAACAGAATTTGTTCTTTCAGAAAACTGCAGGGTTCGACCCAGGTCATGTGAGAACAGTGAAATCAGGACCTATCTGAAGCTATGAGTTTCGGGCTGCAAAGCAAAAGCAAAAGAGAAAAATGTCGGGAATCTGAGTTTGTTCCAACTTCAGTAAGTTCCAAGACTATATTCCGTGTGTACCTCTTCAGGTCTTGCCAATGTTCTGAAGTATGAGTGTGTCTCTACCTCAAGCTCAAGATCAAGTCTACTTCAAGCCAGAATGGCGATCAGAAATGCTCTCTCTGAATACCAGCCCCTGCCAGAGGCATCTTGGCCGTGTTTGCAATGAGTTCCTAGGAGACCAACTGCGACGGTGGAAACTAGAGTTCGAATGGCCATTGCCTAGAACACAAAGGTTCAGGATTTCCGAGACTAAAGTCTGGTTTAAATACCCAGAGGCGTGCCCTCGGCTTGAAATCTGTATGGAAGCCCCATAGGTTGAGATAGCGCGTATGCACCTCAATTCTGGATACTGAACCAACCTAGTCTGTCACCCCGTTGGAGAATAGGGAAAGTTGTGAATATGATCAGGAAAACAAGCAGCAGCCGTAGCTCCTACATGCAGATGTTGTTATTTGTCAGTATTCCAAAGCCTTTATACTGTGAGTTCAAGGTAAAGTATTCGAAGAGCAAGAGGGGAGATCCCCGTTGGAGAAGAGCGGTTCACCGCCACTCACCTCATGAGGTGCTTTCTAAAGCGCCGCTTTGTCCATTTATTGCTTTCTTTAAGCATCATGCATTGTAATGCATTGTAATGCATTGTACCTATCAAGTTTCTTTCTCAGTCATGCACGATATTGTATGTACGGTTCATTCAAAGAAGTTCCGTTTGAGATCATTTATTAGTGCATCAACCACACTTCATTCATTTTGTGTATCTATCATGCACATATTCACTTTTTGTGTATCCACCATACACCTTTAGTGTATCAATCACACTTGTTCACATAGTGCATCTATCACACTTTGTGTTCACCTTTAGTATATCTATCATACTCTGCTCACTTTGTGTATCAATCACACTATGCACGTTTCAAATTGCATTGTTATGCACCCACTTCACTAGCATTATTATGCTCATTCGTTGCATTGTTATGCACATTTATCTAGCATTGTTATGGACCTCTTCACTTGCATTGTGATGCATGTTTCAAATTGCATTGTTATGCACCCACTTCACTAGCATTGTTATGCTCATTCGTTGCATTGTTATGCACATCTATCTTGCATTGTTATGCACACTTCACCTGCATTGTTATGCATCTTTTCACTTGCAATTGTCGTCTTTTCTCCTCTCGCATGCGGTGCGTTAGGACATCTTCGGTTTCGCACATTCGGACGAGTTCCGGTATTAATTCATACCTTTCCTCTCTTGCGTGTGATACGCTGAGAGATGCTTCCTTTCCTCTCTTGCATGTGATATGCTGAGAGGTTTTCTCTTGCGTGTGATACGCTGAGAAATTCACCTTTCCTCTCTTGCGTGTGATACGCTGAGAGATGCTTCCTTTCCTCTCTTGCATATGATATGCTGAGAGGTTTTCTCTTGCGTGTGATACGCTGAGAAATTCACTTTTCCTCTCCTGCGTGTGATACGCTGAGAGATGCTTCCTTTCCTCTCTTGCATGTGATATGCTGAGAGGTTTTCTCTTGCGTGTGATACGCTGAGAAATTCACCTTTCCTCTCTTGCGTGTGATACGCTGAGAGATGCTTCCTTTCCTCTCTTGCATGTGATATGCTGAGAGGTTTTCTCTTGCGTGTGATACGCTGAGAAATTCACTTTTCCTCTCCTGCGTGTGATACGCTGAGAGATGCTTCCTTTCCTCTCTTGCATGTGATATGCTGAGAGGTTTTCTCTTGCGTGTGATACGCTGAGAAATTCACCTTTCCTCTCTTGCGTGTGATACGCTGAGAGATGCTTCCTTTCCTCTCTTGCATGTGATATGCTGAGAGGTTTTCTCTTGCGTGTGATACGCTGAGAAATTCACTTTTCCTCTCCTGCGTGTGATACGCTGAGAGATGCTTCCTTTCCTCTCTTGCATGTGATATGCTGAGAGGTTTTCTCTTGCGTGTGATACGCTGAGAAATTCACCTTTCCTCTCTTGCGTGTGATACGCTGAGAGATGCTTCCTTTCCTCTCTTGCATGTGATATGCTGAGAGGTTTTCTCTTGCGTGTGATACGCTGAGAAATTCACATTTCCTCTCTTGCGTGTGATACGCTGAGAGATGCTTCCTTTCCTCTCTTGCATGTGATATGCTGAGAGGTTTTCTCTTGCATGTGATACGCTGAGAAATTCACTTTTCCTCTCCTGCGTGTGATACGCTGAGAGATGCTTCCTTTCCTCTCTTGCATATGATATGCTGAGAGGTTTTCTCTTGCGTGTGATACGCTGAGAAATTCACCTTTCCTCTCTTGCGTGTGATACGCTGAGAGATGCTTCCTTTCCTCTCTTGCATGTGATATGCTGAGAGGTTTTCTCTTGCGTGTGATACGCTGAGAAATCTACCTTTCCTCTCTTGCGTGTGATACGCTGAGAGATGCTTCATTTCCTCTCTTGCATGTGATATGCTGAGAGGTTTTCTCTTGCGTGTGATACGCTGAGAAATTCACCTTTCCTCTCTTGCGTGTGATACGCTGAGAGATGCTTCCTGTTTTCTCTTGCGTGTGATACGCTGAGAGGTTCACCTTTCTTCTCTTACGTGTGATACGTTGAGAAATTTACCTTTCCTCTCTTGCGTGTGATACGCTGAGAGGTTTACCTTCTTTCCTCCTGTGTGTGATACGCGGAGAGATGTTGTGTGTGAGACTCCGGGTACTCTCGGTAGACACTTTTAGCCTTCTCTGCGTGAGACGCAATGAGAATTGCATAATTTTCTTACATCCTTTCTGCAATCCTAACTGCATGAAATGTAGTTGTTGCTTTGCATTCTTGCTTAGAACTGTTGCATCTATTTGTCAATACCTGCTTCATTACAGCCTGCTGCATTTGCATGATCATCTGGCTCCGCGCCTATCATTTTGCATCTTGCCCCCCCTTTTCGCCTGCGGGCATGCATATCTTTGCTTACCTTGTATGATTGTCTAAGTCTTCGGCCTTGTCAAAAATGGGTCGTCTCTGGGCTTTGACATTCACTCCCGTCATTGTTATGACTTCCGAGTTCTGTCAAAGAGGGGCAACTGTAGACACCCCATTTTTGACCGACCTTAAGACTTAGACGTCACCGATTGAGCGCTCGGTGATGTTGCATACTGTGCTCGTTCAGAAGTCTCAGAGTCGCGGCCGTGCGCCCTGCCTCCGGACTACCGAACTCTCTCCTGTGCCTTGTCTCGGTTTGCGAACCAGGCTCGGTCTTTCTCTGTTTTCCTTCCTGAGGGGAGGGAGTGGTCCCGTAGACTATCTCTCAGTGGCCGTGGGCTACTTTTCGTGGCCGTAGGCCATTTTTCCCCTTTCGGAGCCCGGTTCCGGGTTTTCGGAGCCGTTAGGCCGTGTGCCTCGGTTCGGGACCGCCCAACCATCTCCGATTTCTCCGGTTTTTGGCATGCATCTCATTTACTCCCATTTAAGGGACACTGGGGGCTCAGAAACCCACTTCGCAGCCGAACACCACTTCCGGTGCCCGGCAGCCCATTTTCGGGATCCCGAACCGCGCGGTTTTGGCCCCGAGCATTCATTTTGCATCGATGTCTGTTCAATTTTGGCAAACACCTCTGTTTGGTCCTTCCGAGGGACACTGGGGGCTCAGAAACCCACTTCGCAGCCGAACACCACTTCCGGTGCCCGGCAGCCCATTTTCGGGATCCCGAACCGCGCGGTTTTGGCCCCGAGCATTCATTTTGCATCGATGTCTGTTCAGTTTTGGCAAACACCTCTGTTTGGTCCTTCCGAGGGACACTGGGGGCTCAGAAACCCACTTCGCAGCCGAACACCACTTCCGGTGCCCGGCAGCCCATTTTCGGGATCCCGAACCGCGCGGTTTTGGCCCCGAGCATTCATTTTGCATCGATGTCTGTTCATTTTTGGCAGACACCTCTGTTTGGTCCTTCCGAGGGACACTGGGGTCTCTGAGACCCACTTCGCAGCCAAACACCACTTCCGGTGCCCGGCAGCCCATTTTCGGGATCCCGAACCACACGGTTTTGGTCCCCGAGCTTTCGTTTTGCATTAGTTTTTGTTCAATTTTGGCAGGTACCTCTGTTTCATCATTCCGAGGAACACTGCGGTCTCAGATGCCCACTTCGTGGCCGAACAAAATCTTCTTTTTTTGCCCTCAAAATATCTAGATATTTTGCCCTCAAAATATCTAGATATTTGGGGAAAGATATTTCCACCTTTTTGGCTATAAAAACCAGCAGATTCCAGCTGGTGGGGGGGTTAGAAAAATTTTGCCTCAAGACTTCCTCTCCCAAAGCTTCCATTTCCATAGCCAAAACCCTAAAAAGCTTCAAGGTTCTAAGCCATTTCTTCATCATCTTCAAGCACAACCACCACCAATCCATTTCCAGCAGCTAAGGGAGCTTTGTAGCAGCTAGGAGGCACCACTTCTCAAGCAAAGAGGCAGCCAAGACTTGTCTACAAGGGTGAGTGTTCATTTCCCTCTTTCTAGCTCTTTTCTTGCATCAAAGTTCTAGCCTATGTATGATCTGATTTCGTGGCTGCCATGAACTGATAAAGTTCTTATTTTGAGCCCCTCTTCAACATTGAAGAAGGGCTCAACCATGTTTGGTGAAAGCTTGTACCATCTCCCTTTATAATCCTCTTTAGGCCTTGATTTTTGCATGGTTTTGTAGCCCTTTGTGTTTTTGGTTTTGGCCCTTGGTCAGAACTGAAAGGGGTCTTATTTTGATCCCCTTTACATGTTTCATCAAGAATGTTTGGCTATTTGGTGAATGCTTTACATACTTTTCATTGTAGCCCCTTTGGTGGCCCTATTTTGCATGGCATTTCTAGCATGATTTTATTCTGATTTTGGAGTTGTCATTTACTGTAAATATACATATTTTGAGCTCCTCTTCAATGTTGTAGAAGGAAATTTTGCTGTTTGAATTTTCTATATACTACTTGTCTCAATACCTCTCTTTGGTTCATTATTTTGCATGCTTTGTTAGACTTATTTGGCTCCGGATTTCAGCCTTCATCAGGCTTAGAAAGAGCCTTATTTTTGTCTCCTTGTCATGTTTTGTTGAGGGCCTTAAGCCATTTGGTGAATATTTTTGGTACTTGTTTTGTAATCCATCAATTTTTCCGTAAAATTGCATGTTTTGTTAGGCTTGCTTAGCCTCTGATTTGAGCCTCCATCAGGCTTAGAAAATGTCTTATTTTGGTCTATTCTTCAAGTTTTATTAAGGGTCTTAAGTGGTTTGGTCAGTGCTTATGATACCTCAAGTTATAGCCTTGTTAATTCATTAAATTGCATGCTATGTTTAGTATACCTACACACTGAATTAGGGGTTGTCATCTCTTGTAAATGTGCATATTTTTGGCCCCTCTTTAATGTTCTAGAACTGATTTTTTGGGTTTGAGCATTGTAGATACCACTTGCTTTGTAATTCCCCTATTTTCCACTAGTTTTGCATGCTAATGTTGCCATATCTATGCTAGCAATTTGGCCATGTTTGTTACTGAAAAATGCCATATTTGGGACTGCCTTGCTACTGCTTTTGCTGTCATGAGTCGATTTTGCATGTATAGCATAGCTGTAGGCCATTTCGGGGGGTTATTATCGCATTTCGGGATGATTTCATGCATTGATTGTCATTTCGTATCATTTCGGGGCTGTTTTCCCCTTTATTTAGCTGCTGAAATTTAGTTTGCATGCTTGCATATCATTTCCCATGCCATTTTGTGCCTTTTGTCATCGCCTCGGTTTGCGTGCCCGTGTGCACGCATTTCGAGGCACTTTATTTTTTATCCGCCGGCAGCCTATGTGAGTGTGGTTGAGGCCCTCTCATGTTGGCGTAAGCCCAATTTGCATTTTCATGCTTGTATGCCATTGCCTCGGTTTGCGTGCCCGTGTGCACGCATTTCGAGGCGCCTCATTTTCATCTCCCGGCAGCCTATGTGAGTATGGTTGAGGCCCTCTCATGTTGGCGTAAGCCCAATTTACATTTTCATGCTTGTATGCCATTGCCTCGGTTTGTGTGTCCGCGGGCACGCATTTCGAGGCAACTTTGTTTTTACCCGACGGCAGCTTATGTGAGTGCGGCTGAGGTCCTCTCATGTTGGCGTAAGCCCAATTTGCATTCCGTATGCCATTTCATTTCATTTTAGCATCGCCTCGGTTTGCGTGCCCGTGTGCACGCACTTCGAGGCACTTCGGTTTTATCCGATTTGCATTTCGAGGCACTTCGGTTTTATCCGATTCGCAGTTCATTTTAGCATCGCCTCGGTTTGCGTGCCCGTGTGCACGCACTTCGAGACACTTCAGTTTTATTCGATTCGCATTTCGGGGCACTTCGGTTTTATCCGATTTGCACTTTATATCATCGCCTCGGTTTGCGTGCCAGTGTGCACGCATTTCGAGACACTCCGTTTTATCCGATTTACATCCCATTTCATCATCGCCTCGGTTTGCGTGTCCGTGCGCACGCATTTCGAGGCACTCTGTTTTATCCGATTGGCATTGGGTATGCCTCTGCCTCGGTTTGCGTGCCCGTGTGCACGCATTTCGAGACATTCTATTTTATCCGATTGACATTGCGTATGCCTCCGCCTCGGTTTGCGTGCCTGTGTGCACGCATTTCGAGACATTCTGTTTTATCATGTTTGCATTGCGTATGCCTCTGCCTCGGTTTGCGTGCCCGCATGCACGCATTTCGAGGCACTCTGTTTTATCCGATTTGCATTTCATCATTGCCTCGGTTTGCGTGCCAGTGGGCACGCATTTCGAGGCACCTCATTCTTATCATTCCGGCATCCTATGTGAGTGTGGCTGAGGCCCCTTTCATGTTGGTATAAGCCCATCATTACATTTCGCATGTCATTCCGGCATCCCGTGTGAGTGTGGCTGAGGCCCTCTCATATTGGTGTAAGCCCATCATTGCATTTCGTGCCTTTATGTCATCGCCTCGGTTTGCGTGTCAGTGGGCACGCATTTCGAGGCATCTCATTTTCATAGCATTGCGCATGCTATGATTGTATGTTAGTTGCATTTCATGCATATCATGCATATTGCACGGGAAACGAGGCGCATTCTGTACTCCGAGTACCGGAACGTGCCTCAATTCCCAAGTCACCGACACTCCGGATTACCCATGATGGAGTTAGGTTTTTGCTGCAGCATTCATATGCATTCATCTTATATTGAGTTGTGCAATCCGACTCCTCGGCCATCATGCATCGATATGCGTGATTGGTGGCACGAGGATCAAGGCATGCATATATTTGTGAAATACATTGCTATGCCCTTTTCCTGCTCTCTGTTGCAGCAAAAATCAAGAATCAACAGCTTTTCAGAATCTGGCACGCATTTCGAGAAATATTGCAAACAGAGGCTAATCGGGGCATCCCAGTGGATTTCCGCCCGAGGCAGTCCAGCATACACTATTCATCAGAAGCAAGGCAGCCCCTGGCTTGCATGCCAGTTTACTGCTTTCTTAGTTAATTGTTAATTAATTAGGAATTTGTACTTTATTTGTATATTTATTCGGACTGTATATTTCGGACTGTATTATTCTTTTATTCGGGGCTGTATTATTTATTCGGACCCTCTGCGCGAGGGCATAATTGTAATAAGGATGTGTGAGTGTGATGTATGTCTCCCAACCCCCATTTCTTTCTCCCTTTTATTTACCCGCTTATGATGGTTAGATATAGGGCATATTTCAATTAGCATACAGTATGACAGCATGTTTGCATCATTCATCTGTTTTGCATGCACCGGGCTCGGCGCATCATACAAACTGCATCTGTATTTCAATTCCAAATCGAATACATGATAGTTGTAGCATTCCATATGCCATGTTTAGAATAGCCGAGCCTGCTATAGTTGCATCTTTGCATGTGTTGCATTAGGCAAATCTGTATATAATTAGGATCATGCATGATTTCTAATGTAGCTTCTGTTTTGGCTTGGAGTACTCGGTGAGCTTTATGCTTTAGCATCCTTGCATGCGTGTGAGTGTTGCCATGATAGCATGCTTGCCATGAG
Organism: Camellia granthamiana; assembly: GCA_036172215.1. Classification (NCBI taxonomy): domain Eukaryota; kingdom Viridiplantae; phylum Streptophyta; class Magnoliopsida; order Ericales; family Theaceae; genus Camellia; species Camellia granthamiana. The sequence continues at coordinate 5,045,300 of CM069910.1, read as the reverse complement.
GCTATTTGCTTATGTGATATAACTGCCTTGAATGCCTGTGGGTGGAGGTTGAGTTATTTGAATTGGGACAATTCATCAAATGTTTGTTAAGCCCACTAGGCAAAATCATGTTTTCTAAGCCCACCTGAGGGTGGCAAATCCGCATTTTAGCCTACCTGTGGGTAGCACCATCAAACCATTTTCAAGCAAACAAACATGAAATGTTTTGTTCCAATTCAGACGGCCCAATCTATACTTGTTTGCTGTGAGCATCACATAGTAACCTAGGCTAATAATCGGAATAAGAACTCACAATGTTTTCAAAAACAGATATCATGGTTAGTAGAGGCCGGTCTTTGACCGGGCGAGCGGCGGTGCTCACGATGTGACCTTCCCCAATCGTACCCAAGTTCCCGAGCCAACTTTGGTGATGACGGACACGTGGCCTTTTGGCACCGAGTCAGGGTTTCCTAAATTTCCCATTTTAAAATATTTAGGTGGCGACTCTGTTATCTGGCAAAGCAGTCCATGTTTGGCACTTCTTTCAAAAAATCTGTTTTTCTCAAAAACGATTTGCCGGATTTGGACTCTTTGGTTCAGATTTAGAACCACAACAAAAATCGAGTCCGAACTGTAGCGAGGTCCCCCGCGGGCTTGTTACAATTAAATGACTGATGTAAACAATATCAGCAAAGAAACTATAATTTCATAGATAACATTCAATTTAAAGAAAAAAATTTGAATGTGCAAATGTATAGAAAAGGGAAAAAATTCAAATTATAATGCAAGTTCCACTAACTAACCTTTTTCTTTTTCCCCATGAAAGCTTCTATAGATGACTTCCAATTATTACTTATGGTTATGGGTTTAAGTGGTGTTGGTTACTCTTGGTCACATTTGAGAAAGCATCTGCCATTTCAAGTTCCATCTTTATAAGGAGAATAAGAATACCCAAGAGGCATTAGGACTGATTGGAAAGATGCTAGGCATTCAGGTATATTTGATTTAGCTATGCTGAAGTGAAGCATCTTATATTCTGTTCACTCGCTGACGTGCAATGAAATAAAAGAGAATATATATGTTTCCCTTTTTTCCCCTTTCTTTTTCATTTTTTCTTCTCAATGGGTTGTAATCTTGTAATCATATCCTGCAACTAGAAATGATGCAGGGGTGGTGCTTTTTTTCTTTTTCTTTTCTTTTTTGAATTATGTATTTGTTGTGTAGGAATAACTTCCATATTCCTAGCTGATGGAAATTACAATGAATCTTTTCTTCTTACATGTAAATTCACTTTCATTTGTTGCGCATAAATAATGATTAGATGGTTATGTGGAGCATCATGATTGGTAATAAAGCAATAATTTATATAAAAGAGACCATAACCATAAGATTCTTTAGGCACATGTAATGTAAGTCTGTGATCGTCAAATTAAATGTGTTTTGACTAATAACTATGTCCCCATGACTAACATACTTTGTAATTTTGTTTCAACTTGTTTAGACCCTTTTGTCTTTGAACATACAGTTTTAGTACTTAGTCATCAGTCATGATTATCTTTGCTATTGTTGCTTGCACTAGGATTTTCTATTTCAGTTTTTAGTCTTCTTTCTGAGTGTGCACCCCTTATCTTCTACTAAGCCTTGAATTCTTGGCTTTGGGTTAGCTCTTTTACTAATCTACAACGTTTAGCATCTAAACTTTAATGGCCCTGTTTTTCTCCGAGTTTTATGGTCTATTTATTTCAAATGGATTTATCTATTTTCTTGCATAGACTTTGTTACAAAATATCTATTTCAAATGAAAGTTCTGCATCTAGATCGGCTCTGTCTCTTTTGAAGAACTAGTTTAAAAGAGTTATTCATGGCTTTCTTCTTCACGATGTCTGGCTGAGACTTCTGAACAGAATACTACACTTGTAAGATAAGAAATGCCCCTTTCAAGACAAAAATAGAGGGGAAAAAATGGTAGGTAAAAATAGAGTTTGATCACCCAAGCTCTAGGTCATTGTTATTTCAACAACATATTTCTTTCTCATGAACACACAAGGGAAAAACCTATAAGAGGTCAATCACCATACCAAAAGGAGAGGAGAAAGTTTGTTTAGGTCCCAGACTCCCAATACACACTTGCTCAACTTGCTTAAAACTTTTTCACATTTAAGGCTTGGGGACTTCAGTGTGAATTTAGCTGTGATCATATTGGAGCTGCCTTCCTAGCATTGTATCTACATCAAGGCCCAATTTACATATTCAAAATGCTGTCAAATTTTATAAGCTTGTTTAAAAAATTTTGTGTGAATATATATTTGTTTATGTTCTCTTCCAACGACACAAACACGAAACATTTTATATATTTTCGAGAGAGAAGCTGAAGGAGAACATAAAAAATTGATCCATTTTCTCAAAGAAAAGAGAAAATTAAAGTAAGAGATATGGAGCGCGGAAGCATCCTGTAACTATTTATATTTGCAACCATCCATAAATTTATATCATAACTCATAAATTTACTTCCATAACATGATCTAGTAATGCATATATTGATACTTAAAATTAGATCCTCCCATCAAACTTTTCTTGTTATTTTGACTCAACATGATGTTCATTGATAATTGATAAGTAACAATGTGCTCCTGTTTTAGAACCATAATTTTTCAAACCATTGAAGCTACTTTTTCAACTCACATGCTGTAACCATTCATGCTAGTTTTTCAACTCACAGCAAAAATAAAAGCTTTCTAAAAAAAATACATCTACAAAAAATAGGAAAAACCAAAAAAATATATATTAAGTAATACAAGAATTGACTCCACACACTAAATGAAAAACAGATTTGGGGCGACAACAATTAACAATAAACATAGACAGCTCAAAGTAGAAATACCCAACCAATGGTAGCTAGTAAAAAGGTAAAATCTAACAACATAGCTAAGGTTATTCTTCAAAGCACAACTGAAAGAAAAATAGAATCCAATAATCTACGTATCAAACATTGACAGAATAGTAAATGAAAAACAGATTTGGCATTTTTTTGCTAGCTACGTATCAAACATTGACAAAACCAATGTTTGATTATGCTTTCTAACTCAAACATTGACAGAATATTCCAGGAGGGGGGGAAATTAAAAAATCAACTACAGCCTCTATTATGTCTTTCTCGCTCTGAAAGTGCTGTGGCGGCACTATAACGACTATACATTGTAGAAATTAAGCAACATAACCTCCTCTTCTTAAGCAAGTATGAACATTAAGGGACAAAAATGACCACGATAGATACATATATTCAAAAAAAATTATGATATAGATGATAGAGATACATATATAGATACATATATATGTGTGTTAATATAGAGAGAGAAAGAAGAGTTTTTCACTTACCTTGAGCAAATGAGAAGAATGAGATAACACAGAGCACAACGCCGTTCGAATCCCTCCCGCCGTTGGAAACACTCGCCTTCTCTACGTCCGACCCGTCGTCTCCCTTGCTCTTGCTTCTGTCTTGCTTCTCTCTTTTCCCTCCAAAAGGTAAGTGGTGTAAAGAGATGAAAGGTTAATTTAGGGTTACTATTGGTAATATAATGGGGGGGTGTAATGAGAGTTGTATTTTTTTTAGTGGTGTAATGAGATAGAGGGTGTAAGGAGGTAAAAGGGTGGTGTAAGTAGAATCACCCTAAAAAATTAGATTCTCTAAAAGGAACCATTATTTTGGGACGGTGAGAGTATTTAAATTATTCAAGATACAAAAAATATGAGATTATTATAAAAGTGTAGGTGGTGTTTTGAGAAGTTGATAAAAAAAACTGACTTTTTTGGCTTTTTTATTCTATTTTATCCTTTTGTGGGTAAAAAATATGAGAGGTGATGTGACTCAAAATTGATAAAAAGCTAAAAGTTGGGCTTCCCAAAAGACCCCAAGTCGCCGTTAGGCATTGGCTTTTTTAATTAACTTTTTTGAGTTGGGACTAAAAAGTTCGTTTGATTTGATTTTTTTTTTGACTTTTTTTATTCTTGTGAGAAAAATTTGAGATGATTATGATTTTGATGTGACATTTTGGCTTTGTTTGTCATAACCTAAAACAATAATCCTTCGTAGCTCGAGAAATAGTTGGCCCGAGTGGCTCATATACTTAAAACGACGTCGTTACGACGTCGTTTTGGGTTTTTTTTTTCTTCTTTCTTTCCCTCTTATTTTGTTGACAGAGGGAGGAAAAGAGAAAAGAGAGAGAGAGAAAGAGAGAGAGAAGAGGGAGGGGGAAGAGATCTGTGTATAGATCTCCGACACCACACCGAAGCCGCTATCACCGACGGGTACAAATCTGTGTTGATGATGATCTGGTGTTAATTTTGATTTTTGATTTTTGGGTTTGAATTTCTTTGATTTTTGGGTTTAATTTTTGAATTTTTGGGTTTGATTTTTTATCTTCAAAAAAATAGAGGATTGTTGATTTTTGATCTTTGATGTGTTGATTTTTGGATCTTTAGATTGTTGATGATGATATATTGTTGATGTCTCTGTCTCACACAGTTTGGATTTTTGGATTGTTGATGATGATACGTTGTTGATGCCTCTCTCTCACACACAGCTCCCTCTCCTCTCCTCTCCTCCTCCTCTTCTGCCTCCTCCTCCTTCTTCTTCATCTGCAGAGAGAAAAGGCAAAAATAAAAAATTAAAAAAAAAAACTGCCAAAACCGACGTCGTTTTGGGCAGTCGAGCCACTCGGGCCAAAACAAATTCGAGTTACAAAACAGAACTGAACCTAAAAAAGTCAAAAAAGTCACTAGTCTATTTAAGTCATATCATCTTATTTCAGTCACATCATCTCTCTACCACATCACTTCAAACTCAATCCATATTTTATAAAAATTAAAAAAGTGTACTTATTTAAATCATCCCAAACCACCCATTTGTCTTATTGGCTTATTTAACCTATTTTGTCTTTTGTATTTTTTAGTCCAACTAAGTTGGCCAAACGAATATCTTGTTTGGGGTGTGCTATATAAACACAATTTTTATCTTTTTTGGATCACATCACCTCTTTATTTTTCTTCACATCTTTTCGTAAAAAGTCAAAAAGTACATTTAGCCTGCGTTTGGCAAGATGGGTTTGGAGCTTTTTTGGCTAAAATAGTCACAAAAAACAAAATAGGCTTTTTAGCCCAATAAGGCAAAACATCACATCCAACTTATAATCATTATATTCTTTCTCTTACAAAAAAGTCAAAAAAGCCAAAAGTCTTTCCCAAATCAGGCTTTTTAGCCCCAGGCCAAAAAAGCCAAAAAGCTAAAAAACCAACCCACTTCCCAAACGAAGCATTGGATCATCCCTAACCAATGTTTTGAATTTTAATTTTTAAAAATAAACTTGGTTTCAATTTAAAACAATTGATGGTTTTCAGATAAGAAGGCAGTTCAACCAATCCATCTTATCTGATTTCAAAAGTATTGTTCTTGACAATATAATGAGTGAGACATATGTAATGAAATTTTTTATTTTTCTTCTCAATTTTCATCATTATAATTATTTATGGAGTCAATTTTTTGTCTTCAATATTCACTATTGTGAAAGCGACCTAACAATTCATTTATATGCTTTCAGTAAAAGAAATTATAATTTTTAATTGCAAAATATTGCTACCACATCATTAAGGCTTCTTTTGGAAAGACAATAAAAAGTGAAAAGTCAATTTTTAACTTATTTTAGATTACATCATACTTTTTATTTTTTTACACATTTTTAAGAAATATCAAAACAAAACAAAAAAATTAATTTTTAACTAATTTTTCAAAACAATCGTACATCACATCACAAGAGAGTCGACTGCCATGTATCATCCGGGGATATATGGGCTTAAATTAGATTCCATGGACTGAGGTAGTAACTATCCAGCCGAAGTTTTTTCTTGTGAAAATAACAAGAAAATCTTTATATATATATATATTAAATAAAAGTTATTAGAAAAATGTATTTGATCAATTTCTCAGATAAATCACATGGGAGTCAATTGCAATATTTTTTTTTCATGTGTGCAAATGACTACCTAAAACAGAGAAAATTTCTTAAGTAGTTTGTAGTACTGTGGGATTTTATTTGCTTAGTACTCTCAATAAATGAAAAATCTCAAAACACATTAGGCAAATCATTTTTTATTTTTTAACTACCTAAATAAAGGTTGATCAACATTGTTTTCACTCGTAAAATTTTTTGTTAAGTGTTTTTTTTATTTTTTTTAATCAACAAAAAGGTTTTATTGATGTGGAAAGTGCTAAAAAGTACAAGAAAAAATATATCAATACAATAGGGCTTAACGAATAATAATCTCTTTACGTTGTGTTTGTATCATCAATTTTTTTTTTTGAGGGGGGGGGGGGGGAAGAAAGAAAAATAGAAAAAAAAATTAACTTTTATTTCATTCACATTTGACTCACTTTTTCTTTTTCTTTTTTTTTTATTATATATATTTTGTTTTCAATTTCTTACTCAAATTCATTATCTAAACACAGCCTTAAAAACAAAAAACAAAAAAAAAACAAAAAAAAAAACAAACAGTAGCGAGAAATTGTAGTGTAATTAAAGGTAACTCAATATCAAAATTCCTTGGGAATGCAGCAAGCTTGCAATAAAAGAATTCGAGAAGGAGGGGAAGACAAGCGAAAAAAACAAACTCTAAGGCAAAGAATCGGCCAAGAAAACCATAAATAATATTGTGGAATGTTACAATATTAGTCCATTCACCAAAGAAGGGGACATGATAATCATACAAAATTGGATATTTTACATTGCATTATGGTCAACATATAGACTGTTAGTCACACTTTTTAAGATTGAAAATTAAGAGACAATAAACGATATAACAAACACAAAAACACACAAATTTACATGATTTGACTAAGTCTTATGTCTATGGGTAAAAATCGTAAATGAATTTCACATTATACATAAAGAATACAATGAGTTAACTCCCTCACACAATTACTGTCTACGAAAACTCTTAAGATGATAAAACTATAAAACTTCAAAGTAACTTAGGGCTGGTTTGGCAACCTTAGAAAAAGTCAAAAAGCTACCTAAAAAATTAAAAAGTTATCACTATTTACTAAAAAAAAATATTAAAAAATTAATATACAAATATTAATACAAATCAACTTTCAATTACAAGATTGGTACTGACGTGATGAGCTAGTCAGTGATAGAGAAAAAAAAATTATTATATGTATATATTCACTAAATTGGATGGTAAAGTTGGACCCGTGGGGGCCTACCATGGGTCCCGTTTTGATAATCTAAACCGTTCAATATGTAAAACTCGTCTAGTACTATATGTCTATAAAAAAATCACGTCTACCAGATATCGCTAACTACATGATCAAATCAGTTTTGTAAAAAAATGATGGTGTTATAGTTAGCAGTTAACAAAAAAAAATTAACACGATCAGATCGCTATCGATATAAAATCAGCGTGATTTTTTACAAATATATAGTAATCGACGAATTCTACACATTGAACGGTTCCGATTAAAAAACGGGGACCCGTGGTGGGCCCCCACAGGCCAAACAACACCATTCAATCAAAGCCCGAGAATGAGACAATATTTTTTCGTCTACTCACCCGGCAGACTCCACTGCCAATCCGTACGGCCTCCTACCATATCTTCTCCTACACACTTATTTATACAATTTTTTTATACACATTTTTTCATAAAAAGTCAAAAAAATTAACCCAAACATCCATATTTTTTTCCTCAACTTTTTAGTCCAAAAAGATAAAAAGTGCACTTATTTAGCACACTCCAAACAATCCCTTAATATATATATATATATAAAGATCCGAATAGTACCAATGCAGGTCAAAATTGACCAAAATACCAAGTTAAAACGACAGTCATTTCATTTCGCCAACAGGTTATAAGTATAATCCAAATTAAATTTGAGACACACTCGCAATTGTTGCACTCTAGTTTTATGATACATGTGTTGGGTAGTGTGGATCCAACTCGTGTAACTTTTTTGTCAGTGAGAAAATCACAGCAATCGTGGATGTAGTCTTAGTTTGGTGTGAATCACGTAAACCATATATTTTTTATGTCTACATATAATTTGTCTTTAATTATGCATTTGTTCCTCTATGTATTTCATGTTTCACCTATTCTAATTAGATGTAACATATTCCTAGCAAAGTGCATAAAACAGTGAACTGTGAATAGTGGATTAAGCCATTCAGATATATGCTCTACAATAATCAATAGTAAATCATGCTGAAGAAGAGCTAGTGACTACTTCAAATTTGGTATTTATTAGGCATTTGAGGCTACATTCATTACTTAAAACAAAACTACAACAAGACTACCATATAAGTAGTTCAAGTACAATTGGCCTATGATTTCTATGTTCTTGTCTTGGTCTCCCAAGCTTTAACCTTGTGCCTTTATGCATCTTCCTATGTTGAAACTCCATTTGTGATCATCTTCCAATGTTGAACTCACCAAGTATAAAACCTAAATCCAGAGTCTTTCCTGGTTCATTTTGTATGCAATATAGATGTTGACATAGTTGAGATTTGTCATGTTTTTCTATGACAAATAGTGGAGTGTTTAGCCATTCACATTGGTCTCTAGCTCCATGAGCTTTGGCTTAAAGGTAAACTACATGTCACACTTATTTTTAAGATTTTTTGTCAACATCTACAAATACATATTTATAGAAAATGTATGTGAACTCTACAAAGTATAATTATATATATAAACCTAGATAGTGACTTTATACCAGCATCTTTTGTGTCGGTGATGATTTAGGGCTCTCTAGAAAACGACTTGATCAACTGAGACTAGATCATTTGGCTAAAAAAAATTTGTACTTTATTAATAAGAGATCAAAAGTTCGAATCTTACAACTAATAAGACTTTTTTCTCATCAAATTATAACCTGCAATATATTGAGTGTGTGTGTGAGAGAGAGTATCAACATGAACTATGAGAAATGGAATTGCAAGCATGAACTTTAGGGAGGTGATGGTTAACATGAAATATAAGATATATATGTATATGATGTAAATCAGAGTATGAAAAACTATGAAGAAATTATTCAAGAAAGTACTATTGGGTGGAGAGAGAAAAAGAGGATAAGAAATACCAAGTAAACTTTACTTTCATAAAGTCAAAATGAACATAGAAGTGATTTACTGACCTTGTGCATGATCAATCTGGTTATACACTGCCTTGAAGAATGAAATTATTTCTCTATCACCAATTCTTTAGGTCAAAAACAGATCAAGTTAAAAGATTGATGTTAATAATGGATAACACTACAAAAACCTACACTTTTGGTGACAATTTTCAAATCAACCCAAAAAGTACCAAATTTTTCACAACCAAAATTTGCAAAAATACAACCTAAGATTGATTTGTTGATCAACTTCATCAGAAAGCTCACAATACCAAAACAAAAACCCATGTGATAAAAACGAAAAAAACCTCTTAGCAAATATTCATCCAAAAAAAAAAAAAAAAACCAGAAGAAAACCCTAGAATATTCTTCAAATCTCTTCTCCAAAAAGGATTAGAATGGCCTTGATGATGGTTGGTTGTTGTTATCTCTATATGAGGATGGCTCTTCCCTCTCTTCATTGCTAACCTTGTCTTGATTAGCTCTATCTCCCTCTAGCTCTCTATATCTATGTAAGTACCTCTTGAGTGGGCCAGCATAGTCATCGAATCCAAGTGTTCCCAAAGCCCAACAAACATCATCGCCGTTCACCGTCTTCCTCCTCTCCTTCTTGCACTTCTCAGAAGCTTCACTGGTGACAAAGCTAATGAACTCAGACACACACTCTTGCATTGTTTCCTTGGCTTCTTTGGAGATTTTGGCGTTGGCAGGCAAGATTTGTTTCATGATCCGACCCACGTTGGCTATGGGTAGCAGCCTCTCTTGTTCCTTGATGTAGCCATCTTCAGAGCCACCAGGACCAATGTTATCTCCCATTTTTCAGAGAGAAAAATTATGTTGATTCTGTCTTAACATGGATATATGTTGATGTCCTTCTTGGTCAAACTCCTACATACATACACCCTGGTGGGTGAGGGTGTGTTTGTCATTTCATATAATAAATTGTTGAGTAGTTTTATGAATGAAAAAGATGGATTGAATTTAAAACTTTTATTTATTGGATATGGAGTTTTTAATTAATAGTTTTGAAAGGAAAGAAAAGAAAAAGAAAAAGAAAAAAAAAAAAAAAGTGTGAGCAGCTAAAAATTTTATGAGTATTCTTGATGGAAAAAAAAAAAATGACCCAGTTTCAAAAAATCGCAGTACTTCAATCCCATAAATTATACTCAAATAAGTCTCAACCACACATCATTATTCTGGAATCACTTTATGAGTTCCTAGCTTTTCTGTTCAAAAAATGGTATGAGTTGTGGTTTGTACAATAATTATATTACGTATGTTTAGAAAAATTCTTCAAAAAGTATATTTATAGATCATAATTATGTAAGATGTCGCTCACATATCACCAATTTAAAAGAGTTTTGCTATATTCTTCAATTTTATCACTTTCAATTGCAGCTTTCATGAAGTGACAAATAATATCAACAAATCAACTTTTTTTAAACTCTTCTCTCTCTTTTCAAAATTATGTATCGCCTCATTAGATGTGTAATTAAGGGTGATAAAAAAAGAGAGGAGGCATTTCTCAATTTAAAATCCACATTATTTATTTCACTTTCGATTTATTTTATAGAGCAAAAATTCATAATAGATAACAATTTTCTACTTAAATAATGAAATATATATACATGTATGTATGCGCGTGTACATATATTGACATGTATGTATGTATGTAATGAGTCATGCGTGTGTCTTCTTATCCAATATCGCATGTGATGGTCGGCATCAAATCGGGGTCATCATCAAACTCAAATCCCAATTAATTGGTTGGTTTGTTTTGTAGAATTTTTTTTTTTTTTTTTTAACAGTAATTTTATGGTCCCATGAATAGAAGTAGAATAAATAAATAAATAAATTTATGGTTAATAGTTAAAATTGACATTGTGGGCTCATACTTTAAGTAAATCTAAATTATTGGTGTAAAAGTTTCAATATTTTTTGAATTTTTATATCTGCGATTGTAATATTGCTCTTTTTTTTATTAGATTTTGAAAACAATTAAGAAAAACTCAATTAGGGGCTATTTTTTAAAATATAAATTATAATATTTACTAAATTCTTGTAATAAAAAATTCAACAATGCTAGGTAACTCAAAATTTTGTGATTCAAATGGCTCAAATCACTTAAAACGACGTCGTTTTGACAGATTTTGAGTGTAAAATGACGTCGTTTTGACAGATTTGAGCCATTTGAGCCACAAAATTTTGAGTTACCAAACATTTTCCTAAAAAATTATTTTTACTTGTTTTAAAAATAAGTTCTTGTTTCTTTTACTTTTCCCCACCTTCTCCTACCAACACCTCTATTAGTCGGCAATCACTTTCTAGTGCTGCCAACTACCTCTCGCCAGCAATAACTATCTCTGACCATCACCTCCCATCGATAGCTACTTCCATCCATCCCCTCTTATTTGTTGTTTAAACAAATTTTCACATTACAGTGTATACTAAATATGTTTTTATTTTCATTTTTGCAACAATTGAACATAAACACGTTTAAAAATATTGGACAAATTGCAAAAAAAACACTCCATATAATTTAACGTGTTTTTCAATTTAAACTCAGAAGTTTGAATTTCATCAATTTAAAGTTTAAACTTCATTTCATGTCACAACCTACACTCCTGACCATCTCAGTTACTTTGTTTAACAATTTTTATTTTATTTTTTTTGAAATACATGTGGCAATATATTATTTACTTTCTTAACTTCTTGTAAAACCACTTTTAACTTGACCATACTAGATCACAAACTATCCTAACTATCCATTTAAGTATTACCATGCACCTCACATAGTGGATCAACTCTCTCTCCATCCCCATCTCTTTCGCCATTGAAGCCCACCTGTGCCCTGCTACAGCCTAAGGCCATCAAAACCCACGCTGTCTCTACAATCATCCACCCCTCCCCCTTGCCCCACAACCCATCGCCTCCCTCTAAATGCACTGTTACAGTTTAAAAACTTGGTTCCATTTCTTTTGGTAAAAAAACTTCACTCAAAAAATAACTTTTAGAAAGTTTCTTTCATTTAAGACTACTCATCTAGATAGTCTATTTCTCTTCACATGGAAACTTGGGAATAATCATCAATTATTTTCAATAATATTTGGAAAGATACATCTCATGTTACATATTTATTTTGTTGTCTTGGAAGAAATTGTTTCCCAACAAAACATATAAAACCTATAGGGAAGCACATTCAAGTAAAAATGTTTTAGTTTAGTAGAAAATTAAACTCTCCCTAAATAGAGAATTTTTTAAAAAATGCATTCTTTACCATTCATAAAATTAGAGTATGTATGTGGATCAACTAAAGTTTACTATACAAGCTAAAATTCTAGAAGTAACTAACCCAGAAAACAAATAGTTCATGGCACAGAGGAGTACCAAAATAACTATCCAAGTTTTTGAATTTCCCTCTATTACTTCATTTTCGCTTTGATTTGAAGGGGGTTATGAGAGGGAGTTGTTGATTGGTCGAGGATTTGAGCTAGGGCATCAAGTAGGTAATGGTGAGTTCGCATTCTTTGGACACCATTGACGATGTGAGAGCGATGGATCAAGGACATGCTTGTGATTGAATTTGAGGAAAGAAATGATGATGGATGATGGAGGAAAGGAAAAAGATATACCACATGTGCATTAATTATTTTTTTTTCCCCGTTAAATAAGTTCACAGAAATGAATAGATGGTTAACATTGATATGGAATAAGAAATTCAAGGTTTAAATTGATAAAATTAAAATTCTAGGGTTTAATTTAAAAAAATGCTCGAAACCCTATATTTTTTTAAAAATTTGCCCTAAAATATTTTTTATAAAAAATAAAAAATAAAATAATAAACTGTACACTATCTCAAATAGTAATATAGAGGAAATTCATGTTATGTGTGTAATTTTGTTTTTTTATTGCATGCAACAATGGATGTTGACAAGGTGGCGTGGCAAATTTGAACACCTCCAAAATATTAGCCAATTTGATGGGTAATAACCTTCCCCATTAGATTAAGCATCCTTATAATAATATTAATATATTAAAATGCTTAAAATGCATCAAACGAGTGGAGCCATCCAAGCACTACCATTAATTTAATTTTATTTATTTAAAAAAAAAAAGTCATAATCAATTTTATAATATGGTAACTTTTGTATATGATTAAGTCACTCTATGCGACAGCAAAACATTTCTTTTCTTAAAAAATAAACTCATGCAAATTGTTGCCTAAGTGCTTGAACCTTGTACCAACTACCAAAGTACAAAAGAAACTTTGAAGACCAGATAAAATTTAGGCAATTTGTGTTGTTTTTAAGGCATACAAAATAGTTCTAGAACTTTTCTGTTTGACTAACAACATTTTACAGTTGTATATGAATTGAAAACATAAAAATAACTATACTTCTTGTCTTAATTCGTTGTTCTCATTGCTCTTTTTTTTTTTCTCGTTCTTTTTGCAGGCATAATGGAATTTATTAGGTTGAGGTTGGATATGCTTTGTTCATATGATCATTTTTGAATTCATACACATGTATAGATGTCCTATACAAAAATGTTTATTAAATTTGAAACAAAAAGAAAATTTGAATCACATAGCTTAAGATTTGGAATAAATCTAAGAACACAAAAATGGTTATAGAACTGGACACAAAATATATATAGATGGAAAAGATTTTTCAAAATACTAACAAAATCTATAAAATTTTATACATATATATGTATTTGTATTCAATTTTATGATTAATTTTTGTATTTATAACAAAACTATAAGATTTTTAGCTAGTAACCCATTTTGATTAATAAGATCTGTAAAGAGGCAATTCTAAAGATTCCAGTCATTGCAGAGTTTGGAGGAAGATTAGATATATGCACACCTTATTGAGTATCTAGAGACATTATTTCTATGATTTTGATCCATAATACTCGAATTATAATAGAATTATTATTTTTTATCAACATAATAGAACAACCTTACCATTGCGGCAAGGGCCTCCCTCCCTCCCTCCCTCAATATGATTAATTTCTAAAAGGCATTGACTCCAAATAAATAAATAAATAAATAAATAATAACTCTACATAACCCTTAATTTAGGCAATGATTTAATTGTACGCATGTAAATGGGAGCAGTTTAAAAAAACATAATTTTGTTTTCTTTTGATAAATCTTGATCTATGCTCCAACACTTGTCAGATTTATTAATCTCATTGGCTTGAAGTTGTTATTTATTTGTCAACCAGATCAAAAGAAAAGACATACTTATGTTTCTCAATAGACTTTGCCTTAATTTAAAGTGGTACTTCAATCAATGCTAAACAATTAATGATCATCTTTATAATAATCTACACTCAAACCGTCCTTCTCCTTTGAGCCATCTTGCTTTTGACTATCTTGGAGATTCCATATATATTATAAGAAAAATGTGATGCAAGTGGGTACACGCATGCCAATCTAATTGTGATTGTTGAGGTTAGTTATGATACTCCGTACACTTTCTTACTTTGTTGATATAAGTTTGCATGTCTCCTGTTCTTTTCATCAATAAAGTTTTTTTTGTTGATCTAAAAAAAAAAAAGAGTACATGCATGCACGGTTTCCTTTCGAGAAATTTTATATTTCACCTATTTTATGTCATTGTTCTACATCATCAGATATATTTATCATTGATTTTTTATTTAGAAATAATTATTAAGCAAATAATATCATATCATGTAATTTGGTGACATAAAATTGTAAAAAAAATAAAAATAAAAAATAGTGATATATAGAAGTACTCTTTTCCTTTATATTGATATATAGAAGTACTCTTTTCCTTTATATTATTAAGCAAAAATTGCTTTCTATTTTCTATTTTTGAGAAAATAATAGATAAATAAAAAAAAATGGTGAAACTAATTGCAAATCAAACAAGTCAATCCAAGTGAGATTATATGTTTCACTTATACTCTGTCAGATTGTTTTTTTTTTTTGATCGGCTACTCTGTCAGATTGTTAACCGCTAAAGAAAAGAAATTTTATTATTTATATTCTTAACATATTTTATTAATTTGTAATTATTATTATTATTTTTTTGTGACAAAAAAAAAATGCTAATAGCAATCCTTTGGATGTCAATAATCTTAACAGGTGTATAAAAAATGAATCAAAATGTATAAAATTATAAAAGTATTTTGAGATATGTACTGAAATTGCATTAAAATTTGAACTTTTTGTCACTTTCTTATTCTTATTGACAATCCAGTGGATAGCATGATCCAATTATTATTTTTTAATTATTTCACATTTGTTTGATATTCTCTCCTTCTTTGTTAAGCAACAAAAGAGAAATTAGTGGGACAACAAAATCAAGTTTTGAAGGTGAAATGACCAATTAAAAAACACCTAGGGTTTGAAAAAATTGTGAGAATCTTGAAGAATATTCTATGGTCTCACTCCTATTTTTGCAAAGATTCCACTCGTCCACTTTACCCCTCTCATATGATCTGGTCTGGATCCTGAATCTTGGACTTGCCGACTAGGTTTTTGACCACTTCTTCGCGTAGGGTTTGTTTAGAAATAAGTTATTTTAATAATTTTTTAATTTTTTATTAAAATATAAGATAAAAAAAAATAATATGTTTGAAATGATTTTTAAAAAATTTACAAAATTTTTTTTTACAAAAAGTATTAAAGAAACGAAATCTTTAACTTTTTAATATAACTTTTTTATTTTTTAACTTTTTTTAGTACTTTTATTTTTTTTTTACTATTTTTTGAATTTCCCAAACTAAATCTACTCTCTTTCAGATTAAGATTTTTACTATAATTTTTTTTTAAATTTCTTTGTATTGATACCTCTCTCTTCTTTATTGTTTTATTTAGTTATTTTTTTGTGGGCTAATGTTGTGCCATTAGTTATTTTAAAATGACTTATGGAAAGATAGGTTCTTGCATAACAAACCAAACTACGTTATTGATTTGAACACCTTTCTTTCTAGGACTTGATTCTAATATAATTGTAATCAAAATGTAATTTTCGGCCTTGAAAATAACTCTACTTCTTGCTTTGAAAATTTTGACTAAATAAACTCTACAACTAATGCATGTATAATTTATAAACCCTAATTGATTAACCATGGGCAGTTGGTATTTACTAACAATCAGCCATAAAATTCATACAAAACCATCAAAAATCACAGCCATATTATTATTATTTGCTTAATGGTTATTTATTACACTTTTAGCCAATTACTTGCTTGAATATAGCTATAATTTTGTATGAGCAAATTACGCTGATGGTCTCTACATTTTATTCATTGTGTCATTGTGGTCCCTTTACTTTCAATTGACTTAATTTTAACCCTTAATTTTAAATTTGGTGTCAATTTGTTCCAATTGATAATACTTTTAGTAGTTTTGACAAAAAATAATGACTAAATTGGATTGAGATTAACTCATTGAGTTCAGTAAATTTATAATTTTATTCTAAAAAATATGACACACATCACTTATATACATATTTTTCATAAAAAAAAATACTAAGAGTTGTAAACAATTAGACCAAATTGAAATAAAACTATAAATTCATGATCAAAATCGAGCCAATTAAAATTACGATGACCAAAATGTCACAATAACCAAAATACAAGGACTACTATCCCAATTTGCATGATTGTTCGAGTAACAAAAATAATCTCTCTAATAATAAGAGAAAATATTACATTTATCCTGTTCTCCCATAATAAAAGTCTCCTACACTAAAAGTTATGTAGTTCACTCTCAGCTGCTTTTAGATTATTGATTACATTACCAAAGACCTTGACATTCCATTTTTTTAGTCCTGCCTTCAAAGTCTTCAATTTATCCCATACTTCATATCTGATTTGCCTTTATTAGGAAGGAAGTATACCTGGTGCAATTCATGTGAAGGTGAAAAGTGGAGTCGAATTGACAGAGTCTTAGTGGATCCGGAATGGGTAGAGTCTTTTAAGTTAAAATTATGGGGGCTACCAAGATTGATGTCTGACCACAGTCCTCTTCTACTAATGGAGGATGAAAGGGACTGGGGCCCTAAACCCTTCAGGGTCCAGAATGCATGGTTTCTACACAACGATCTTCACTCTTTTTGGGAAAACAGTTGGAAAGATTAATCCCATGCTAAATCCCCTGAAGTCAGGTTCTGCCATTGCTGGGGGTAAACCCAGAATCTGTTCTTCTCTGCATGGGATTAGGTGTATTAATGTATAAATATGAAGTATGGGATATCTTGGTAGTGCAGAAGTAATCTGTTTTGCTGGGTTGTGTTATTCAACAGTGGGATGTGCTGTTGGTGTGGTTCAGGGGATTTAGCAGCAGTAGTAACTCAGCTAGCTGTGGTGTTTTGGTTTTTCTTTCGTTGGTTTCTCACCAACTCTGGGGGTGCTAGCAAATGATAGGATGAGCTTTTTGGTGCCAACCTGGTTGGGATGATTTAGCTCATTGTGATGCTTTTGCACTTCTCTTCTCTTTATTGGTGTAATGTATTTTGTATCTTGTACTTGATACTTACATTAATAAAATCTTTTCTTTGCCGATCAAAAAAAAAATTCAAAAACATGAAGCATGAATCTCTTCATCTTCTCTTTCTCAAGCCCCAACCACACATTGATTCCTCCACTACCATTAGAGAGCAACAAAACAAACTCATCATTCCCACTCACAATAGGCCCACTATGAACAGGTTTCCCAAACCCAAAATCAAGCTCACCAAAGGGCAGTTTCCACCAAGCTGACACATAAAAAATTCCCATTGCAGATATTAGGAATACCCCTATACACCTCCAACCAATCAATCACTGACCTAACTTACTCATCTCTACTCACTCTCTCTATCCCCTCCCTTCTCAACACAAACTCTAATGGCCTCTCCACCAAATCACTCACTTTTGCAGTGACAAAGCCTGTGATCACAGCATTCCCAACAAACCCATCTGGCAATGGTGGTGAAACCCTAGCCCTAATGTCCACTGCAAAGAGAACTGTCGAAACTCATCCGGGTTTTTGAATACCGCCTTTGTTCTTGCATTCCATATGTGGGCTACAATGGTTTCAAAGCTTGAGCACTTGGCCATTGCTTTTTGTTTGAGTGCTGTGATTATTGAAGGAGTGAATCGGAAGGGTTTGTGATCATAAGCATAGTTGTTTGAGAAAACTAGAAGAGATGGAGATGGGCATGACTGATTTTGGGAAGTGAATGAAGCGGGAAGAGAAGAGATGTTCTTTGGTAGTTTTATGTATTCTTTGTGTGTGAATTTGATTTGTGGTGGATTTCTTGCCCTAATTGATGCTCTGTCATTGTGGATGATTTGGGTTTTTAGGGTTTCACCTCTGCATATGGAGGCAAGGTTGTGAAATTTTCCATCAAGGATACCATGGTTTGTTGTGAACCCAAGAGCAAAACCACCACACTTGAACCTTCTCACCTATAAATAAATAAAATTTTAAATTAAAAAAAAAAAATTCACAAGGCCAAAATTGTCAAAATAGTGCTAATTAAGATATGTGTGCTTATGTTAGGTTGAGTTTTTCATGTTTTCGGAAACAAAATAATGAGAAGTTTGAAATCAAGATACCATATGAAAAATTGTTTTCAAATTTTAAAATTTTTTTTTTTCCCAAAAATTAAAAAGAAAATCATATGAAAAGGATGAGTATTTTATTTTATTTTTTTACCAAAATGTATATATTTTCAAAAAAAAAAAAACAGAAAATAGATTTTGAAAAAGTCAACCATGGCTTGAAAATACTTTTTGAAAAACCAATTCACTTTTTAAAAAACACCAAAGAGATTTTTTTCAAAGCTTTGAAAAAAATTTACACAAAATATAAAAATGACCAAAATAATACTTATTTTTAAAACTTTTCATTGTTTTACTTTTAAAAATACAAAAAAAAAAAAAAAAATGAAAATACAAAGTAGTTTGTAAATTGTAATGGTCGTTATTACTGTCTTCTTGTTACTAAAAGTTTATGATCATCATCTTGGTATATATATATATTGATATTGAAATTTGATGTGAGAGAACAAGTTATTAGAGTTGCCTGTGCCGTTTGGTAACACTTACGTTTTCAGTTTTCTGTTTATATTTACAAAAATTTTAAAAACTCAAATAAAAACTTGTTTGGTAAATTTTTGATTTATAAATCAATGGTCTCAGTTTATAAATTTGGCCAAAAAATTGTTTCCGTTTTGAGTTTTTAATTTTTTTTTTTTTTTACCACCCAACACTAGCCACCACCTGCCACCATTTTTCACCACCGTCTTCTGCCACCGCCACCCACCACCCACCACCACTCACCTGCCACCCAATCGCTGCCGCCGCCGCCGCCACTATCACCACCCACCCGCCACCGACCACTACCATCCACCGTCTGTCGCCGCCGCCACCACCACTCACCACCCACCTGCCATCACCATCCACCCACCACCACCAACCACCTGCCACCCACCCACCACCACAACCACCCACCACCCACCACCACCACCCGCCACCGTCACCCACCCACCACCGTCACCCACCCACCACCTACCACCCACCACCACCACCCGCCACCCACCTGTGTGACAACCCTCGCCACTGTTTACTAATATACCTCTGATTACTGCTAAACTGTGGTTAAGCATGTTAAGTAACTAATCTGACTGAAATTCTGAACTGATTGATTCAGTGTATTAGTTTAAATACAAATCTATCTGTTTGACTGCTAAATGATCTATTCATGTTTTATGTTTTAAACTGCAAATTGAAGGCCTTATCGGCGGCCGAATCTGAAATCGATTAATATTTTATGCTAATTAGAATTTATATGATTTAATGGTAGATTTGATTGAAATGCGATTTAGAATGATTAAATTAGATTAAATAATGTTAAATTACATTAGTTGCATTATTTACCTTTTTGCCACATTAGTGGGCCACTTCATGAGACCTCTTGAGATTTGAATTTGTATCATTTTGTTGTATCATTCTCCATCTTCTTGGACAAAACCGACTAGAGAGAGGGAGAGTTAGGAGAAAACTTGAGTTCATCAAATTTAGCTTGGGAACTAGAAGAAATTGAAGAGAGATTGCATAATTGAGCTTCCATTCTTAAAATTGGAAAATTGAGGTAGGAGACTCACCCCTTTAATTGTGAGTTTGAGTTGTTCTTGCATGATTCATGGTAAGGTTAGTGATTTAAGGCATGAATTAGCTTAATATGTTGAATTGAGTAGGAATTCATGCATACATGTATACATTGTTGAGTTTTGAGGTTGATTTCATGGAAATCCTCACATGCATGTCCATATTCTAGCTTTGGTCCATGAATTCAGCATGTTTTTAGAAGGATTGACTCATTTGTTCTTGTATTAGAAGCTTTGAAGTTGATTAAATTCATGCATGTTGCATGTACATCATGTTCTTGAAGTTTTGTTTGGAAATGGATTCAATTGAACTACCTTTGGGCTTTTATTTTGCAAATTGATCTTTGAAACATGTCATATTACGAGTTTTAAAGTGTTTTCTAGAAAATTAGCCCAAAATGATCGAATTTGGTGTTTCATGCTTGGAGACAAATCTGAAAATTCCATATTTTGGATCCACGCTCGAGTGGGGAACTCCACGCTCGAGCGTACACTCTGAGTTCATGCAGTCCGCTCGAGCGGGGAAAGGAACGCTCGAGCGTGAAATGCGTGTATCCAATACTTTGCATGTGTTTACAGTCCGCTCGACCGAGGGAATGCACGCTCGAGCGAGGACTTGTGTCTCACGCTCGAGCGGGGGTCGAGCGCCCGTTGAGCGTGAATTTCATGCATCCAGTACTTTTACAGTCCGCTCGAGCGAGGAAAGTCACGCTCGAGCGTAGTTCTTTTGTCTGCATGTCTGCTCGAGCGGAGAAAGCCACGCTCGAGCGGGACCCCTATTTCAGCAAAAATTTGAAAAGTGTTTTAAAGTATATCTTTGCATCCTCATTCCATCCTAGGCATTCCTAGGCCTAGTTTAAGGTATCTTAATGAGGATAATGCTATAGAACCACACCGAGTCAAGATAAGGACTAAGTTATTGTTTCCCAAACGTGCAACTTAGTGTGTGTTCATCCTGTAACTGTGTAGGGTTGGCATCCGAGGACGCTCACTAGCCTATCTGTAGCCCAGAACTCTGTAAGTAACCGTGTTGTAAAGATATGTTCAATCATGAATATTTTCTGAATGATCTACTGTACTGCTTTCTGAAATGATATTTCTTACTGAATGAATGATGTCCTATTGATGAACTGTACTCGTGGTATCCATAGCAATATACTGTTACTGTACTGCTACTGTCACAGAGATCTCTGTCGGTTCCCATGTTGGAACCACTACTGTTTACTGTTATGATGGCCATCAACTGACTTTCGGTCTGTTAAGACCTACTGTACTGTTTGCTATTGGATCTACCACATATAACTGCTATGGTTTCTAAATGACTGATATGACTGTTTAATGACTGAAAGGATATTCATTCTTAATCTCTTTACACAACTGTTATTCATTGGGTTTTAACTCACTGTTTATATATATATGTAGGTGTCCAGGCATCGGATTGGAGCTAGGAACGTTTGGTTTAACTCTCTTTTTGTCAAGCCAACCACTGTGCCTCACTGAGAGGTTCCAAGTGCTGCCAAGCCAAGGCTACTTTGGGGTGTTTTAGATTCCCCCTTTCTGTTTCTGTTTTGTATAGACTGTATGAGACTGGCACTGTACTATTATGGTAAGGATTTGGTCCCTAACCTGAATGTCTGTATATGATGTATGTATATACTGTTATGGTTTTAAATGTGAATGTGTTATGAAAAGTCTTTTTGCATACAGACTGTCACAGCTCATTGGACATCTTTCATTTACTGTTTTGGCTTCCGCCAACCCCTGTACTCTGTATTACTGTTATTACTGTTAAGCAGGCCTTCGGTAATCACGGATTACTGGCCGGTGTCGGTGCTAAACCCATAGGGGCAGGTTTGGATCGTGACAACCTGCCACCACCACCCACCACCACCGCCACCACCACCCACCGCCACCACCACCCACTCGCTACCACCCGCCACCGTCACCCACCCACCCACCCACCCACCACCTACCCGCCACCGCCACCGCCACCGCCCGCCACCCGCCACCACCACCACCACCACCACCCGCCATCTGCCACCACCACCCGCCACCACCACCACCACCACCACCACCCACTCACCACCACCCACCACCCGCCACCACCACCACCCATTCGCCACCCGCTACCCACCACCACCACCACCACCACCCGCTACCCACCACCCACCGTCACCACTTTCCACCACCGTCTTCCGCCGCCACTTGCCACCACTTGTCATTTCTCTCTTTTTTGTGTTTTTAAAATTTTTTAAACATTTTGTCAATTACCAAACGCGTTTGTAGTTTATGTTTTTCTAAAAATAAACAAAAACCAGTTTATAAAATTTTTGTAAATATAAACTGAAAACGTAAATGTTACCAAACAGACCGGAAGAGTGCAGTTTCATCCAAGCTTTTGTATAAACCAGGCCTATGAATGAGATGAAGGAAAGTCGGATTCGGGACAGAAAGATTTCCAAGATCCTTCAAACCAAGCCTTGATGTTGCATTAACAAAGAGGGCTCCACCATTGTTGCACACTAGCTCCAACCTACTGGTTACATGGTTAAACCTCAGCCTACCAGCCATGAATTAGTAAGGAACCAAAAGCACTTCAGCCACTGCTTTCTTCACTACCTGTTAATGATATAAATAAAGCCTTGTTTGGGAACACATTTTTTTAGTAATTTTTTGATTTTTTGACTAAATTATAATATATGAAAAACTACTATGTTGAGGATGATTTTTTTATTTTTTTAAAAAAAATGTGCAAAAAGTAGAAAGAAATTTTTTTTTTTTTTGACTTTTTAGTATACGTTGTTGACTTTTTGATTTTTTTAATAATTTTTTGACTTTTTAACTAAAAAAGTGATTTGCCAAACAAGACTTAAGTGAAAAGTCTTAACTACACAGAAAATTTTAACAGAATAGAAACATAATTGTGAACAAAATGTGGAACTCACATACGTCGGCCCTATCTGTGGGTTGTTTTGGGAAGATGGTAAAAAGTGATTTTTTGACTTTTAACTAAGTTTTTGACTTTTTTAGACAAATGATTTGGGAAGTTGGCAAAAAGTGACTTTTGACTTTTTTGATTAATATTTGTTTATAATGTCAAATCATAATGAAATGACCAAAGTATCCCTAGCCAATTGAAAAATTACACATTTTCACCCTTTCATTTTCCACCTATGGAGGGTAATTTCGTAATTTTTCTTTTGGCTTATAACCAACTTCCCAAATCAATTTATGACCAAAAAAAAGTCACTTTTTACGTTTTGGCAAAAAGCCAAAATGCCACTTATAACCAAGTTGCCAAATTGAGCCTTTGTAGGTCCACACCTTTGGTCTTACATTTATTTCCCATTTTGTGAAAAACTTCGGCACTGTTTGGTTTGATTTTTAGGCCTCGTTTGGGAACCCTCCTTTTTAGCTAAAAAGTCAAAAAAATTAGCCAAAAAGTCAACAACTCATATCAAAAAGTCAAAGATTCTCTTTTCTCTCTACTTTTTGCACATCTTTTCATAAAAAGCCAAAAAGTCATCCCAAACATACTAGTTTTTTTTAACTCATATTTTAGCCAAATAGCAAAAAAGTTACTAAGGGTTAGTTTGGGGTGTTCTAAAAAAGTGTACTTTTTGTCTTTTTACGAAAAGATGTGCAGAAAAGTAGAGAGGTGATGTGATGGAAAAAAGATAAAAAGATAAAAAGATGGATTATATAGTAGAAGCCAAACTTGGCCTAAATTAGCATGTTCCCAAACGAGGCCTTAAAACATGATTTGAATGAAAAAATAGAAAAGTTTATTTGATTAATTAGTTTTTAAAATACAGTCCAAAACTCAATTTTCGTCTCCTTTTTTTTATTATTAATAAATCAATTATTTTTTTTCACTCCTCTCTCATTCTTTCACATTCTATACATTAATTAATTAAATTTTCTCTCGCACCCATCTATTCAATTAAAAAAAATAAAAAATTATAAATCATTCAAAAACTATTTTCAAAACTCATAACTAAAAAAAAATTTCAACTTTAGAACTCTTTTTAGCAACTCGTCTATAACTCAAAACTCATTTCAAAAACTAAATCAAACGGAGCCTTTTATTTTCCTAACATAACTGTATAATAAGAACACTACAACAAAAATAATCTTTAGAGACGAAAACTAATGACGAAAATAAATTTTGTCACGAAATACGTATATTTTAATGACGAAAATAATATTTCGTCTCCAAATGTACCATTTTTAAAGACAAAAATAAAATTTTGTCACCAATCTAAATCATAATAAAAAAATTAGGTGACGAAATTATTTTTTGTCATTATTTATATTTTTTTTGTCACCAAAGATTTTCCCGCTAATTTTTTCGGAGAGTGCCAAAATTTTGAGACTTTTGGTGATAAAAAAATTGGTCACCAATTATAAAATTATTAATAACGAATATATTTTTGTCACCAATAATTTTTAATATTTTAATATTTTAATATCATTTTATGACAACTATTTTTGTGGCCAATATTTTTATCTTTGGTGAAGAAATAATTTTGTCACCAATAAATAATTTAGTCGCCAAATATTTTAGGGGAAAATAAAAATGTATTGGCGCCTATAGAAGCAGATGGAAAGCAATCGGTTCTTCTTCTTCTCAAACACACACAATAATTTCTCCATCAAACCTGATTTCACACACACACACACACACACACCCCTTATACTCATTCACACACAGAGTTTCCTCACCGCCGCTGCTACCATTTCATCGACTCACTGCCGACAGCCTTTCCTCACCGCCGCCATTGGTTTCTCCTTCCCTTGCTGCCGATCGTTAGCCCCTCTTTTTCTCACCGCCGCTGCTGTGCCGATCGGAGAACCACCACCGCTGTTAGTCTCTCTCTCTCTTCCTCTCTCTCTCTCTCTCGATGCTCCCTCTGTCTAATATTTTCTTTCTCTGATGTATATGCTCTGTATACATATAAAATATATATATATAACTTCAGTAGCCGATTTTACCACTTCTCAATTTTTTCTTTTTTGGTTGATCCCCATCTTTCATTCCTCAGTTTCCCTCTCACTGGTTGCAGATTTTTTTACATATAAAATATATATATATATATATACAACCTGTGATTTTTCTATTGTTGCTTCTTTTGCCATACAACTATTCTTCAATCCCACTCAGCCTTTTTGTCACGACCCAAACCCGGCCCTATGGGTTTAGCACCGTAACTAGCCAGTAATCCGAGATTACCGAAGGCCTGCAGAACAGTAATACAGTAAAACAGAGTACAGGGCCTGGCGGAAGCCAATACAGTAAATAACTAGTGTCCATTGAGCTGTGGAAATCTGTATGCCAAAAACATTTTCCATGCATTCATTCAGTTCAAGCAGTACAGTCTATATACAATCATTTACAACATTCAGGACAGGGACTTAATCCCTTGAGAACAGTACGGTAAAACAGTAAACAGTTATACAGTAATACAAAACAGTCGGGAGACAGGTGGGGAACACAAAAAAAACACCCCAAGCCATAGCATGGCATCTCGGAACCTCGCAGAGAGGCACATAGGCTGGCTTGACAAAACTGGGGGACTAATCCCACGCTCCTAGCTCCGGTCTGGCTGCTGAGAACCTACATATATATATATAAACAGTGAGCTAAAGCCCAGTGAATAACAATAAGTGTAAAGAGGTTATGAATGAATGTCCTTACAGTAATGAAATCAATTCATTATACAGTATTTCGATCTTTCAGTATTTCAGTCAATCAGTATTTCAATCAATCAATCATATGTGGTACATCCATTAGCCTATAAACAGTAGGTCCAGAAGGACCGGGTCTTAACAGACCCAACAGTAGTGATGGCCATCAGTCAGTAAACAGTATGGTTCCACAAGGGAACCGACAGAGCTCTGTAACAGTCAATAACAGTAGGTGCTAAGGATGCCACAGTACAGTTCAGAAATAAAGGACATACATTCATTCAATAAACATTATCAGTTCAATAAACAATTCAGTTCAGTATTCAAAAGATAACCATTTTGAACATATCTTTACACAATCTGTTACTCACAGAGATTGGGCTAATAGCAGCTTAGAGCGCGTCCCCGAGAGCCAACCCTAAACAGTCAATAAATAGAACACACACTAAGTTTCACAGTTGGGAAGAGTGATAATTAAATCCCTAAATTTCCTCGGTGTGGTTCTATGTCCAAATCCTCATTAAGATGCCTTAAACTAGGCCTAAGAATGCCTAGGATGAGATGAGGATGCAAAAATACACTTGGAAGGCATTTTTCAAAAGTTGCTGAAAATAGGAGCCTCGCTCGAGCGAGCCTTCCTTCGCTCGAGCGAGCTTCCAAAATCAAAGGCTTCGCTCGAGCGAGAAATCCTTCGCTCGAGCGACCTGCATGAACAGTAAAAGTACTGGTTGCTGGATTTTTACGCGCGATACCACGCTCGATGCTCGCTCGAGCGGATCCCTGTACAAAGGTGCTCGCTCGAGCGAGGAATCCTTCGCTCGAGCGAGGAAGCAAAATCTGGAATTTCCAGATTTGTCTCCCAAGTTCGAACCAAGCATTCAACCATCCAAAACTCAACCTCTTGGGCCCAAATCCTGGGAAAACATTTCAAACTCATAGTACAACAAGTTTTAAAGCTCAATTTATGAATTCAAGCCCCAAAGGTTGGTCAATTAAATCCAACATTCAAACCCATTTCATGAACAATATGTAAACATGCAATGCATGAGTTTCAAACCAAAATCAATGTTCAAATCTTGCTCTAATGAGCTCCAATCTTTGAAAACCAAATGAAAACATGGTCTATGGTAAAGACATGGACATGCATGCACAATTTATCATGAATTCAACTCCAAACTTACTAAACTCAACATGCATGCAACTATCAAGCTTCAATTCAACATTCTTGCACTAAAACATGGCCTAGCTCTTTAATTGGACATGAACTATGCAAAATGGGGCTTAAAGATAACAAGAAGACAATGAATTTCCTTACCTAAGTCTTGTAATTTAAGCCTAGAAGCTCAATTATGCAAATACACTCCAATTTACTTCAAGTCTTCAAGCAAATCAACAAAATGAACTCACTCTCCCCTATTTCCTCTCCTAGTTCGGCTAAAGCATGGGGAATGGCTGAGCAAATGTTGTGTTTGATCAAATGAAGACTCAATGTATGTGAGATAGTGGGCCACTAGTGTGGTCTAATTGTAAATAAGTCCAAGTTTGTAATTAACTCATTTTTTTATCTAAATTAATCATTCCTAATCAATTTTCAGATAAATATATCATTAAATCACAAATATTCTCCTGATTACAAAACACTAAACGGTTTCCAAATCGGCCGCCGATAGGGCCTTCAATTAGCAGTTTAAACATATAAATCAAGCAGATAATCACATAAGTCAACAGATACAATATGCAATTCAATAGACAAACTTATTCAGTTTCAGTTTCGATTTCAATCGTTCCATTCAGTACTTCAGTTAATTCAATTATCAGTCATTATCAATTCAGTTTAGCATTAATCAGTATATAATTCAGTGGTTAATCGGTAGTCAATACGAGGGTTGTTACACTTTTGACTTCAATTTCAATCCCATCTGCTGCATATATATAGGCTGCATATTTTAGGCCTTTTGACAGTGGCAGTTCATTACATGTATTAGAGGCCATGCCTCTTTAGTCTCTGTAGCAGTAGTAGTAGTAGTAATGTTATGTTTAGGTAGTATCAAGTATGCTCTTGCACTAGCTAGTATCTTTTTAGTTGTGTTTAGTTGTTGATGTTCAGCTTGGAAGGAGACAATTTTGTGATCTCCTCCATTGTTTTCATCCATTGCGAGCTCTATTTTTTCGGTTTTGAGGATAGGAACAGAACAATTTGTGGCTTTTGTACATTGTGAGATATATGTTGTCATACATGTTTGAGGAAGGGAATTATATAATCATGGTTTAAATCATGGGATCGTCACCATGAGGAAGGGATTATTCATGTACACACCCCTCTAAAGATAAGTCCACATAATTTAATGTCAAATGCCATAAAAGAAATATTTTGCCCTAATTAATTTTAGGTAAGATGGCTTTGTATGAAGATAGGCATATTAGTCATACTCTTAATCATTACCTATAAAAGGAGAATATATATCATATGCAAATTATGTCATTTGCAAATTTGATTATAACAAATAACATAACTCAATACTGCAAGGATCGTAACTTAAAAAAAAAAAAAAAAAAGTTATAATTAAACATCACATGAGGTATAATTAAGAACTTTTGTTAGAATGTTATGTTCAGAAGTAGCTATCATTTTTGGTTTTGTTTTTGTGGGATTTCTGTTCTGGTTAGAAGGGGCCTAGGTTAGTAGATGCAACATCAGTAGCCTTCAGTGTGGGAGTTCTGCTGGTGGAGTATTTTGGTGTTATAATGGTGGAGTATTTTGCTTTTGTATTGTAGTAGGAATGGTGTTAGAATGTTAAAATCAATAATGACCATTTTTGTTAGTTTTTATTCCTTACTTGCATATAACCTTAAAACTTGTATAAGAATCTTCATTAAAGATCTGGACATATATTTGGTGAAGTTCTTATTGAATTTTTCAATTTAATTAGTTCATAAATACACAAGTCTGCATTATACTATATTGTTCCTAATCTTTCATTTGTGATCAGACATGGATAAAAGTTGGATTGCCCTAGGTAGGACGGTTGATGGAACGATGAGTAAACCATATAATGATGGGGTCAAGTTATTTCTTCAATTTGCAATGGGGGTTATAGACCAGAATGGTAATCTCTGCCCATGTATAAAGTGTGCGAATGTTTATAGACAAAATCTTCAAAATGTGGAAATTCATTTGCTCCAATATGGGATTATGCAAACTTACACTATATGGCACCAGCACGGGGAACCCCGTGTTTCAAACGAGGCTTACCATGATGATGAGATGTGACTTGATGGTGATGAAATTGTAGGTGGTATTGAAGCCTTAGTGGAAGATCGAATAAGAGGGGAATCAACTGATACAACCCAAGGGAAGGAAGTGAGAACTTTTGATCAATTGTTGACTGATGCCAAGCGTGAGCTGTTCCCAAATTGTACAAATTATACTTTGTTGAAGTGCTTAATATGAAGGTAACAAATCATTGGAACAATAAGTCAGTTGATATGATGCTAGAGCTTTTAAGTAGACTTTTACCAAAAAAAAAATTCGGTTCCAAAGTCAACTAATGAAGCTAAGAAAATACTACGTGACTTGGGCTTGTCATATGAGCTCATTCTTGCTTGCATAAATGATTGTGTATTATTTTGGAATGAGAAGATAAATGTCCGACTTGTGAGACATCTAGATACAAGATCAATCGTAGAAGGGGTAAGAAGATCCCTCATAAAGTATTGCGGTACTTTTCTTTGACACCAAGGTTAAAAAGATTATACATGTCAAGGAAGAGGGCTGAGGACATGAGATGGTACAAAGACAAACGAGAGGACGACGAGATATTGAGGCATCCTGCTGACAGTGATGAGTGGAAAGAATTTGATGCACAACATCCCGAGTTTTCCTTAGAGCCTCGAAATGTGAGGCTAGGGTTGGCCGTTGATGGGTTTAACCCTTTTGGGAACATGAACAACTCTTATAGTTTGTGGCCCATCATACTCATTCCATACAACTTGCCACATTAGTTGGTTATGAAGGATCCATTTTGTTTGATGTCATTACTTATTCCTGGAGAATCGCAACCAGGGATTGATATTAATGTCTACATGCGACCATTGGTGGATAAGTTGAATGATTTATGGACAAATGGTGCATTGACTTACGACACCTCCACCAATGAGACTTTTCGAATGAATGCAGCTTTATTGTGGACAATACATGATTGGCCTGCATTTGGTGAGATATCTGGGTGGAGAACAAATGGTCATTATTCTTGTTACACTTGCAATGATGAACCGTATTTTGAATCTTTGATAAGTAAGATGGGGTACACTAACCATCGATGTTACTTGCTTGAAGACCACCCAGAAAGGTGAAAGAGTAGGGCTTACAATGGTAAGATTGAGAAACGGAAGAGATCTTTAGAGTTGTCGGCGGAAAAGATACAAGACCAGTTGGACAACCTGACAGATGTCATATATGGAAAGCATCCAAGTAATAGAAAAAGGCCCCGTCAAGCACCTAATTGGACAAAGGTAAGCATCTTGTATGAGTTACCCTATTGGAAGAAGCGAAAACTTCGACACAACATTGATGTCATGCATGTGGAGAAAATTTTTAGTGAAAATGTTTTCAGAACTATGTTAGGCATTGATGGAAAGAACAAGGACACAGATAAGGCACGGTTAGACTTGGAAGATATGGGTATAAGGAAAGAGCTATGGCTAACACAACGACCCGATGGATCACATTTCAAGCCTCGAGCAATCTTTTCGTTGACACCTGCAGAGAGGGAGGGTTTCTTTGAATTTTTAAAAACTGTCAAGCATCTAGATGGGTATGCGGCAAACATACCCAAATCAGTGAATGCAAGAAATGGTAGACTAACAGGCCTAAAAAGCCACGACTGCCATGTACTGATACAAAGAATTCTTTCCATTGGAATGCGTGGTTACGTGGATAAAAAAATTAGCACAACACTTTTTGAGTTAGGTAATTTCTTCCAAGACCTATGCTCTAGAACACTCAGGCGGAGCGAACTGGAGAAATTAGAGGAACGTATAATACACATTTTATGCAAGCTTGAAAAGATCTTTCCTCCAGCCTTCCTCGATGTGATGATCCACTTGGCTGTTCATTTGCTCATGAGGCTATTCTTGGAGGACCCGTACAATATCGATGGATGTACCCAATTGAAAGGTATTTTTTACACTTATACTTGTAAATGAGATTTGCGTAAGTGTGTTGCATATGTAATTATACTCCTAATTCGTTCTCTCTTGAAGGTTTCTTGGAGCATTAAAAAAATATGTGACCAATCGAGCTCGACCAGAAGGTTCAATTGCCGAGGCTTACATTGTCAAAGAGTGCATTACTTTTTGTTCAATGTATGTTGATGGGATTGAAACCGTGCATAATTGACCAGAACGAAATGAAGATCGCGATGAACGTCAACAAGGGTTGACAGTATTCATAGAAACTACACGAGATGCTGAAATGTCTCAAGAAATTTGTGATATTGCTCATTGGTTTGTGTTGTACAATAGCCCAGAGATTAAAAAGTATTTAGAGTATGTGTTTCATTGAATTATGTTTATACAAACGAATGCTTATGTGTTGATTGATTTTGAATTAGTACATGTGTACATCTTTGCTTGGGATATTATTTGATTCGAATCGGCATATCCTTTCATATCTGCTGCATGTGTATTTAGATTGGTTGGACCCACAAGATTGAGACCGTATTCATTGAATGTATATGCTCCAGTAGGAAATTTGTGAAATATGTATTGGGATATCAATTAACTCTGCACATGCACATGTACATCTGAACCTATGCTCGGGGTGATTTGTTATGTTACTAACCTCAATGACTGAACCATTGGAATTATGATTCCGTAATTATGTGACTGCGTTGGGCACCCCAAATGATGAACCTTATAATTAGGAGACCATGTAGTTTGACTGGTAGAAAATTGATTGGGCTATGTGGCTATATTGGGTTTAGCTCATAAGCCTATGCTTTTGTGACTAATTTGGAACTTTTGCGTAACAATCCTATACTATGCGTAACCGAGGAACTCTGTTTAATGTGTTACTGTGCACCATGTGCTTGTATATAAGATTTGTTTGGGAATTGCTGTATTGATTATGGTACATACCTCCTGATCTGAATAACTACACGTTTATGCAACTACCCCTGAATTTATGTAGTCGATGCCATATTGTACATGACTTGAAATGCTTTGATATGAACAGTTGTGATGAATAATTCTGATATGACTTTGAGAACTGATGAACTTAGGACAGTTGTGAAACCATCGACCATGTACCTAAGCAAACGAAGGATGCCTTACAGAACCGAATGTGCCCCATTTGAGAAAACTTTTATCTGGTCATTCTGATGGAACTTTTGTTTGATTTGGCCTACTAGAACCCTTGCCTGATATAACTTGATGGAACCCTTGTTTGATTTAATTTGGCAAGACCAGTGTCGGGATTGGTTTGATAAGACCCTCTATCTGATTTAATTTTGTAAAAAGGGATTGAGGATTGCCTGTAAATAAATAGCCAGATTATTCTCGGCAGAAAAACTGATAGACCCAAAACTTGAATTCGTTCGGAATACTCGACTTATTGGAAAGACCTTTTGTGGACTATCAACAGATTGACCTAACCAAACGCACCATTAAGAACCAATCCCCAACTATTGAGGACATATGTGTTAAAAATGAACCGAATTGTACAAACCCCGTGATTGGGTGTCGTAAGGAGTGTTGTTCCATTTTGTTTGTTTGACGCTATGGGAACCGATGACGGTAGATTGATTTGATTTTGAGCAGTACTGAACATTTGTCATTGACTAATCAGAACATGTTTTGTAAGGGAGAGTGGTTGCTTCAGTGTTATCAGATTTTGGGGAAATCAGGTTATAGTGAATGGTGTTGTGTTGCTTTGATGACATTCTTAGAGTGTCCTTTCGTGCTAAGGGACGTTAAGCCTATGTAGCACCTTTGATTGAGATACCTTTTGCCACCGACGATTTCGTACGGGTGGGTTTGACTAATCGATCTGGAATCGGCCACCGATGGTCGCGAACGGGTGTGCTTCGATTCCGAGACGATTATTCCTTTGTTTTGTTCGGAATGTCATCCTTTGGTATATGTAAATGTTTTAACATCCAAGAAGCTTTGAAAGACCCTGATTATCCGAAAGTGTGTAGATTCAGTACGCCTTGTGTAAATAACTGCTCAGTGCCATTATATTCTGCAATTGGGGCTCTGAGGATGTGTAAATTATGTTTAACGAGTGTTTGACTGTTTTTAATACTACCTTTGACGCCGTGGGGATTAATATGTGAATTGCCTTATGCTTCCGACAACTATCAGATAATATGGAGAGACTTGATGGAAGGGGGAATTGAATGAATTGGGAACACGTGTATTATGTTAAAAGTTGACTGCTTCGATGTTCTTGTGCTTTACAATTGGTGCTATGGGGATATATGAGTTACGTATGTCGTGTGGTGGATTGTTTTGTTGTTATCCTTTGTTAGTTCGAGAATCTGTATCTGGATCCACTTTGTGTTCCTGAAAACTTTTGATTGACCTTGGATGACTGTGATGAGTCACTAAACTAAGTACTGAATTGGGTTGCAAATTGCGGGATTATTGAAGAACGAATTGAACTTCTGTGACAAGGAAATGAACCGAACTTCTGGGGTAAAGTTAGTTAGCATTAGAAATAAATATGTTGGCGACCTATTGTGAAGAAGAAATTGTTGAATTAGTGCCTAAATGTTTTCGGTGCCAACAAGGCAAAGTTGAATAACAGATATTGGCAGAACTACTGCAATCTCTACCTCTATTTCAGAATGGAAATAGAAATATGTGACTACAAATTTCGTTGTGGGGCTGCCTTGGACGCCCAAGTATAAGTCCCGTTTGGGTTATTGTGTACAGAATTACTAAGTTTGCTCATTTCCTCCCTGTGAAATTTTTGTATGAGGCTTATAGACTGACAACTGTTACGTCAATAAGATTGCTCGTTGCATAGGATCTTAGTGTCTACTGTTTAGACAGGAATCCTAAAATGTGTCTGAATTTTGACAAGCCTTCAAGAGGCAATGGGAACTGAATTGTGATTCGGCGTTGCTTTCCATCCGAAAATCGAAATGTAACTAGAAAGAACTTTTGGGAGAAATGCTCCAAATACGTGCAGTAGATTTTTCGGAGAGTTTGGGAGATCTATCCATTGTTGGCAGACTTTGCTTACAACCATAGCCTATACTCTAGTTTTGGTGTGACACCATACAAGTCTTTTATGGAGGAAAAGTTGAGTCTTTGACTGATTGAGAACAGAGTGTTGCTTGATTTTGAAACTAAGCAGATAACTATCAAAAGGATTGGAACCATTGAATAAGAAGGTATTCCGAAGTGTTTTTGGCTAAAGGTAAATTAAGTTTGGAGGACCAAACTTCCTAAAGGGAGGAAGACTGTGATACCCCTGTTCCGGAATATATTAATTAGTCCTTAACATGAATGTGATTATGTGTTTTGTTATGATTTTGTGTACCATTATGTGAAAATATGTGGTTTTGAATTTCTATCTGTTCACCGTAGGAATATCTGTTTGATTATTTGCTTTGGAAATTAAATTGAGGGCCTTATCGGCCACAGAACCCGAAATTGATTACGCCATTGTGGTTGGCATAATTTTTAGAGCCTACGGTGAAATTTAATTGAAAAATTGATTCGGGTCAGATTAAATCGATTAAATTAGTGGATTGGTACCCAATTGCGTTATTATTATATTGACTTAGTGGGACTTGATGTATTTGAGCACTACACCTCATTTCTCTCCTTTAGCTCATTTTGACTGATTCTTGGACTCAAATTGAGAGAGAGAGCCGACTATAGAGAGGGAGAAAGAGGGATTGTGCAATTGTGGTCTTGAAACTTGGAGGTTGGAAGCCTAATTCAAGATTTAATCATAGATTGTGAGAATCAAGCTCCTAGGTGAGTAATTCTTGGAGTATAGTTTGTAATTTTTGTGTGCTCAAACTAATTTAGTGATCAAGAGTAAGATTGAAATGAAATTGGGTTATATTTGTTGAATTGAAGCTTAATATGTGCATGCATGTAGGAAATTACCTTGAAATTGCATGTTTGAACACAAATGTGTATAATCCATGTGAAATATTAAAGGAAACTCATGTCTTGATCACCCTTTGTGTTATCTAAGTAGAGAATGTGGCTAATTCATCACATGCATGTACAATTTGAGAAGATATGAGCTTGAATGCATGAGTTTGTTATGTTGATGTTGAGTTTGACATATTTTGGAACATGCATGTGGGTAAATCAAGAAATTGAGCTCCATAATGTTATAATCTTACATTGGTGCCATGTTAGTATGTGTATATTTGAGATTTGAGCCATAACATGCATGTTTTGTTGGTTGGAATTCGAATTGGAGCTCAAGAACTCAATCTGGAAAACCCAGATTTTTTATGTCCGCTCGAGCGGAGAAATAGACGCTCGAGCGGGAAAATCGTGCTCCCAGCACTTTTGTAGAGTTGGATATCCGCTCGAGCGGGATATCTCACGCTCGAGCAGGGAGCTTTTGTAGACAAGCATTCCGCTCGAGCGCCCTATTCCACACTCAAGCTCATTTTTCATGCAACCAGTACTTTTGCAGGCTTAAGGGTCCGCTCGAGCGAGGACCTTATTTTCTGAAATTCTGTTTTTGCATTCTGTGTTCTATTTTTCGTTCTCTTTCACTTAGAAGCACTCTTAGGCATATGTTAAGCATCGTAAATGAGTTAATGAGATTGGAATAAAGCCTAATGAGGAACATGTGAATTAAAGAACGGATTAAACTGTTGGTGACCCTTTTGTGTTCATGAAATGTGTAGGGTCAAGCTCCGGGGCAAATCCACAAGCCGATCACTGTGAGTAACATCTTAACAAAAGATGTTTGAATATGTTGTTGTCCTATTGCTTACTTCTATGTAAGTCTGTAAGTCCATTAATTTGAATGGTGGACAATGTCTGATATGAAAGTTTGCAATGGGCCAGGGGCCGTTTTGACAAGAAATAATAAATGGGCCAGATGCCGTTTTGACAAGAAATAATGAATGGGCCAGAGGCCGTTTTGATATGAATGATTGGGCCAAAGGCCAGTTTGACACGAAAGTGTGAGTGGGCCAAAGGTCGTTTTGAGATAAACGAATGGACCGAAGGTCGTTTTGACAGAAATGAATGGACCAAAGGTCGTTTTGATAGAAATGAGTGGACCGAAGGTCGTTTTGACAGAAATGAATGGACCAAAGGTCGTTTTGATAGAAATGAGTGGACCGAAGGTCGTTTTGACAGAACTGAATGGACCAAAGGTCGTTTTGATAGAAGCGAATGGACCGAAGGTCGTTTTGACAGAAATGAATGGACCAAAGGTCGTTTTGAGATAAACGAATGGACCGAAGGTCGTTTTGACAGAAATCAATGGACCAAAGGTCGTTTTGATAGAAATGAGTGGACCGAAGGTTGTTTTGACAGAAATGAATGGACCTAAGGTCGTTTTGATATGAGTGAGTTGGCCGAAGGCCGTTTTGACATAAATGAATGGGCCGAAGGCCGTTTTGACATGAATGGAAATCCGAATGGGCCAAAGGCCAGAATGTTTGGAACTACAGTCACTTGATTTAAATTCCGTATAGTCATATACCTGTTAAATAGAAATATGAATTATGCCCAAGGCCGTTTGGAAAATGTTGTTCTACATTGTTATGTAACTTCTGTATTTGATTTGATATTATTCACTGGGCTATCGCTTACGCTCATTCATGTATTTGTAGGTGAGCTAAGAGAAGTCCAAACCCAGCCCCAGTAAAGTCCGCCAGGAACAACATGAGTTTTGGAGAGTCAGCCTTGTGTCTCACGCACGAGACCCAACCTTGCCATATTTGTTATGTATTTATATTTTGTCTTGTTGACAAGGACCTTGTGTATATCTGTATATAGTTTCGATATGGGTTGACTCAGTTTAGATGATCCTGTCTGTAAAGGATTTTATGATACTGTAGTTTGTTGTGGGTTATTAATGTATATGTGCATGGTTTGTTTTAAAGTGCATATAAGCACGGCTCGATGGACAAAGTTTTCAATTATTGCTTCCGTTTGGCCCCTTTACTCTGTTGAGTTACGTCTGTTTTGGTGTGAGGCCGTAGGTGATCTCAGGATTACTGGCCGGTTATGTCCTTAACCCATAGGGGCGGGTTCGGGTCATGACAGTTGTTTGGTTCCAGTGTGAATGGTACAACACCGATAACACTGGTAGAAACAGAACAATACGATTTGATACATATTGCACAAGCATTGACGTCACAAGTCGGTGGTACCAATCTGACCCATTTATCCTACCTAATCAAGCTAAGCAAGTCTTCTATTTGAATGATACCAAATTGGGTGAACCTTGGAATGTCGTACAAAGGGTGCAACATAGGGGTGTCTTTGATGTTCCAAACATTAGTGATGGAGAATTATTGGATCCTTTAGAAAATAATGATGTGTTCCAACAAGAAAACATTACTGATGTTGTTCCAATTGACATTGACCCAATTGTTCGATACTGTAGGGATGATGTTGAATTCAATGTTATTTCGGAAGTAGGGTCATTAGATAAGATAATGAAAGAGAATAGAGATGATGAAGGAGATGAAGAACATAACATTCCTGATATTGATATGGATTATGATATGTAATTTTTAGTATATTACTTTATTTTCGAACAGATGTTATTAATTAATGTAATTTTTATTTTATATGTTTATGCTACTTTTTTTTTCTTCTTTTATGTAATGGTGCATGATGACATTGTCTATATTTTTCAATTAAAGTTGAATTATGTTATATAGTTGTAGAAAATGGTCCGAGGCAAAAAACAATGGCTGAAACCAGGTGATTTGAGAACTAAGAAGCTAACAGAATACGAGAAACAAAGAAATAAGCGAATCAAGGAGAACTGTGAGGTAATGAACAATCTTGGAGTGAACAATATTACAAATTCTTTAAGGAGTGCGATTCAGCCTAAATGTGCAAATGCAAGGGAAAAGGGAATTAGGGTTGAGGTAGATGATGATGTTGAGTATAACCCTTCAGAGAGTGAGGATGACAATGATGATGAGTCATTGGGTTCCTTTGACTGCGAGGTATTATACACATTATTTTATATTTGTGTATGAACATGTCTTTTACTAGTTACATTTCTTCTTCACATATCTTACACATCATATCTTTTTTAAAATATATTTTAACTGTTTTAAATATCATTTTTACTGTTTGATTATGTTCTTTTAGGAAAAACAGATGGCACCAAGACTCCGTTTACAGTCTCATTCAAGGCCATTAACTCCCACCCCAGAGGAAATGATGGATCCCCCAAGTCAAGAGGTCGGTACCCAACCCTTACCACCTCATAATGTGCAACCTAAGGACGAGGTGACTGCATCTAGCATCGTTGGTAAGTTTGCAAAGTTATTTTTAAGGTTTAACTTGCATTTGTTTACTTACTAACTTAATTAATATTATGTCCTTACAGCATCACATGACAGACGTGGTTGTGGCCCGACATGCGGCATACAGGCCCATTGTATTGTCGAGAAGGATGGGAAGATGTTAGTTTCTATACCTGAACAGTTTCGTGCACCAGTAGGAGACAACGCCTTCAAGCTAGTCTCCGAGATTGGTATAGAGGTTCAAACGCAGTTACCAGATCTGAGCGTTCGTAGGTGGAAGAAGGTGAATGTTGCTGATAAGGAGCCGATAATCCAACGCTTAGCGGTAATTATTGACAAACTCTTTTCATGTTTAGGCTCTGTTTCTTTGTAATTTTTAATTTTTTTTCATTTTGCAGGATCAGTTTGATCTATAAGGCAATCGGACTGATGTAGCAAAGGCTTTAGATACACAGTTTAGTCGACGATTAAGTGGTTTCACCTATAAGTTGCACAAATAATACAAGCAACTTAAGGATGCAAGAGGAAAGGATTACGCGAGAAGCCACCCACCTGCAAGAGTTACTCTCAATCAATGGACATCTCTAATTGACAAGTGGAATAGTAAAAAATTCAAGATAAAATGTTTTATATATGTTAATTGTCAAAAATTAAGTTTTTTCTTACTAATGTTATCTTTTCTTGTTTGTATTGGTGTTTCAATTGTGTAGGAACAATCACTAGCTAATGTGAATAATAGGATGCAAATGAAAACAAAACATCAATGTGGATCAAAATCAATCCCGGTCAGGGTACACAGCTCGATGTGTTCTACTAATTTATTTTATTGGATTAGTAGGCTTTGTTATTTAAATCATTGAAATAACATTGACAAACAAATGAAGCAAATAATTGCAAATGGCAAAGTGCCTGATTTAGCAGAATTTTACAAGTCCATCCACTACAATTCGGACACACATGAATGGATTTCATCAGAGAGCCAAATTAATTATGTATCTACAAGGCAATGCCTTTCAATTTTGATAACATTATTTATTTTGCTGTGTAGGGTAGAATAACTAATACTTGTTTGATTTATTTCAGATTAATAGGACAACATGATACAGACGCAAGCATAACACCTCTCGCAGACTAGTGCGATCCCCTTGACCCCAGAGGAGTTGTCAGTCAAGGTGCTTCAGCCAAGGCCAGGTTATGTGAAAAGACTCGGCATGAGGCCTTCTGTGACAACCCTCGCCACTGATTACTGCTAAACTGTGACTGAACATGATAAGTAACTGGTTAGACTGAAATTCTGAACTGATTGTGTGTGTATGTTGTTTTAGTGCGTTTCTATCTATTTGCCATTGATTTATCTATTCATGTTTTAAGTTTCGAACTATAACTTGAAGGCATTATCGGCGGCCGAATCAGAAATTGATTGGTATTTCATGCTAATTAGAATTTATGTGATTTTATGGTAAATTTAATTTAAATTTGATTTGGAATTATTAAATTAGATTAAATAAGCTAAGTTACATTAGTTGGAGTTTATTGCAATTTTGCCATTGAGTGGTCATTTCCTATACACTTGTTTGGGACTTAATTAGTACATTCCATACATCATTTCATCATCCTTCTTGAGGCCAAAACCGTGAGCAAGAGAGGAAGAGTAGGAGGGCTTTGGTTTTGTAGACATCCCCGAACGCCCCGGGAGGGTTACGTCCCGTTCTGTTCGTTTGGGCTCACTACAGTTCAAGGACTCGATTGTCACGGTTCTAAATCTTGAACCAAAGAGTCCAAATCCGGCAAATCGTTTTTGAGAAAACAGATTTTTGAAAAAAGTGCCAAACATGGACTGCTTTGCCAGATACAGAGTCGCCATCTAAATATTTTTTATGGGGAAATTTAGGAAACCCTGACTCGGTGCCAAAGGCCACGTGTCCGTCATCACCAAAGTTGCCTCGGCTCGGGAACTTGGGTACGATTGGGAAAGGTCACTTCGTGAGCACCCCCGCTCGCCCGGTCAAAGACCGGTCTCTACTAACCGTGATATCTAGTTTTGAAAACATTGTGTGTTCTTATTCCGGTTATTAGCCTAGATTTACTATGTGATGCGCACAGCATACAAGTATAGACTGGGTCGCCTGAATTGGAACAAAACACTTCATGTTTGTTTGTTTGAAAATGGTTTGATGGTGCTACCCGCAGGAAGGCTAAGATGTGGATTTGCCACCCTCGGGTGGGCTTTAGAAAACATGATTTTGCCACTATCTAGTGGGCTTAAAACAAACATTTGATGAATTGTCCCAATTCAAGTAACACAACCTCCACCCACAGGCATTCAAGGAGTTATATCACATAAGCAGATAGCCTCATGGTAAGCATGCTATTCATGGCAACACTCACACGCATGCAAGGGTGCTAAAGCATAAAACTCACCGAGTACTCCAAGCCAAAACAGAAGCTGATTAGAAATCCATGCATGATCCTAGATACACAGAATTGCCTAATGCAACACATGCAAAGATGCAAACTATAGCAGGCTCGGCTATTCTAAACATGGCATATGGAATGCTACAACTAACACGTATTCAATTTGGAATTGAAATACAAATGCGGTTTGTATGATGCGCCGAGCCCGGTGCGTGCAAAACAGATGAATGATGCAAACATGCTGTCATACTGTATGCTAATTGAAATATGCCCTAATCTAACCATCATAAGCGGATAAATAAAAGGGAAGAAAGACGTGGGGTTGGAAGACATACATCACACTCACCCACACTTATTACAATTATGCCCTCGCGCAGAGGGTCCGAATAAATATACAGTCCCGAATAAAAGAATAGTACAGTCCAAATAATACAGTCCAAATAATGTACAAATTCCTAATTAATTTACAAATTAACTAAGAAAATATTAAAACTGGCATGCAAGCCAGGGACTGCCTTGATTCTGCTCCGGGTGATGGAATGATTCATGTTTGGGCTGCTTTGCGCGGAAATCCACTGGAATGCCCCAATTAGCCTCTGTTTTGCAATGATTCTTGAAAAGCGCGCCAAGCCTCGGAAGACCGCTGATTCTTGATATGCTGCAACAGAGAGCAGGAAAGGGGCATAGCAATGTATTTTCACAAATGTATGCATGTCTCGATCCTCGTACCACCAATCACGCATCTCGATGCATGATGGCCGAGGAGCCGAATTGCACAACTCAATATAGAATGAATGCATATGAACACTACGACAAAACCTAACTCCATCATGGATAATCCGGAGTGTCGGTGACTTGGGAATTGAGACACGTTCCGTCACTCGGAGTACGGAACGTACCTCGTTTCTCGTGCCCGGGCTAACTCCTATCCCGAACACGATGCAATATGCATGATATGCGTGAAATGCAACTAAGATACAATCCTAACATACACAATGTTAAGGAATGGCATACACGCTATACGAGGTGATACACAACCGAGCATACACAATGCTATGGATGAAATGGCATACGCAATGCAATATGGGCTTACACCAACATGAGAGAGCCTCAGCCACACTCACATAGGAGGCCATTAGATGAAAATGAGACAACTCGAAATACGTGCACGCGGGCACGCAAATCGAGGACCGAACCTACGGCTCGGAATGCCACTCTAATGGGACATGGCTAGGCATGGAATATGATATGCAAACATGCAAATTTCAGAGGCAAAATGACATGAAAAACAGCCCCGAAACATGGCGAAATGAAACCCGATGCAAGGAACGAGTCCCGAAACATGGAATCAAGCACATGAAATGGCCTATAGCTATGTAATGCATGCATGATTCGTACATGAAGTGTGAAGACAGGAGCTAGGCAGCCCCAAAACAAGCATTTTTACAGTTCGAAGCATGGCCAAACAGTGGGTACAAATAGGGCAAAATTAGCATGCAAAAATGGGGGGGGGGGCAAGAGAGGTAATGAGGCAAGTGGTAGATGCAAAGCCCAAACAGAAAAAGACCCTTCTACAACACTGAAGAGGGACCAAAAATATGATGTTTTTCAGTAGATGACAAGCCCCAAATCAGTATACAAACATGCTCAAAATGCAATGCAAGATTAAGGCCACAAGAAGGCTATAACACAAAGTATATAAAATATTCATCAAACAGCCAAAGACCCTTAATGAAACATGACAAGGGGGTCAAAATATGGCCACTTTCAGCTCTGATCATGGCCGAAAAACAGAAGCATGATAGGCTAATAAAACATGCAAAAATGGGGACCAAAGAGGGGTACAATGGTAAGTGGTACATGCAGGTCCCAAACTGTGGTGAGTCCTTCTTCAATGTTGAAGAAGGGCTCAAAATAGGCCTATCTACAGTTTACATCATACTCCAAAACAGATTATATATAGGCCAAAAATATCATGCAAAAATATGGCATCCAAGAGGATAATGAAGCAAGTGCAACAATGAGGTCCCAAACTGTGAGGGACCCTTAATGAAAGGTGAAGAAGAGCTCAAAAAAACACTACTTTCAGTTTTGGTCGGAGCTCAAAATAGCAAGCAA
This sequence comes from Camellia granthamiana, assembly GCA_036172215.1. Taxonomy (NCBI): domain Eukaryota; kingdom Viridiplantae; phylum Streptophyta; class Magnoliopsida; order Ericales; family Theaceae; genus Camellia; species Camellia granthamiana. The sequence goes on along the minus strand of CM069910.1, from coordinate 5,002,316 downwards.
AATGGCTAAAAAAAATGATACAAAAATGAGCCAAAAAGAGGGAAATGGTAACTCACCCTTGTAGGCCAATCTTTAGAAACTTCTTGGACCAAATTTGCTGCCTCCTAGCCTCTGACAAGACCTCCAAGCTGTTGGAAATGGAAGTGGTGGTGTGGTGCTAGGTGATGGTGTATAAAAATGGTTAAGAACTTAAGGGGTTTTGAGGTTTAGAGTAGAGAGAGAGAGAAATTTAATGTGAGAGGCTTATAAAAAAATCTCTAACCCCTAAACACAGACCTGGGATGCTGTATATATAGGCAAAAGAGGCTGGAAAAGAGGGGGAAAAAAAGGGGGGGAAATATTTCAAGTTTCCCTCCAAAAATTGGCCTAAAGAGGGGTATAAAGGAAAGTGGTAGCTTCGGGTTCCAAACGGCCGAGAGCCCTTCAACAAAGTTGAAGAGGGGCTCAAAATAAGACACTTTGTAGTTTACGACCAAGTCCAACACAGCCCACAAGTACGCCTAAAATACTGTGCAAAAAAAGGCCTAAAAAGAGGTAAAGAGGCAAGTGACAGAAGGAGGTCTCAAACAAAGAAAAACCTTTAATAAAACATGAAAAGGGACTCAAAATATGACTATTTCTAGTTTGGGTCGGAGCCCAAAAATGCTTGCAAGTAAGGCTCGGGGGCCAAAACGCGCAGTCCGGGGCCCCGAAAACTGACTGCTGGGCACCGGGAGTGGTGTTCGACCACGAAGTTGGTCTCTCAGACCCCAGTGTCCCTCAAAAGGGAGTAAATAAGATGCGTGCCAAAAATCGGAGCAAACGGAGGTAGTTAGGCGGTCCCGAACCGAGGCACACGGCCTGACGGCTCCGAAAACCGGGAACCGGGCTCCGAAATGGGAAAAATGGCCTGCGACCACGAGACGTAGCCTATGGCCACTGAGAGATGATCTACGAGACCTCTCCCTCCCCTCAGGAAGAGAAAATAGAGAAAACCGAGCTTGGTTCGCAAACCGAGGCAAGACACAGAAAAGTCCAGAAGTTCGGAGGCAAGGCTCACGGCCGAGACTCCGCAACCTCAGAACGAGCACAGTATACAACATCACCAAGTGCTCAATCAGTGACGTCTGAGTCTTAAGGTCGGTCAAAAATGGGGTGTCTACAGGTTTCAACAGGAATTGCTTGGAGAATTAGAAGAATTGAAGAATAGATTGCATAATTGAGCTTCTAGACTTGAAATTGAGGACCTAAGGTAGGCTATTTATCCTTTAATTTATGAATTCAAGTTGGTTCTTGCATGGTTCATGAGTCATTAGTGATCTAAGTCAAGAATTGGTTTAAAGAGTTGATTTGAGTAGCTAAATCATGCATGCATGTACACATTGTTGAGTTTTGAGGTTGATTTCATGGAAATCCTCACATGCATGTCTATATTCTAGCTATGGTCCATGAATTCATCATGTTTTTGAGTGAATTGACTCATTTGACCAAGTATTTGAAACTTTGGTTTCAATTGAACACTTCCATGTTACATATACATTATGTTCAAGAAGTTTTGTTTGGATTTGTGTTTAATTGAACTACCTTTGGGCTTTGATTTTGCTAATTGATCTTTGAAACATGTCATATTATGAGTTTTAAAGTGTTTTCCAAAAAATTGGCCCAAAAGAATCAAATTTGATGTTTAAATGTCGAATTTGAGCTTGGAGGTTCAATCTAGAAATTCCAATTTTTGGACCCATGCTCAAGCGTAATACTTCACGCTCGAGCGTACACTCTGAGTACATGCATCCCGCTCGAGTGGGGAAAGCAACGCTCGAGCGTGAAATGCGTGTATCTAGTACTTTTCATGTGTTTACAGTCCGCTCGAGCGAGGGAATGCACGCTCGAGCGAGGACTTGTGTCTCACGCTCGAGTAGAGGTGGAGCACCCATTGAGCGTGAATTGCATGCATCCAGTACTTTTGCTTGAGCTTACAGTCCGCTCAAGCGAAGGAAGTCACGCTCGAGCAGAGATCCTTTGTCTGCATGTCCGCTCGAGCGTAGAAAGCCACGTTTTAGCGAGACCCCTGTTTTCTGAAAATTTTGAAAAGTGTTTTAAAGTACATCTTTGCATCCTCATTTCATCCTAGGCATTCCTAGGCCTAGTTTAAGGCATTTTAATGAGGCTATTGATGTAGAACCACACCAAGTCAAGATAGGGACTAAGTTATTGATTCCCAAGTGTGTAACTTAGTGTGTATTCGTTCTGTAACTGTGTAGGGTTGGCATCCGAGGACGCTCATTAGCTGCTTATAGCCTAGTGCTCTGTAAGTAACAATGTTGTAAAGATATGTTCAATTATAAATATTTTCTGAATGATCAACTGTTCTGTTTACTGAAACGTTATTGTTTAATGAATGAATGTTTGTCCTATTTGTAAACTGTATTCGTGGTATCCATAGCAATTTACTGTTACTCTACTGTTACTGCTACTGTCATAGAGATCTCTGTCGGTTCCCATGTTTGAAACCACTACTGTTTATTGTTATGATGGCCATCAACTGATTGTTCGGTCTGTTAAGACCTACTGTACTGTTTTGCTATGAGATGTACCACATATGACTGCTATGGTTTCTAAATGACTGATATGACTGCTTAATGACTGAAAGGACATTCATTCTTAACATCTTTATACAACTGTTATTCACTAGGCTTTAGCTCACTGTTTATATTTATATGTAGGTGTCCAGGCACCGGACCGGAGCTAGAAGCGTCAGGTTAACTCCCTTTTTGTCAAGCCAACCATTGTGCCTCACCTCGAGGTTCCAAGTCTGACCGAGCTAAGGCTGTTTTAGGGTGTCTCAGTTTCACCCTTCTATCTCTGTTTTGTAATACTGTTTAAGACTTATGTTGTACTATGCTAATTAGGGATTTGGTCCCTAACCTGAATGTTGTACATATGGTGTATATATGTTTTGCTTATGAATGTGAATATGTTATAGAAAAGTCTTTTTGCATGCAGACTGTCACAGCTCATTGGACATCTTTTATTACTATTTTGGCTTCCGCCAGCACCTGTACTCTGTATTACTGTCTTTACTGTTAAGCAGGCCTTTGGTAATCACGGATTACTGGCCGGTTACGGTACTAAACCCATAGGGGCGGGTTTGGGTCGTGACAGAGTGGTATCAGAGCGGTACTAAACCACGAGTTATACTGCACACACGTGTCCAAATGAGCTATAGGATGTCCTAGAAAAGTAATTATGGCATTGCATGAGCATGAAAAGTGTGTGTGGCCATGACATGAATATATGTGCTAATGTGTTAATATGTTTAAAGTATGCAACTGCCTATGTTTATTATTGCTATAATTGCCTATAGTGAAATGGATAAAGCAAGAAATGCCGATGAGTCTGAATCATCTGAGGCAAGAATGGCAAGGTTGGAGAGAATGTTGGAACTTTTGACTGAGAGTCTAAGACAACAACAGAACCAACAGCCCCCACCTCCTCCAGTACAGCCAGAGCCACCTGTTAATGATGATATAATTGCTCTGACACAGAAGTTCAGTAAGATAAAACCTCCATCATTTCAAGGAGGCCTTGAACCATTAAAGGCCGAAGCCTGGGTTCTAGAAACCGAGAAATTGTTCGAAGTGTTTCCATGTTCTGAAGCACACAAGGTGCTATTGGCTACCTTCGCTTTACAAGAAGAGGCCAGGAGATGGTGGATGCTTGTCCGTGACACCAATACTGCTATGACTTGGGCTCAATTTAAAGAAGCCTTCTTTGAGAAATACTTCCCTTAGTGTGTCAGGGATCGAAAAGTAACTGAATTGGAGCAATTGAAACAAGGTACTATGTCAGTGGCAGAGTATGAATCAAAGTTTACTGAACTCGCCAGATATGCACCACACATGGTGGACACTGATTACAAAAAGGCCAGGGAGTTTGAAGGCGGCCTTAATGTTGAAATACTTGACAGAATCAATGTTCTGAAACTACTGAAATATGTAGATGTTCTTGACCGAGCAATAATAGCCAAGTCGAATATCGAGGCACTGAAACAGACTGAAACACCGGGAACTGAATGGCGCGGTAAGAGATGAGGCTTTAAGTTCAAGAAAGGCCGAAATAATTCATCAAACAAAAAGCAGAATACAGGGTCAACAACCAGTTCCAGTCATGGGAGTGGCTCTATACTGCCCTGTTCAGAATGTGGTAAGAGACATAAAGGGGTTTGTTATAAAATCTCAGGTGCTTGTTACAGGTGTGGCAAGGTGGGCCACATGGTCAAAGATTGCCCTTCTGCTCCTCAGGGCAATAGTAAAGCTGCAGCCAGTGCCGCAGCATCAACTGCTGCACCGAAACGTAACCCCAAAGCTACTGAAAAAGAGCCTATGAAGCAAGGCCAAGTATTTGCACTTGTACCGGGAGATGTGCAGAATATCGAGACCGTTGTGTCAGGTATACTCTCAATTTGTGCTCAAAATGCTTATGTTCTGATTGATTCGGGGTCTACACATTCATATGTCTCACATGCTTTTTCACGAAAACTAAATAGACCGTTGGAACTCATGAATTATTTGTTAGTTGTATCTTCACCCGTTGGGGGATCCATGACATGTGCTTATATGTACCCTGCATGCGAAATTATTGTTGGGGATGTGCATTTGTATATTGATTTACTGCCTTTGAATATCGATCATTTCGATGTGATATTGGGAATGGACTGGTTAACAAAATATCATGCTACCATAGACTGTGTAACAAAACAAGTTGTTTTCCGTCCACCTGGATTGCCTGAATTTGTGTTTAATGGAGTTGGAGTACTACCTCCCCCATATCTGATTTCATCCATGAAAGCATTTAAACTGATTAAGAAGAGATGTAAAAGGTATCTATGTTGTATATTGACTGTACCTACTGATGCTAAAGCTAATGTGGACAGTATTCCTATAATCAGAGAATTCCCAAATGTTTTTCCAGATGATTTGCCAGGAGATTTGATTGATAGGGGACATTGAGTTCACCATTGATGTGATTTCGAGTACACAACCAGTTTCCAAAGCTCCGTACAGAATGGCACCTACCGAACTGAAAGAACTGAAAATTCAACTATAGGAACTGTTAGATAAGAAGTTCATCAGGCCCAGTACTTCACCGTGGAGCGCTCCAGTTTTGTTTGTAAAAAAGAAAGACGGCTCACTGAGACTTTGCATTGACTACCGTGAACTAAACAAGGTAACATTGAAAAACAAATATCCATTGCCTCGTATTGACGATTTGTTTGACCAGTTACAGGGTGCCCAGGTTTTCTCTAAAATTGACCTTAGATCCGGATACCACCAGTTGAAAGTCAAACCAGGGGACATTGAAAAGACTGTCTTTCGAACAAGGTATGGACATTATGAATTTCTTGTTATGTCTTCGGGAGTTACTAATGCACCTGCTGCATTTATGGACCTTATGAACATAATTTTCAAACCATTCCTCGATGAATTTGTAGTTGTTTTCATAGATGACATTTTGATTTACTCCAAAAGCATAGAAGAACATGAACATCATTTGAGAATTGCCTTACAGACCCTAAGAGAACAGAAACTGTATGCAAAACTGACAAAGTGTGAATTTTGGCTCGAAAAAGTAATGTTTTTGGGACATGTGATCAGTAAGGATGGCATTTCAGTTGACCCACAGAAGATCGAGGCAGTAGTGAATTGGCCCAGACCGTCTAATGTTACTGAAGTTCGAAGCTTCCTAGGCTTAGCCGGGTACTACAGAAGGTTTGTAAAAGATTTCTCCAAAATTGCCCTACCATTGACTCAATTGACTCAAAAAGGAAAACCATTTGACTAGACCGATCAGAGGGAATCAGCTTTTCAAGAGTTAAAGACTCAACTTGTGACTGCACCGATTCTCACCTTACCCTCAGGTACGGATGGATTTAGCATATTTAGTGATGCTTCTCATAAGGGTTTGGGATGTGTTTTGATGCAGAATGGTAAAGTTATTGCATATGCTTCCCGACAACTGAGACTGCATGAAAAGAACTACCCGACCCATGACTTAGAACTTGCCGCAGTGGTATTTGCATTGAAAATCTGGTGTCACTACCTATATGGGGCAACATGCGAAGTGTACACAGACCACAAGAGTTTGAAGTACTTCTTCACACAGAAAGAATTGAACATGAGGCAGCGGAGATGGTTAGAACTGATAAAAGATTATAACTTGCAAATTTTGTACCATCCGAGGAAAGCTAACACCGTTGCTAATGCACTGAGTCGGAAATCAGTTGGAAATTTAGCCTGTTTACTCACCGGGCAGAAAGAATTGCTATGTGACCTTGAAAAATTTGAGGTTGAAATTGTTTTGCGTGAACAAGGTGGAACCTTAGCCGCTATTTCTGCTCAACCGGCACTGATTGAGGAAATTAAAGAGAAACAGCAACAGGATGACTTCTTGAAAAAGGTCATTGATGAACGGGAGTCCAAACCGAGGCCGGACTTTAAATTTGAGAACAATATGTTGAAATTCCAGGGAAGGTTGTGTGTATCGAATGATTCTGAACTGAAAAGATGAATTTTGCAAGAGGGCCACAATTCAAAACTGTCTATCCATCTAGGAAATACGAAAATGTATCAAGACTTGAAACTGAATTCTGGTGGCCGGGAATGAAGAAAGAGATTGCTGACTTTGTATCGAAATGTCTTCATTGCCAACAAGTTAAAGCTGAACATCAACGACCCGCAGGCTTACTGCAACCCTTACCAATACCGGAGTGGAAATGGGAACATATCACTATGGATTTCATTGTTGGTTTACCTCGCTCCACTAAAGGTATGGACTCAATTTGGGTTATTGTTGATAGACTGACTAAATCTGCTCACTTTTTACCTATCAAAACAATTTACAATGCGAACAAATTGGCTATAATTTATATTGACGAGATTGTTAGATTGCATGGAGTGCCTGTATCTATTGTTTCTGACAGAGACTCGAAGTTCACATCGAGATTTTGGCAAAGTCTGCAAACTACATTGGGTACTGAACTGAGACTGAGTAGTGCATATCATCCTCAGACAGATGGCCAGTCGGAAAGAACCATCCAGACTCTAGAAGATTTACTGTGGATGTGTGTTCTTGATTTCCAAGGAAATTGGGAAAGCCATTTACCTTTAGCTGAGTTTGCCTACAACAACAGTTTTCACTCAAGCATTGGTATGGCGCCTTTCGAGGCTTTATATGGCAGGAAATGTCGATCTCCTATCTGCTGGGCAGAAGTAGGAGATGGGCCTTTGCTTGGGCCTGAGATTATATAGGAAACCACCGAAAAGGTGAAACCGATTCAGTAGAGATTGAAAACCGCACAAAGTCGACAGAAAAGTTATGCGGATGTCCGAAGGAGAGACAAGGAATATGAAGTAGGTGATCATGTTTTTGTTAAAGTGACGCCAATGAAAGGGCAGACTCGTTTTGGAGTCAAGGGTAAGCTCGCACCGAGATATGTCAGACCGTATGAAATCATTAAGAAGATTAATCCGGTGGTGTATCAAGTAGCGCTTACTCCTTAAATGGAGCATATGCATAATGTCTTCCATATTTCAATGTTGAGGAATTACCTTCGGGATCCCTTCCATGTGATTGAACCTACCCGTGTAGTGCTAAGTGATGACTACACTTATGAAGAACGGCCTATTCAGGTTGTAAATCGACGAATCAAGAAGTTGAGGAATAAAGAAATTCTGTTAGTGAAAGTGGATTGGCAAAACCACGGTGGCACTTATGCCACTTGGAAAAGAGAAGATGATATGTTGAAGAGATATCCGGAACTGTTCCCTCTGAATCCGATATTCTTCCAGAATGAAGGTAATCCGAGTTTGGAAGACCAAACTCTTTTTAAGGAGGGAAGACTGTGACAACCCTCGCCACTGATTACTGCTAAACTGTGACTGAACATGATAAGTAACTGGTTAGACTAAAATTCTGAACCGATTGTGTGTGTATGTTGTTTTAGTGCGTTTCTATCTGTTTGCCATTGATTCATCTGTTCATGTTTTAAGTTTCGAACTGTCACTTGAAGGCCTTATGGACGGCCGAATCAGAAATTGATTGGTATTTCATACTAATTAGAATTTATGTGATTTTATGGTAGGTTTAATTTAAATTTGATTTGGAATTATTAAATTAGATTAAATAAGCTAAGTTACATTGGTTGGAGTTTATTGTAATTTTGCCATTGAGTGGCAATTTCCTATACACTTGTTTGGGACTTAATTAGTACATTCCATACATCATTTCATCATCCTTCTTGAGGCCAAAACCGTGAGCAAGAGAGGGAGAGTAGGAGGGCTTTGGTTTCAACAAGAATTGCTTGGAGAATTAGAAGAATTGAAAAGTAGATTGCATAATTGAGCTTCTAGACTTGAAATTGAGGACCTAAGGTAGGATATTTATCCTTTAGTTTATGAATTCAAGTTGGTTCTTGCATGGTTCATGAGTCATTAGTGATCTAAGTTAAGAATTGGTTTAAAGAGTTGATTTGAGTAGCTAAATCATGCATGCATGTACACATTGTTGAGTTTTGAGGTTGATTTCATGGAAATCCTCACATGCATGTCTATATTCTAGCTATGGTCCATGAATTCATCATGTTTTTGAGTGAATTGACTCATTTGACCAAGTATTTGAAGCTTTGGTTTCAATTGAACACTTGCATGTTACATATACATTATGTTCATGAAGTTTTGTTTGGATTTGTGTTTAATTGAACTACCTTTGAGCTTTGATTTTGCTAATTGATCTTTGAAACATGTCATATTATGAGTTTTAAAGTGTTTTCCAGAAAATTGGCCCAAAAGAATCGAATTTGATGCTTTAAATGTCGAATTCGAGCTTGGAGGTTCAATCTGGAAATTCCAGATTTTGGACCCACGCTCGAGTGTAATACTTCACGCTCGAGCATACACTCTGAGTACATGCATCCCGCTCGAGCAAGGAAAGTAACGCTTGAGCGTGAAATGCGTGTATCCAGTACTTTTCATGTGTTTACAGTCCGCTCGAGCGAGGGAATGCACGCTCGAGCGAGGACTTGTGTCTCACGCTCGAGCGGAGGTAGAGCACCCATCGAGCGTGAATTGCATGCATCCAGTACTTTTGCTTGAGTTTACAGTCCGCTCGAGCAAAGGAAGTCACGCTCGAGCGGAGATCCTTTGTCTGCTTGTCCGCTCGAGCGTAGAAAGCCACGCTCGAGCGAGACCCCTGTTTTCTGAAAATTTTGAAAAGTATTTTAAAGTACATCTTTGCATCCTCATTTCATCCTAGGCATTCCTAGGCCTAGTTTAAGGCATCTTAATGAGGCTATTGATGTAGAACCACACCAAGTCAAGATAGGGACTAAGTTGTTGATTCCCAAGTGTGTAACTTAGTGTGTGTTCGTTCTGTAACTGTGTAGGGTTAGCATCCGAGGACGCTCATTAGCTGCTTATAGCCTAGTGCTCTGTGAGTAACAATGTTGTAAAGATATGTTCAATTATGAATATTTTCTGAATGATCAACTGTTCTGTTTACTGAAACGTTATTGTTTAATGAATGAATGTTTGTCCTATTTGTAAACTGTATTCGTGGTATCCATAGCAATTTACTGTTACTGTACTGTTACTGCTACTGTCATAGAGATCTCTGTCGGTTCCCATGTTTGGAACCACTACTGTTTACTCTTATGATGGCCATCAACTGATTGTTCGGTCTGTTAAAACCTACTATACTGTTTTGCTATGGGATATACCACATATGACTGCTATGGTTTCTAAATGACTGATATGACTGCTTAATGACTGAAAGGACATTCATTATTAACATCTTTATACAACGGTTATTCACTAGGCTTTAGCTCACTGTTTATATTTATATGTCGGTGTCCAGGCACCGGACCGGAGCTAGAAGCGTCGGGTTAACTCCCTTTTTGTCAAGCCAACCATTGTGCCTCACCTTGAGGTTCCAAGTCTAACCGAGCTAAGGCTGTTTTAGGGTGTTTCAGTTTCGCCCTTCTATCTCGGTTTTGTAATACTGTTTAAGACTTGTGCTGTACTGTGCTAATTAGGGATTTGGTCCCTAACCTGAATGTTGTACATATGGTGTATATATGTTTTGCTTATGAATGTGAATATGTTACAGAAAAGTCTTTTTGCATACAGACTGTCACAGCTCATTGGACATCTTTTATTACTGTTTTGGCTTCCGCCAGCCCCTGTACTCTGTATTACTATCTTTACTGTTAAGCAGGCCTTCGGTAATCACGGATTACTGGCCGGTTACGGTACTAAACCCATAGGGGCGGGTTTGGGTCATGACACCTTCTTCTTCTGTGAATACAACTGTTACACCTGCTGAAAATATTGACTATGTTCAACGTCTCGAGCTGCAAATAGCACAACAAAATGAAAAAATTGCAAGGTTTGAAAAGTCAGAAAAGAAACAAAGCAAGAAGATACAAAGTATCATAGAGTGTTTGAGGCAGAAAAGTATCACGGGAAATTTTGAGAGTGGGGAAAGTTCAGATTTTGATGGACAAGCTTCTTGGTTAGTATATTATGTTTCTATGTTAATTTAGTAGAAATTTCTTCTTCAACTAAGATAGTGAACTATGCATGTAAAAGCCCAAGAAACATCACAAACACTGAAATATGCACGTGGCTCCCAATTAGAAAACTACTTTGAAATTTGCACTATTCCAACATGTAGGCATGAAACTAAGTCAAAAAAAGAACTTTTGTAACGCTTAAGTTTGAAACTAGGTCCTCGGAGGCCAAAATCGTGCAACAGCCACGAGACGGCCCGGGGAATACGTCAAATACCTTGGGAGGGACCAATATGAGTTATGGAAACTTACGGAACTAGCACGGGACTCCCGGTTTGAAAACTAAGTCGAAAAATGAACTTTTTCACACTTAAACTTCAAACTAGGCCATCGGGGGCCAAAATCGTGCAACAGACACGAGACGGCCCAAGGAACATGTCAAACACCTCGAGAGGGACCAATGTGAGTTGTGGAAACTTACAGAACTAGCACGAGACTCCTGGTTTGAAAACTAAGTCGAAAAATGCACTTTTTCACATTTAAGCTTGAAAATAGGCCACCGGAGGCCAAAATCGTGCAACAGTCACGAGACGACCCGGGGAACACCTCAAACACCTCAGGAGGGACCAATGTGAGTTGTGGAAACTTACGGAACTAGCACGGGACTCCCGGTTTGAAAACTAAGTCTAAAAATGTACTTTTTCACACTTAAGCTTGAAAATAGGCCATCGGAGGCCAAAATCGTGCAACAACCATGAGACGGCCCGAGGAACACCTCAAACACCTCGGGAGGGACCAATGTGAGTTGTGGAAACTTACGGAACTAGCACGAGACTCCCGGTTTGAAAACTAAGTCCAAAAATGTACTTTTTCACACTTGAGTTTGAAAATAGGTCATCGGAGGCTAAAATCGTGCAAAAACCACAAGACGGCTCGGGGAACACCTCAAACACCTCAGGAGGGACCAATGTGAGTTATGGAAACTTACGGAACTAGCACGGGGCTCCCGGTTTGAAAACTAAGTCCAAAATTGTACTTTTTTACACTTAAGCTTGAAAATAGGCCATTGGAGGCCAAAATCGTGCAACAGCCACGGGACGGCCCGGGGAACACCTCGGAAGGGACCAATGTGAGTTGTGGAAAGTTACGAAATTAGCACGGGACTCCCGGTTTGAAAACTAAGTCCAAAAATGCACTTTTTCACACTTAAGCTTGAAAATAGGCCATCGGAGGCCAAAATCATGCAACAGCCATGAGACAGCCTGGGGAACACCTCGGGAGGGACAAATGTGAGTTGTGGAAACTTACCGAACTAGCACGGGACTCCCGGTTTGAAAACTAAGTCGAAAAATGCATTTTTTCACACTTAAGCTTGAAAATAGGCCATCGGAGGCCAAAATCGTGCAACAGTCACGAGACAGCCTGGGGACCACCTCAAACACCTTGGGAGGGGCCAATGTGAGTTATGGAAACTTACGGAACTAGCACGGGACTTCCGGTTTGAAAACTAAGTCCAAAAATGCATTTTTTCACACTTAAGCTTGAAAATAAGCCATCGGAGGCCAAAATCGTGCAACAACCACGATATGGCCCGGGGAACACCTCAAACACCTCGGGGGGGACCAATGTGAGTTGTGGAAACTTACGGAACTAGTACGGGACTCCCGGTTTGAAAACTAAGTCCAAACTTACATTTTTTCACACTTAAGCTTGAAAATAGGTCATTGGAGGCCAAAATCGTGCAACAGCCACAAGATGGCCCGGGGAACACCTCAAACACCTCGAGAGGGACCAATGTGAGTTGTGGAAACTTACGGAACTAGCACGGGGCTCCCGGTTTGAAAACTAAGTCCAAAATTGTACTTTTTTACACATAAGCTTGAAAATAGACCTTCGAGAGCCAAAATCGTATAACAGCCACGGGACGGCCCGAGGAACACCTCAAACACGTCGGGAGGGACCAATGTAAGTGTTGGAAACTTATGGAACTTGCACCAGCCTCCCGATTTGAAAACTAATTCGAAAAATGCATGTTAAATTGTATATTTTATAGATAAGATAATAATTGTCTAACTTGCTCTTTTTTTTTCTCTTTTTTTTTTGTCTTTCATTTTTTTGCAGATTCGAGATTTGATATGGACATGTTTGGTAATTTGGAGGGCAGATAGTAGCTCATTTTGTGTTTTTGTTCATATTACCTACATATATTTTTGTTGCGTTGTAAATTTTATATTTTTATTGGTATCACAGGGCATGCTTGGGAATCCGCCTTTGATATTTTATTTTTATTGATATTAGTAGACATGTTTTTTGTTGGATATTAGGAGATGTGTTTGATAATCCGCATGCGGTTGATATTATATTTTTGTGGATATTAGTAGACATTTTTTGTGGATATTAGGAGACATGTTTATAATCCACATGCAGTTCATATTGTATTTTTGTGGATAGTGCTGAAATTCGATTGTGATGTTTATGAAAATGAACAGATTTTTGTATTGATTTGTAATAGATATTTTATTGAATAGGTTATTGAAATGCGCAGGGAATTGTTACTGAAAAAAAAAAATTCAGAAGAAAATAGTACCCCCATTTTCAAATTTTTTAATTTTTATTAGTGACGCAATAAAAAATGTCGCTGTTAGTTTTCAAAAAACATGACGAATAATTTTGTCACTAATGATATAGTACCAAACAAATAATTTCGTCACATTTGCTGAATATTTCGTCGCTAAATTGAAATATTTGGTGACAAAATGTTTTTTGTCATTAAAGAATTTTCTTTTCTGCTCATTTTAGTGACGAATTTTTTTGTCACCTTAATCCATATCATTGGTGAGGAAAACTTTCGTCACTAAAATCTATTTGGTGACGAAATATTTCGTCGCCAAAAACAACTAAAATAAAATATTATTTAGTTTTGGTGACGAAATTGATGTTATAGATGACGAAAAATTCAATATTCGGAGACGAAACATTTCGTCGCCAAAAATCAAAAATAGGCGACGAAACTGTTTTTCGTCACCAGGTACTTTTAGCGACAATGTATAGGCCACGAACGTGGTGACAAATTTTTTTCTTCGCAAATCACTTTAGTGACGAAAATTTGATATTTGGAGACAAAATCAGTCTGTCACCAAAGACTTTTTTTGTTGTAGTGGAAGTTAACAATTTAACATAATATCAAAGCAAGTAACAGGTCTATTTATGAATGAGAGTTTAGACACACGCGAGTGGCGTGTTAGTGATATAGTCCATTTCAAATTGAATACTAAGGTCTCGTTTGGCAAGTCTAAAAAACTAAAAAGTAATTAAAAAAATTAAAAAGTCAATGATTTTATTCTCTCTCTCCTTTTTGCACATCTTTTCGTAAAAAACTAAAAATTCATCTCAAATATACTAGTTTTTTTTATATCATATTTTAACCAAAAAGTTACTTAAAAAGCTTGTTTCCAAAAGAGGCCTAACTCTCAATTGCTTTAATAAAAATGAATGGATTATTTTGTCCCTTAATTTTAGTCTAATTTCTTAAGGAATATTACCTATTTAAATTGACCCAATATGAAAATTTTAAGAGTAAATTTGATATATTTAAAATTAGAAGGATGAAATTGAAAAAAAAAATTTAAAAAAAAGCTATAAAGACTATAGGTATAATTTATCCTATAAATTCATTTAAATAATAAGTTCCAGCTTCCCATGAAGTCGAGGCTCTTTAGTCGTGTCCAAAAAAAATAGTTACCATTGGAGACTCACAAATCACTCTTATTAAAAAAATTTAAATTAGATTAAATAAGTTGGTGATAATAATTTAATACTGCCTCAGAAATATGAAGGGTTGGTTGAAGAAGACTTCTTAATTGGAGGAGCTTCAAAGAAGAAGACAGTCTCAACTGGGAAAATCACAGCTTGGTCAATGTTTGATAGGAAAATGGTTTCCAATGGTGTAGGATTCTTTGGGGAGAAGAGTTTGGTTGGTTCTTCCTTTATTACATCTTGACTTTTTTATATAAATATGTGGTTTCCATGGTGAGAGAGTGCCTACTATAGTGTGAGCATTGTACATATATATATGTATGTATATGTGTGTGAATATTTTATGATGGTTGGATATCTAAGATGTCCCTGGTGATGGTGGTGGAGAAAGCATGAGTGTAGGCTTATATGGTGTGGTGTGGCTTGATGTTGGTTGGTCAAAGAAGATTTGTTTAATGGTAAAGCTAGTATGATGGATCCTAAATTGGAGGCATAGCATTTGCATTTCTTTCATCCTCAGTGAACATCAATGGAGTAAATTTTAAGACAAATTACGTTACCACTACCTATAGTTTAGAACTTGTATTATTTTAATTTTTGACTTTTTAATTATGACATATTTGATCATGAATTTTAAATCTTATTTTAAATAAGGATAATTAAAGATACCATTATTCAATTTCAAGGGCAAAGTCGTCTATGTGATAAAATATAAACTAATTTGATAAAAATAAATGTTAAAAAAATATTTATGAATTTTTAAAAATTATTTCTACCCATCAAAGATAAAATTATGTAATATTAATAAATCTTTTACACATTTTTTTTTTTACCAAATTAATTTTTATTATGTGTTTGGATGATGATCATGTAATGGATGATTGTTTTTATTTTCATTAAATTAGTTTCTATTTTTTCAAAACTCAAATATGGTGACAACTTTGATATCATTATTAAACAAATTCATTAAATTAAAAAATTCAAAACTAAAAACATTTTATATATTAAATATATTAATTACACATTAAAAGTCTAACAACCACACAATGTTTTAAAAACCGGACCGGTGAGTGAACCGGAAAAGGGGCCGGGTGGACGGGTCACCGGTTCAACCGGAATCAAACCGGAATCGAACCGGAATCGAACCGTGACGTAATAAATATATTAAAATTATATTTAAATAAAAATATAAGTAATAAAATTATAAATTAAAAATATTAAATTATCTTAAATATTTGTCCTAATATTTTTTTTACTGAAAAATATAATAATACATTTTAAAATATTATTAATTTCAATTTTGGAAGATGAAATCAAATATTTAATATTCCCTCCATATGGTTTTAATTCAAATAATTTGATTGAAATGAGAGCAAAAATTTTGGAGGGATATCAAAATTTCAATATTCCCTCCAATACATTTGATTGAATCCCACATGGATTTTTTGAGTTTTTTTGAAAGAGTTTTTTTCTTATAAATAGGTGAAGACTTTCACAATAATTTCATCAAGCTCTTAATGGGATTCCTCACAAGAGGAGACCCTTGAAAAAGAGTTTCAAATTAAAATTTTCTTATATTCTTATATTTTATATATATATATATAAAATAAGAAAGAAAGAAAGAAAAGAAAGAAAGAAAGAAAATAAAAAAACAAAGAAAAAAAAAAAAAAAAAAATTCGCGCCGGTCCGGTTTGATCAACCCGGTGCCGGGTCAACCGGTTCACCGGTTTAACCGGTGGGTTCACCGGTTTTGCATAAATAGGCCGGTTTTTGCTGATGGCCGGTTTTGGTGGGCAGACCGGACCGGAGCCCCCTCCGGTCACCGGTTCAACCGGTTGAACCGGCCGGTCCGGTCCGGGTTTTAAAACCTTGCAACCACACATTACATCATCATCTAAACACATAATAAAAATTAATTTAGTAAAATAAATAAATGCGTAAAAGATTTATCAATTTTACATAATTTTATTTTTGGTGGATAGAAATAATTTTTCAAAATTTAAAAATATTTTTTTGACATTTATTTTTGTCAAATTAATTTATATTTTATCAAATTGGCGACTTTGCCTTTGAAATTGAGCAATGGTATCTTCGATTGTCCTTATTTGAAAAAAGATTCAAAATTCAGAATCAAATGTGTCACAATTGAAAAATTATGAACTAAAGTGACACGAGTCTCAAACTATAGGAACTATTAATGTAAACGGTACTAATAAAAGTAAAAAGTTATATTATGTACATTAAGAATAGTGATAACTAAGTGATAAAAATTAGAAGATATAAAGTGAAAAATAAAAAAAGTAAAAATGAGTTAATTGTAATGTTTTGATGTTTAAATATAGTTAGAGAGAGCGAGCAGAAGAGCTAAGGCAGTGTAAAACAGAACAAAAGAAAAAAAAAATTGGGTGTGTTTGGTTTGCTTTTGAGAGAGTGATTTTAAAAATAAAAATAAAAAATTGAGGAGAAAGTTTAGAAAAAAAAATTTCTATGAGAAAAAAAGTGATTGAGAAAAAGAAAGGAGAAAGAAAAAGTGTTTGATTGATGTGTAAGAGAGAGAAAGTGATTTTAAAATTTTTTTAAGAAAAATCACAAACCAAATAAAATTTTAAAAAAAATTTTCAAAAACAACTCTCTCAAAAATAAATCAAACAAGCCCCTCCTCTCTAATGCCCCGCTTCCTTATCAAGGCAAAGATGATGTGGGGGTGGGGGAAAATTGTCACAATTTATTGAAATTCTACATTACTCCAAATTTAAATAATGCCATATATTCAAATTTTGGTATATATATAATATTTGTGTAAAATTATAGTGCATTGAATGAATCCTCAAGTGGATGGTCCTTGTTGTAGGGGCCATAAAATTCAAGTAGTTTGAGACAGTCCAATTATTGGTCTATAGGATTTGGACTCACAACAGAGGGCGGGACCATGAACGCCATACTGGCTTGGATTGGCCCAATTACAATTCATCTAAAGGATGGCCCAATTTTTAAAACAACAAAATTTATAAGGACTGCAATGATATTTGTCAATAACTTCTAGCCCCTTTTTTGCAATTTCATAAAAAAACTTATACCTTTAAGAAAAATGTTTCATACCACTAATTCAACACTGCTAATGCACTACTAATGACATGGCATTATGTGAACCCTACTATTGATGTGATTGTTTAGCCTTTTTTTTCTTTTTCTTTTTCCTTTTTCTGACACTAGTCAGTTCATTAGTAGTGCTTTTAACGCTACTGATTAAATGTTTAAGAAAAATATGATGCTCTAAACTAACTCTAATAAATTGACATCCATCTAAAAATAAAAAAATAAAAAAAATCTGTGACAATAAACCCACTGCTACATAACTAATCAGTGCTATCGCTTATTTTACTTATTCTAAATCCGACAATGTTACGTAGCTCAAATTTTGTGGCTCAAAAGTGGCTCAAATGGCCAAAACGACGTCGTTTTGAGTACAGAACAACATAAAAATAGCCAAAACAACGTCGTTTTGGCCATTTAAGCCACTTTTGAGCCACAAAATTTGAACTACGAGACATTTTCCTTCTAAATCACCGACCTTGTACGAAATACTTCCTTCATTCGTGGTTCACACAAGACACTGCCACGTGGACACCCCGTATTCAAATTCAGGTTGATCGTTCTAGGGTTTCTGTAAACTTGTGTGAGTTTCGAGAGAGAAACAGATACATACAAACATATAGAGAGAGAGAGAGAGAGAGAGAGAGGAGAGGGGAACAAATTCTAAAGAGAGAGAGAGTAGAAATGGGGCAGGCATTTCGTCGAGCATCTGGAAGGATCCGAAGTACGAATCTCGAACCACCGTCGTCCACGGCGCCGAAGAAGGCGGTTGATAGCCGGCCACCGGTGGCACCGCCCGACAAGGTCGCCGGAGATAGTTTCGGTCCAGTTTCCGGTGAGTGTCCTTAGGGCGAGACACGAGCGATTTGATTTGATACAAATGCTATGTCTTTTGTTTCGGATTGAAATTCAATCTACTGTAATTGCTTATAGTTCAAGCAATGTAGTTCAGATTCAGAAATTATCATACTTGTTCATCAATCACACACGCACACGCACAAGTTTGTCTTTGTATCTGATTAGTGAATTGCTCTTGAAAACCATGTTTATAGATTGTATATATAGTCATATTGTGAGGATGAATTTATTGAACGTAGTTTGAGTTGAGCTTAGAAAATTAGTGATCATCAAAACGTGTTCAATCTTAACTTATCTACATAAAAGTTAATCACCAACAAGTTTTTAACTAGATGATTCCCGTTTGGTAGAACTGTGGGAAAGTGATTATAACTTATAGTTTAACAGTTTATAGCTTATAGCTGTGAATATAAGCTGATTTTTTATTTAGAAATTAAGTGTTTTCTCTCCCACTTAAAGAATAAGTTGATTTTTGACTTACAAAAAGCTATAAGCTGCATTGTTAAGCTGAATCAAACACATCAAAATAGCTTAAATTAAGTTAAAAGTTGAAATAAGCTGGAAATAAATCCTACCAAATAGGGCCAGAGTCAAGCTCGAGTAGATTGATTCATTTTATGGCCATATATATTATACATACGCACATTTGAATGCTCACACACTGAATTGAGATTAAATTAGGAAACATTTTTAGCAAGTGAAAACCCATATTGAAATCATATGTGAAAGTACTATTAAACATTCAAATTAGAGATTATTTATCCAAAAAAAAAAACATACAAATTAGAGATCATGAGTTTTTAGTCTTTAAATTATGTAAAAACCACGGTAATGTTGTTTGATCTACAGGACTATATAGATTCAGGTTTCTGTAAGTGTACCCTGTAACCTAATATTTCACATCTGTAATATGAAAAAAAGAATATGAAACAAAATTATAGAGCTCCATGTTCCGTTCATCTCTATGAAGCTGAAATTTGGTTTAATTGCTAATTTGTTTATGGAGGAGGATAACATACTTCATTGGTTGAAAGTATGAAAAACACAGTAGAGGGAAAGTATTGTTAATAAAACTCCAAAACTCTAAAAGCTTACACCTTGACACATCCAGGCTAACTCCTCACCACACTGATGGAAGAAAACACTTTTGGCCTTCTTAAACGCTGTTATTAACATTCCTATGCAGGACCTTTACATAATAAAAGGAATGTAAGTTAAAGCACGAGATGCTACTCTACATTATCTATACTTACTATTGAGAAAATCTGTGTTATTATCATAAATTGGTAGGTTCTCATTTCTCCCTTCGTTGCAGAGGTTGAACCAAGAATTAATGCAGAAAACATCCTTGAAGAGCGGGATCCACAGTATGATGTTATGCTTAATCAAATGGTGGGTAGAATTAAATCCAAACCTGGAGGGAAACTTGAGATGGGTGAGGTGAGTTTGTGGAAGCTGTTATTCTGTCTTCTTTAAATTCCTTTTAACAGATACTATTGAAATTTGTGATGTTATTTCTCAGAACTCGAGATTTATTCTTATTATAAGTGTTTGGGGAAAAAATGTTTAGGAAGAATACAATGACCTTACCTTGCTTATGATTTATGAGCATGTATAGTAGAAAGTTGGTGCTAGAACTGTTTATACATGGTATCATTAAGGCTCTGAGTAGAGCATCGATACATGGGCTTTGTGGATCTATTACTGTTTTAGTCCAAATTTCTGTGACAAGTAATTATCATTATCTCATTTACTTTCTACCATCAGTAGCTCTAAGCTCGGTTGATAATTTAATCAATGTTGTCACACAGTTGTTTGGTTTGTCTACATGGTAAACCCATGTAGCTTGTGTGCAAGATGGAAGCAATAGAAACAGGTTTGGGATATGGATAATATATCATCTTCTAAACGACCCACATTCTACTGTACTTGTTCTGCCATCTGCATATCTTACCCATTATTCTACTGCACTCATTTTCTTTATTTTAATTATAAATATAAATAATAATAAAACATTGTGTGCATATGCAATGCTGTGCATGTGACAGGGAGGGTAAATGGGAGATGGTTAGCTTTTAAACACACTGCATTCAATGTTGCAGCAATCTCTATCTGTATAGGAGATTAACTCATTCAATTCAATGCTTTCTAGAATGGTTCTGATGTCTGATTTTAAGGGCATGAAGGTCTGTCAGGTTGAAAAGTTGGCATCACCTTTCCAAACCACACATATGTTTTCTCATTATTCCTTCACAGGCACCTTAAGATACGATCTTGAACTCTTAGTTTGTTCTTTCTCCAAGTGTTTTGTCACTTCTTATCATACTGGTAATACTCAGCCTCTGCTTGATGAAGCGATAAATGAGCTATTTATAACATCTTAATTGCAGGCTTATCCTCTTTTCATTCTCCTACTTGCAGCCTCATCTATTTGTTGGGTCAATGGAACATACTGAATGGGAATGTCAATTATGTTTCGAATGAGTGAGTTTCACAACCCTGACGGTGTTTAAAAAAAAAATCATTATTGTTCTGTGTCTAAGTACTACATCATCTGAAATTCCTCGCCATCTTTAAACAACCTAGGTGGCATAAACACGTGTTGCCATGTGCATCAATTAATTTGAAATGATTTATGCGGGTTGTGGTGGTTGTGAGGATAAATTATTGTGCCAACTGTTCTCTTAATTTTGGATATATATTTTCGCACCAGAGTTGATGACTGCACATTTCATTTCATGAAACATCAATTTCTTTTTACCTTTTTAAGGTTGATTATGATTTCATTGGACTATTCTGACAATATATGATTTGTACTTTCTGGTACTGTAGAAGAGAAATGTGTGCAAACAGATACTAAAAACCATAGGAGAATAAAGAATTCCAAAATTTCATATATTTGCTTTGCCAAGGATATGCTACGCATGTTTGTATGGACTGACAGCTTTCCAGTTCAAGTGGCCTACTCAATTTTACAGAGTTTATGTTTTATATGTTTTCAATTGTTAATTTCTAGGGTTCTGTTGCAGGCATCTGTGGTAGAGAATTATAG
Organism: Camellia granthamiana; assembly: GCA_036172215.1. Taxonomy (NCBI): domain Eukaryota; kingdom Viridiplantae; phylum Streptophyta; class Magnoliopsida; order Ericales; family Theaceae; genus Camellia; species Camellia granthamiana. The sequence continues at coordinate 4,981,013 of CM069910.1, read as the reverse complement.
AAGGCCTTTACCAAAATTGAGAAATACAAATATGGATTCCAGCAGATACGAGGAAAGACCCGTTCCTCCAGGGACCCTGAATGTGGCACAGCTACGCCACGTCATCCTCCTGCATCAAGGCAAGGCCGATGATCACGATGGGCCCATGGATATCCATCAGATTGCTGAGAAGTTCCGAGTTGAAGTTGTGCAGATCCAGAAGATCCTCCAATCGGTTTCACTGCCTCCAGAGGACAACAGTCAACAGAGAAATGATCGGTGATGGATACTGGCTTTCAGCCTCTGTTGTTTTTGCTTTACTACCACAATTTTCTGGTGTCGAAATTTATTGATTGGAAACATTATCGGTATATTCACATTTATGAAAATCATAGGAAATTTTGGATGATTTGTGGGCTTGGTGGTTGAATACACGAGTGAACCTCCGGCAAATTCTTATTGTAATCACTAATTGAGAATATCTGCTATGGAGGGCAGTGAAATTTGGTTCTTCAGTTCTTTTTACAATAAATGATGAATCAATTATAAGGTAGAATTTTACATTTGATATCAGCTCGTTATTTGAATTTACCTCGTTATTTAAATAAATTCAACTTGAGCATATTTTAAAGTTGGTTAAATTTTTCAATGAAAACAATTTACTACTTGGTTCGAAATGTATATATTAAAATTTTAAGCTCCTCCAAATCTCAAAATTTATTATGTAAATAAGTCAAATTTGAATTCATTTTACAGTTTTTGTAAAATTTTCAATTCAAACTCATTTACAACCTTGGATTCAAGTGATATTTTTGGTGATGATATCATTTTTATAAATAAAGGCATCTTTAAAACGTAGCACGTGATTGACCCATATCTTATTACAAATTATGAAATTCATAATTCCTAGGCATTACTTGTACTCAATATCTCATGAATCATAATCTCTAGGTATTATTTATGGGTAATAACATACAAATAAAAAATTCATACAAAATTTTTATGCAAATATTCTGAATCAATGTGTACTAATACTAGAGTATTACTAATCCCAACATGCAAAACAGACTATTAGGAGACAATAAAAAATAAATAAATAAATAAAATTGAGGGCCTCACATAGCCAGCCCTATATTTCTGAAAATGGGAAATATCATTCACACAATCAAAAAGAGTGGGGCATTTAGCCACTGTCCTCAAAACCCTAGAATTCATCTTCAACTCTCTGTTATTGCTACAATGATAAGACTATGGTGTATAATTAATGGCTAAACCAACTAAATGGCCCTTTCTTTCCCTTCTTCTTCTATGGGGGGCCTTCTAAATTACATGAGAAAAAAGAATGTATTAATGAATAAAAAAAAGTGAAAGATTTCATGAAATCAGCTTTTCATGTGAGGATGGACTCCAACCAATCTGATGTAAATTCATAAGCAACAAAAGTTACAGCACCGGCAGGCGCGGCTTTGATGACCGATGGGACGATACCCTTGTAGAGGCCAGCCCAACCCTCCATTTGTAAAATCCGGCAAAGCGCATCGTACATATTCCTGTAACAGTGTTGTTCAACTCGAGCTCCATACCTCGGGTGTCTCTGTAGTCCTTCAACCTGCAACAGAAACAATTATGTGTCTAAGTGGGTATAAAGAAACCACCAAAAAGGGGCACAAAAATGGCTTCTTTGTTTTTCTTCTCCAAATTTACAATACAAATGTGAGATTATAAACCAAAGTAATATTAAATGATTACAGAATCTGAACAATGCTTAAAGAACAAGTACAAGATGAATGCATGAGCATCTCAAGATCGATTAAATTTTGGTTTTAATACACATTAGGACTAAGACAGAATACATGGAGCTCCATTTTAGCAAAAATATGAATAGGTATGAAGATGGAGTACAAAACGATGGGTAGGAGATATCTAAAGGGAGCATTTTTGATATTTTGGGTTTTATTCATAGAGGTGGTGAAATTGAAAAGGATGTGAGTCATAAAATTAGAATCGGATAAATGAAATTGAGAAGTGCATCAGGAGTCTTGTCTGATCAAAAAAATGTTGAATAGGGTGAATTAGGCCCAATGATGGGGCAGTCCTACAATTGAGGAGAAGTTTACCAAGGCATTTGAACACAATAAATAAGATTACCAAATTAAAACATCCTCAAAAATATCATTTGTAGAACTTGCTAGTTTTTTTATGTAATTACACAAAAGCTAGAATATATTTGAACAACATAGTTATGACTAATCAAGGAAGAAGTTATCTTCAAGCCATTAGCGATTTGTCAAGCTTCCTAAGGCTTAGCTTTAGGCAACACAAATGGTCTTGACCATTCTTTTTATTGTAACTAGTTTAGACCATCAGTCAAGGGTGACCATTGGCTCAATGGTAAAACCTTCGCCTAATAACCTTGAGGTTATGGGTTCAAGTCTCAGGATAACTACTTTGTACACTATGCCAAAGGTTAGGTGTGTATCCAATCTTTTCCCTCCCAAACACACATTAATGTGTACTATTGAGCCTTTTTTTCTTTTGTTTTTCTTTTTTTTAGTTTAGACCATCAGTGACTTCGAATTCTTATAGCAACAGGGCCTCAGTCATAGTTGCTAATAGTGCTAAAAAAAACCCATCCGTTCTATGTATGCCTATGATCATGTACATGCCACCCTTCCTAGGACCTAAAGCCTTTTTGAGAAGGTGATAAACTATATGGGGAATCATGGCCATAAGGGGAGGTGCAAAGTTAGCATGCAGCAAAGATCACTTGCTGCCTGCCGCCATAGATGATTTCAGTCATTATTTAGTGAGGTGGACAGCAGCAATATGAAAGCCCCAATGTGAGAAAAAAGTAGGGGAAACAAGGTGTCAGCACACTTGTAAATGCTTAAAATTAAGGTTGAATGAGCAAATAGTTGTCGACCTGGGTGTCACCAAAAAGATCAAATGCATGTCTAAACTAAAGGTCAATTAATAGTTCTAGAACAGCACAAAAAGTGATTCTTAGACAGTCAACAAAAATTGAGCCCAGAAATCCTAATATGGATGTGTCAACCCCAACCCTTTCTAACAAGAACACCTAAAGTAGAAAAAAAAAAAAAGGAATGCACCAAGTTTACATTCTCACCGAACATTTCTACTGTCAACCATACATCATAATGTTAATCCTTCTAATGATTAAATCAAAAAGATATATGGAAACCTGCCAAACTCAACATCTTTAACAAAATACTGAAGGTGGGAACATAATAGCCTGGCGCAAGGTTGGGATCATACCTGAAACCTCTTCTTGACCACATCAAGTGGATGACAGACAACTTTAGCACATGTGCCAGCTGCCAACCCACAGATGAAAAGCTGGAAACTTGAAAGGGATTCATCAGCAACACCACCATTAGGTATTAACCGCCGGTTCCAGTCCTACAAGAAACACAGTAAAATAACAAAGACCACCATTATCATCGTTTGAGTAGATGCATAAACAAGTGTCCATCTACATTTCCACTAGAAGAAAGGATGTGAAAGTGGAAGGGAAAAAAAATATATCAACCTTAAGTAAACCCAAGGTTGGGTGTTTAGGGTGGGTTGGGGTGTTTTGGGAGAAAGAAAAGAGAAAGGGGGCTGCTGTTGGTGTCAAGCCCTACCAAGCTTAAGTACATGAAACCTTGGAAGTTCTTAGATGTGCATGCACACACACTTTTTACAAAAGATAAAACTTGATTCCAATTCCTTCACACTAATGAAGTTTTATAATGGGATAGAGTCAAACCAAGGTTATACCATGAATTCATAGTACACACTTTTTAGTCCAAAACCAAATTTGTCTCAATTGCTGAAGTTAAAAGCAGCCTTCAAGAGTGCAGAATTCTATAATCTAGCCCACAGTCCTCAAATTCTTTGCCAAAGTTTTAGGGTTTTAGCACTGTTTTTTTGGATAAGTGAAAGTGTTTTAATGTTTTAGCCATATTGAGAGAGAGAGAGAGAGAGAGAGAAGAGAGAGAGATAGTCTCCTCTCCTCCCATACATTTCATGAGATTCCACTTTCTACCAAGATTCGTTTACCTAACTTTATCCAATTCAAATCTAAATATGGAGGATGCTGGGATCAGCCCTGGTATTTAAAACCTTGAAACACACCAAGGCTGTTATGATTTAAAAGGGAAAAAAAAATGACTGTGGGCTGCAATAGATTAGCACAAAAACATCAGCACCATGGCCATGGAAATAGATGGATATGCAATGAAGAAATTTGAGAAACTCATCGAATTACAGAGAGCCCGATGCAATTTCAGGCCACTGTAAAATTTTCAAGTTTTATGAACTTTCCCAGTTTTATCTTCATTTTAAATTGCACTATCAGATTGAAGATTCTACATCTACATTCGCCCTGAATACACTGCTATGTCACCTTATCAGTTCTCAGTTATGCAGATTTAACAAATGAGGCTCAAATTATTTCTCCTCGCCATCAATAAAGGAACCAATTTTTGAAACACGAAAATCATATATATCATACGAGTCATATGTATTAAAACATGCAGTATGACTTATAAAGAGTAAAACCTTACCATCGCCCAACGCTTGAAAGTATCATAGGTTCCAAACTGCAGGCCAGCATAAGGAATAATCTCAACCAGTGTTGGTGACAACCCAGCATAAAGCCCTCGAAAACCACGAGTTTTGATGATATCAACAAATGCAGATCTCATGGTTGGATAAACCTGAATGTGGACATACATCTTAGTCATTTCTATTCTTAAACAAGGTGTCTAAACCTCAGAGTCCTGATTGACACCTAGGACATGTTAGTGTCCATTCTACACCCATCAGATAGTTACTAGGATAAATCCCTGTAAAGGCCTCAAGGGATACCATTTATACTCGAGAAATCCCATTTCCTATACCCCTTGGGGTTAAATTTTAAGTCTGTATGGTTAGAAATCCATATATTGCAAAAGAAAGCATTTTAGATGCACAAGATGCTTGGGTTTTTTTCCCCATAAATAACATGCCAAACTCATAACAGAAATATTCAAAATAAAAATAAAAAAATATTCTGGAACACAAATATACTGATGTTATTCCATGTATTCAGATGTGATACCTTTGGCTCACCCTGTGAAGCTAAAATGGTTCGTAGAAGATCAAATGGATATGATCCAACCGTTGCTGCACATCCCGCTAATGCTCCACTGATATAAGAAAGATACGGACTTAAATGAATGTGATCCTCTGCATCACAAAAAACAGCAACCAGGATATGGCATGTAAGAGACCAATACTAGAAAGATCAGGCCTAATAATGTGCATATGCCTAGTGTTAACTGAAGTTTTGACATCTAACATTGCACAATCAAACAGCTTATATCAGAATTTATAAGATTAGTACCACAAACAAACACAGACAATCCCCTTTGCCATGCTTCTACGATAATAAAATAGAAGCACGATGCCACGAATCGCATTAGGCATTGCTACGGAAAATTCATCATGTAGTCATTTGGTCCCATCCCAGTGACCAAAACTACACAATACATTTAGAACACAGCCATCCATGACAAATGAGAATAATTCCTTAAATAGTTAAACAACCAAAAGCCACTTTTCAAGCTCAAATCATTAGAGATCCAATTGTATGTAGTTAATCAGAATAATAACATCAAATACAGGCAATTGCATTTAGCTGAAAACAATAATAATTAGCTGAGGAATATAGCTCCTGTTTGGAAAGTGAAAAAAAGATTGTATGTGGTAACATCTAATTATCCAAAGGAATAAATTGCCAAAGAGTGCAATATAGTTGTATCTCTGACGATGTTGTTTGAGTTGTTTAACAAACCTGTCTTGGAAGAACCAGCTGCAAATGTCTTCAATTTGTGCAACACAGTAAATTGAATGGCAGTATATGGCATAACCATGAGGAGTGCTGGGACATTGCCACGCCAAAAACCCTGTAATGAGCCATCAACATGAATAAAATGTGGCAAAAATACAAGGCATTGGCAAAATACACCAAATCTGATTTTCTTATAAAAGACAGCCAAACTTGCAAAGATATTATTGTCCACCAGAGAGCAGAATCGAAATCAATAGAGGATAAACCTAAAACAGCCTTCTTAAAGCTTTATATCTTCTCAGTGGAATATGCTATTTTCCTATATTGGCTAATACAAGTATTAATACCCAAAAACAATTCTCTTCACGCAGAGACCCAAAGAAAACCAACAAAATATATATATATATATTGTTGTCAAAAATATAAGATACAAAATTGTAGTTTTATCAAAAGTACAGCACAAGCCCTACTGTTCTACACCTATGCAGATGTAACTCAAAAGCTGGTTATTGGGTTCAGTTTAATCTAATTGCCTAAGATATAGGCACCTCATTGGTTGCAATGAAATAAGAAATTGAATAAAAAGACCCAAAAAAATTAATATCATGAATATCATCCTTCAGCAATTGGTGATGGAAAATTAACCAACCTAAACCTAGCATCACAGACTTATGTGTAGTGCTAACAGAAAACATTATTATCAGTCTACAAATGAAGGTTAAATACCCGTAATCCTTCCTCTCTAAAGATGTCCTTAGTTGCTTGTAACATCCCAGTGTATTTTGATGGTGCATACACATCTTTATGAAGCAAAGCCCATGAAGTAGTTGGTTCCAGCTGAACCTGAAATACCCAAACAAGGATTTTTTCAGTCCACCATGTAACCTTCCAAATGTGAACAGGCATTTCCATATATGCACATGCAAACATGCGTATACACACATGATGCAAAATAATGGTTACACCTACATAAAATAGTCAAAGTGGAAAACACTGAAAGGTTTCTCATGTTTGTCATATTCTCTTAACATTTAAGCATGATATGTTTTACATTTGGATTATAACTTGTTCAAGGCACTTCGGGACATGTTTACTTTATATGAGTATCAATTTCCAACTCCAATCATTACAAACTCTTGAGAATTCATAAGTCAAGACTTAAAAATTTTCAGACTGAATAGTTCTAGAGTTTAATAGCTACCCCCATGATAATTATATTTAGCATGTAAATCCTTCACCTAAAAAAAATATAATTTAAGTTTGGTTGGACTAAGAATGACAAATTTCTTTTTAATCCTAACTATAGGTAAAAGAGTTACCAAATGTATTGGATTATGGAAAGCCAAGATAGTTGTTAGGTGTACAACTACACATTGAACAATCAAATTGGAGGTCAAAGTGCCATTTCAGTTGATATTTATAACCCATATGCAAAAAGTCCAGGAAAATGGGTAATGAATGTGTAATTTCAAGCCAGTGTTTCCATAATCAAAGCAAATTCAATAAATATATGGATAGTTAGTCCTCAATTGAATTTGGGCTAAATGGGATTCACAGATTTACCTGGAATCTGATCTTAATAACATCGAGCGGAGACGTTACTGTCCGCGATATTCCGCCAGCGATTGCACCGGCAGTGGCATCTACAAATGCCCTTTTCAGCTGCCCCGGCTCTTCCATCACCCCAACAACCAAGCTGAGGTTTTTACTAGAACCTACAATCCAAATCAAAACCAACCCCCCCTAAGGTTTAACAATATCAAATCTACATCCAATTACACAAAAAAACCACAATGAATCAAACAACCAAAATACTCAATCAACAAACCCCAAACCTGAAAAGATTGTAACCAGATATGAAACAATACCAAACCTGAAAACCCTCCAGAAAACTAGGGTTCCAGCGATATTATGGTGAAATTGTGAGTAATTTTTAAAATTCAAATCAAGATTTCATAAATAGAAACATATTTATATGTATTGATTGATATGACCAAGTACCTGGGAAGAGAATAGGGTAATGGAACGATAACAGCCGCCATTTTGACGATTTGAGATAGTCAAAGTTTAGAAAGAGAGAGAGATTTTTGGGATGGTACCGCCTTCAAATATCTGTAGCGGCAACTTGGAAAATTTTAGAGAGAGAAATTGGGGACCAGACTAGAATTTACGAGGAGTTTGGAGGAAAAGAAAAGAAAGGAAAAGAAAAGAAAAACAAAACGAAAAATATTCGGAGAGAGATTGTGTGGGGAATGAAGGGTTATTATGACACGCACAATTATAATAGTAGTCAAATTATTTAAACGGTTTTGTATTTATTATGTCCTTTATACTTTATACCTTAGATAATTAATATAATTATGATATTATTATTTTAAAATTATAATCTTACTTAGGGGTGGTTTAGCATCCCCTATATAATCCATCTTTTTATCTTTTTATTTTTTTTTCATCACATCATCTCTCTACTTTTCTGTACATCTTTTCGTAAAAAGACAAAAAGTGTACTTATTTAGATCATCCCAAACAACCCCTTATTATATAAATTACAAAAATTTAAAATTTTTAAAATCATATTGTAATACATTAATTGATATATCAATTCATACCTATAACATTATTCATATATTATAGAATGATTTGAAAAGTTGGTTAAAAATTGATTTTTTTGATATTTTTATGTGAGATATGATATAACTCAAAATAAATTAAAATTGACTTTTACCCTTTCCAACTTGTTCCCAAATGACCCTATATATACACACTTTTTAAACCTTTTTTCGTCCTACCAATTGTTCTTTAAAATGCCTCATCCTAAAATTTTAAAAATAAATACAAAATATTGGAATTTGTTTGGTTGAATTTTAAAAAAAATTCAAATATTTAAATTTTTCAACAAAAATGAATGTTACAAATATATTTTAAATTTTATTTTTATAAAAAAACTCATATAAAACTAAAGAGTTTTTTTTTTTCTTCACAAAATTAGTTTTTGAAAAAAATAGAAAATATATTCTAAACATTAAACCCGATAACAAAATTTATATTTATTTTAAATGGATAATTAGTAAGGTTAGACTTCTAATATGTTGGTTTTTCATTAAGACGTCATGGCTCTTTGGTTTTCATCCTTGATAGTTTTGTTTTGTTTTGTTTTTCCGTGTGCAGATTGGAACTAATTTGTCTTGTATTGGAGTATTTAATAATGCTAGTCATGTTGATAGTTGTCAAATAAATATTTAATGATTTTAAACTTTAAAAATACCGTGACTTTCACTTATACGTGTTTATATCACATTTATCGATTACGACTTGTTAATTATGATAGAATTCGATTATGATCTGTTGATTAAGATTATGGATTATTTTTAAAAATAACTTTGGTTACATTTGTTTTTATTATTATTATTTCTATTGACAGATATGCTAACGTGGCATGGCATATATATTAAGGACGTGACATGATGATATGTTAAATGCAGGATCAAAAAGTGAGTAACTGAGCAATTTGAAAGTTTAGTTACTGAGATCAATAAGTCAATATCAAATCAAGCATCAAATTTGCAAAATGGTTCCTATCAAAGGTAGGATATGTATCATGTTGAGGAAATCATAGACTTATTGAGGAAATTGTGGGCTTAAGTTATTTCTTTCTCTCATGTGGCTGAGCCTATAAATAGGTCAAGAGAGATACAAAGGACATCTCAATCATCAATCACACTCGCAAAGAGTTTATCTAGAAGTAGTTTAACTTAGCATTTTATGAGTAGATTAAACTAATAGATATTCCAACCCCCACTTCTCTTCTTTCTGCCGATTGCTGTATTTTTTTAATTTTTTGTTATTATTGAAGTTCTTGTAACTAGTGACACGTGACAATTTATTCAAATTAATACATATTTTATTCTGTTCCATTTTTTTTTCTTCATTTAACTACCTCCAGGAAAATCCTTAATCTGTTTAAGGTATTGAACTTAACTGAGAGGGTAATTTATATGCAATTGGGCCGAGCTGGGTGATGGGCCTTAGGGCCGAAATGAAAAGGGCCGAGCAGGAGAGCCATGTAGGTTACTCCGGTTTGGAGAAGTAAATCTGAAGATAGACCGGTCACACAGCCGTGGTGGTTAGCCCGGTCTAGAAGGGATTTAGCTCTACTCCGGTTGAGTGGAGTAGCACGAGGGTTTCGGTCTCGATAGTTACTTCGGTCATAGCGTGTGAGAAACCGAAGTAAGCTTTGGTTCTAAAGATAGCTCGGTTTCAACTCCCTAATGGATAGCTCGGTCTTAGTATGGGAAAGCCGAGATAAGGGAGAGTAAAGTGAAGACCGAGTTGTTACTTCGGTCTTGAGAGTAGTTCGGCCATAAGGACCATCTCACTTGGTTTAAGCAGTGAGGTGGGTGTTGGAGGATAAGCATTATCTTCCAGGAATGTGAGTCCTAGCAGGACTCTACGTGGAAGAATTAGAGTCCTACTAGGACTGTGCCACACGAAACCTATATAAGCTCACCAATATCACCTATGAAGAGGTAATGCAACTTTTGCTCCCTGACTACACTGAGCTTTTGCCTATTTCTTGCTTACTGACTTAGGCATCGGAGAGGTTTCCGGCACACACCCGCCGGCCAGTTCATTTTGTGTTTTCAGGTGTTGAAACGACGACGTGCAGAGGAACATAGGCTTGATCAACAGGATTATACGTGAAGGTGAATCTCTTTCCCGTACAATTGGCGCCGTCTGTGGGAAAAACAGACAAGAACAACCTCTTGATCAAGTGTTTTTCTCTCAAAATTCGATGGCGAACAACGAAGAACTGCCTCAGTCCGCCATTGACGGACAAACTCCAGATGGAGGTGCAAGGCGCGAGGGCCTACCTTTGGTCCCTCCCATGGCGAACCTGGAACCACGAAGACAAGATTCCAGGAGGGATGCCAGGGGTAGAAGGAGGAATAACAGCCCCCATCTCTCTCGTTCGCAGAGCCCAGAAAGACAAAGGCGCAGGGTGGATCCTCAAACTTTGGAGGATCGCGTCAGAGAACAAGACGAGTTGATACGGCAGATGGCGGCAGACATGGAAGTTCTAAAACGCCAGATGAAAGGAAAAGAAGTGGCGACAGGAGAGGGGCGCAACAACAAGACGCCCCCTCGCCACTCAGAGGGTCGTAGTAGGAATCCTACACCCTCCCAAGCAAAAGACAGAAGCCTCAGGACAGGCGACACGCAAGTTAGGTCTTCCAGGACTCGTCACTCCAGGTCTGAAAGGACGAGGTCTGAAAGATCTTACACAGAAGGGAGCACTTACTGGCCTTCACATACGCATCAAACCAGGTCCAGACAGACCGAGATGCCCAGATCGTCCGACCTACGAACCGTGCTAGAGGAAAAGGCACGATGCAGGGAGGACGCCAGGGCACGTGATCCACATAGAGTTTCTGCCCTACAGCGGTTGGCTCCTCGGACGCATGGAAGCGTCGAGGTTGGAATGCCACTACCGCGCCCGGCCTACGAACCAGCGGATAAGGCATTGGCGAGGCTGCAAACCTCACCATTCGTCCCAGCAATAGAGAACGCGCCTCTACCCACAGGCTTCCTTCAGCCCAAATTCAATACATACGAAGGAAAGACGGACCCCTACTCGCACTTGAGCCACTTTCGTCAGGTCATGGCTGTATACCGGCGGAATGAGGCCTTAATGTGCATCCTATTCCCCTCAAGCCTGGGTGACCTTGGCTTGACTTGGTTTGAGAAACTCCCAGAGGGCAGCATAGCCTCTTGGGCGCAATTGGCCGAAGCATTTGTCACAAGATTCAGAACAAACACTAAAACCCCAGTGGAGATCGACCAATTACTCTCCATCGATATGGGCGAGAAAGAGACCCTGAGATCGTACAACAGTCGTTACTGGGAGACATTCAACCAGATTGGGGACTGCCCAACCAATCTCGCCATTGCGCAGTATAAAAGAGGACTCCCAGTTGGGAATAGACTGAGGGATTCTATAACCATGACGCCACCTCTTACCATGGAAGCCCTGATGGAAAGAGTGCATCAGCACATCAGGGTGGAAGAAGATGGCGCCCGTGCCAAAGTAAAGTCTGGGACGACCGCAGCACCAGAAAAGAAGGCCACAGCAAAGGTCAATGCGGTAAATCGGCCGAACAAAAACGGGCGTGGTAGACGGGACAACGGAGAAGATAAGGACGAAAGATGGTTGAGAATCCGCACTGCCATCACCACGGTCTTCAAAAAGCCGATCTACCGAATACTTAGCGAAATTCGAGACGAGCCTTTCGTCAAGTGGCCAGCCAAGCTAGGCGAGGCACAGAAAGACTATGACGACAGATCACGGTGCACCTTCCACAAAGAAAAGGGGCACCGAACTGAGAACTGCACCCCATTGAGGCAGCACTTGGAAGAGTTGGTGGCGGCAGGCCATTTAGACAAGTACATTGAAGGAGGAGCGCAACCGGCCCCCCAGGACCGTAATAACCCCAATGGGATGCCGATCGATGCTCCACCTCTAGGCATCATCAATGTTATACATGGAGTTTACGAACCTGAGCGTGTATGTGAGCTCAGAGGTTCAATCAAAAAGGCTGAGCACTTGAGGGAGGTACTAAGTGCCCAACCTGTCGTCAAGAAGGGCAGGACAGTGGCCACAAATGTTATGTCTTTTTCGGATAAAGACTTGGACAGAATATATTGCCCCCACAATGATGCCCTGGTCGTCACTCTCCGAGTCAAGGATTTTGACGTCAAGCGGATTCTGATTGACCAGGGTAGTTCGTGCGAAATCATGTACTATGAGACATTCAAACAATTGAAGCTGCAAGATAAAGATTTAGCACCCGCAGTGTCACCTTTGATTGGATTTAACTCAATGCCAGAATGGCCAGTTGGCAAGATCATCCTTCCAGTCAGAGCAGGGAGTGTGACGAAGCAAGTAGAGTTCTGGGTGTTAAAGGTCCCATCCACCTATAACATCATCTTGGGCAGAACATGGCTGCATGCCATGCGCTCGGTGGCGTCATCCTACCACCAAGTGATGCGGTTCCCAAACGACACCGGAGTAATAGAGGAAGTCTATGGGGACCAAATCATGTCCAAGCAATGTTTCGTCACAGTGAACGGAAGCCGCGCTGCGAAGGGGTATGTCCATTCGGTGGAAGAACCGGAGAGTAATGAACTATTCGCAGACGTCGGCAAAGCAGCAAGTCAGAAAGCGGTGGAAGACTTAGTGGAAGTCCGAATAGATGAAAAGAACCCGGATAAGTTCTTTCTGCTCGGTTCGTCGTTGTCCAGCGCTGAGAGGTTAGAGGTCTTGGAATTTTTGACCTCTAACATCGAAGTGTTTGCCTGGACTCCATACGACATGCCAGGCATTGATCCCAACTTTATCTGCCACCAACTCAATGTCCACCCGTCTGCCAGGCCAATCATTCAGCGCACCCGCAGATCGGCACTCCACCACGCCGAGATAGTGGCGGAAGAAGTGGGAAACTTGTTGGAAGCAGGGGCAATCAGAGAGGTGCATTACCCCAGATGGATCTCCAACACAGTCGTAGTGCCGAAGAAGAATGGCAAGTGGCGCGTCTGCGTCGACTATAAAACTGTTAACAAAGCATGCCCTAAAGATAGCTTTCCTCTACCACGGATTGACCAACTGGTAGACCTGACGGCGGGGCACAACCGTCTAAGCTTCCTGGATGCATACAGGGGCTACCACCAGATCGCAATGCATGAACCGGACCAGGAGGTCACATCTTTCACCACGCCAAGAGGACTCTACTGCTACAAGGTCATGCCCTTTGGCCTAAAGAACGCTGGGGCGACATTCCAGAGAATGGTCACCAAGATGTTTGAGTCGTTGTTAGGCAGAACAATGGAAGCTTACATCGACGACATGGTGGTCAAGAGCAAGGATGAAAATGACCACCTCAGGGACCTAAGTGAGATGTTTGAGATTCTAAAGAAGCATAAGTTACGCCTCAACGAGTCGAAGTGTGCATTCGGAGTAGGATCAGGCAAATTCTTAGGCTTCTTGGTAACCAACCGAGGTATAGAAGCAGATCCTTCTCAGATCAAGGCAATTCAGGATCTGGAGAGACCAAACTCCGTAAAAGAAGTACAGCATCTCACCGGCATGGCAGCCGCGCTCAATCGGTTCATTAGCCGATCGTCAGACAGGCTACGACCATTTTTTCATGCCCTCAAGGCCAAGTTTGAGTGGGACGAAGAATGTGACCGGGCTCTGGAAAGCTTGAAGGAATACATGTCTTCTCCGCCACTACTTGTAACACCAATTCCTGGGGAAGAACTCTTCCTCTACCTAGCAGTCTCACAGCACGCAATCAGCGCGGTGTTGGTCCGTGCAGAAGGGGTCCAACATCTGCCCATCTACTATGTTAGCAAGACACTGCTGGGCGCCGAAACAAGGTATTTGCCACTGGAGAAACTAGCATTGGCCTTGATGATGGCCGCAAGGAAGCTACCGCACTACTTTCACGCTCACACCATTGTTGTCCTTACGGCCTTCCCACTAAAGGCTTTGTTTGAAAGGGCGAACTTCTCCGGGCGAATCCTGAAGTGGGCAGTAGAGTTGGGACAATACGACATCAAGTTCCAACCTAGAACCGCAATAAAAGCTCAAGCATTGGCGGATTTTGTCGCAGAGTTCACTCCTGGGAGTCATCATATCTGCCCAGTCGACCTGACTGACTCAACCGAACTAGGGATGGAAGTTGACGTCGGAATAACGCAACCCCTGGTATTGGTTACTCAGCCAAGTCCAAAGGCAGACCAGAGTAATTCAAACAAGGAAGAAGTGAACCATGCTATACCAAGTCCGGACTCGCCAACAAAGAAAAACTTGGTGCAGCAAGATGACAAGGGGCAAGCAGCAGGCCTGGACTTAGAAGAAGAAATCAGCAACATGGAAGATCCCAAGGCATCGTCCGATCCCTCCACTTGTTGGAAGATGTTCGTTGGGGAGATGTGGAAGCTCTTCGTGGATGGAGCATCCAACCGACATGGAGCAGGACTTGGCATAGTCCTCATCTCTCCAGACGGCCTGGTAGTGGAGCAGGCAATCAACCTTGGCTTCCCAGCATCAAACAACGAAGCGGAGTATGAAGCGCTTCTTGCAGGTCTCAAATCGGCATTCTACATGAAGGCCACCGAGCTAATGGTTTACAGCGACTCACAGCTGGTGGTAAACCAAATATCTGGTGACTATGAGGCAAAGGATGACAGAATGGCTAAGTACCAAGAGCTGATCAGAACCGAAATCAAAAAGTTTGAAGTGGTGAGGATAGAACAGATCGGCAGGGAGGAGAACAGCAGAGCAGACGAACTAGCGGGTTTCGCTTCAATGGCAGATACCTCCATCCCACATCCTCTATTGATCGACTACCTACCTAGACCAAGTATCGAAGACCCAGAAACAGAAGAAGTGTGCTGCGCCGATCTAGGTCCTTCTTGGATGGATCCTATCATCTTGTTCCTGAAAGACGGCATCTTACCAGAAGACAAAAAAGAAGCCAACAGAATCAGAGCAAAGTCGCAGCGATTTTGGCTCTCTCCATCCTTGGCATTATACAAGAAATCGTTCACAGGACCTTACTTAAAATGTGTGCACCCCAGCAAAGTGGAAGCATTCCTGTTCGAAATACATGAGGGTGTATGCGGCAGCCATCAAGGAGGACGATCATTGGCATACCGAGCTATTTCACAAGGATACTGGTGGCCGTACATGCAAGCGGATTCGGAGAAGTATGTCAAAAAATGCGAAAAGTGTCAGAAGTTTGCGCATCAAATACACCAACCGGCCAGAGAACTTCTACCTCTCACAAGTCCATGGCCTTTCGCAATGTGGGGCTTAGACATAGTGGGACCGCTCCCAACAGCACCAGGCAACAGGAAGTTCTTTCTTGCGGCAACAGACTACTTCACAAAATGGGTGGAAGCAGAAGCCTTGGCGTCAATCAAGGAAAAAGATGTGAAGAAGTTTGTCTGGCAGAACATCATCACTCGCTTCGGCATACCAAAGGCACTGATCTCAGACAACGGCACGCAGTTCGACGGTAAAATTTTCAGAGGCTTTTGTGAGGAGTACAAGATAGAATTCTACAATTCTACACCGGCGTATCCCCAAGCGAATGGACAAGCAGAAGCTTCAAACAAGGTAGTCTTGGATGGACTGAAGAAAAGACTAGAGAAAGCCAAAGGCAAGTGGGCAGAGGAACTCCCTCATGTTTTATGGGCTTATCGCACCACACCTCGGCGATCGACAGGAGAAACACCATTTTCCTTAGCTTATGGCATGGAAGCAGTCATCCCATTGGAAGTTGGCCTCCCCACAATTCGGAGCGAAAACTTTGATCCAGACTTAAATGGCGAGGCCATAGCATTAGAACTTGATCTCGCAGAAGAAAGAAGAGACAGAGCATTGGTTCACATCGCCTCCTACCAACAAGAGTTGTCTAGAAAGTACAACAAAACGGTGCATCCAAGACAGTTCAAGATCGGCGATTGGGTACTTCGCAAAGTGATGGGAAACACCCTGGTTCCAGGAGATGGCAAGTTGGGGCCGAATTGGGAAGGACCTTACAAAGTGGTCGGTTTAGCAGGCAAAGGGGCATACCACTTGGAAGATAAGGACGGCAAAGCAATTCCTAGGCCGTGGAACACTGCCAATCTTAAGTTGTTTTATTTTTAGCCTTTTTTTAAGCAAGTGTAATTTTTTACTTTCTCAATAAAACAAGTCGATTCTTTTTCAGTATATTTGTTTTCAGTAGAGAGTAATTTTAGTAAGTCAGTAGCACTGTAAACATAGTTGGCCGGAATAACCAACTATGACCCCTCCTAAGCCCAGGATAAGGATCCAGGCTGCAGGACGTTTGGTCGGAATAACCAAACACTTTATTCTAAGTTGGCTGGAAAAACCAACTTAGAGGTTGGCTGGATTAAACCAACTCTGTGTACTCTTCAGCTGAAGTGAGATATATCGGCTGAAGAGTGGTTGGCTGGATTAAACCAACTCTGTGTACTCTTCAGCTGAAGAGAGATATATCGGCTGAAGAGTGGTTGGCTGGATTAAACCAACTCTGTATACTCTTCAGCCGAAGTGAGATATATCGGCTGAAGAGTGGTTGGCTGGATTAAACCAACTCTGTGTACTCTTCAGCCGAAGTGAGATATATCGGCTGAAGAATGGTTGGCTGGATTAAACCAACTCTGTGTACTCTTCAGCCGAAGTGAGATATATCGGCTGAAGAGTGGTTGGCTGGATTAAACCAACTCTGCGTACTCTTCAGCCGAAGTGAGATATATCGGCTGAAGAGTGGTTGGCTGGATTAAACCAACTCTGTGTACTCTTCAGCCGAAGTGATATATATCGGCTGAAGAGTGGTTGGCTAGCAAGTTAGATAATTAGACCGAGATCATAGTTGATGAAAAATTCATTGCAAGTATGAGCATACACGCACAAAACCGGAATAAAAGTTCGAGGAATTTTCATTAAAAGTGCAAACACAGACCAAGTACAAATCGGGGAGCCACAGCCCGGTTACAAGAGAGTTCAAGACAAAAGAAAGAAAAAAAAAAAAAAAAAAAGTACAAGTTCAATCAAACAGATTATCTATCTCGGCATCTAGATCGGCCCCAAGGTCAGCACTTACTCCGGCATTTGCTGATAGGGTAGTCTCGGTTGGAAGTTCGGGCGCCGCGTTTTCAACAATTGCATCCAACCGAGCTGTTTGATCGCCGGCTTGCTCTTGGATGGCCGGAGTCTCAGTTGCCTCTTCTTCATCATCATCTTCCTCATCAGATGAACCAAGAAACCGGTTCTGGATCTCGTCAGCATATTCCTTCAGCGAAGCCGGAATAAAATACTCGGGAGCATTGTAGACCTCGGTTTCGGGTCCACAACCGAGCTTCTCCACAGCACTTCGCCAGCCACACTTGAAGAATAAATCCTTCGCAGCTTCGCATTGCAAAGTGTAGCCGGCTTCGGCTTCTTTGAAGCCTTCCTTGGATGCATTTTCGACCTTTTTCTCCAACTCCGTTATTTCGGCGTCCTTCTTGGTTTCAAGAGCCGCCATCTCCCGCAAGTATTTATCTTTCGTCTCGGTCACGGCAAACTGTTTGTCACTATCAGCCGAGGCAACCAATCCGGTCAGACGCGCTACCTCGGCCTCCAGTTCGGCCGACCTTTGTTTCGACAGTGCCAGCTCGGCCGCCCTGCCTTCGGCGTCCCTTATTGCGTGCCTTGTGGTTTTGCGAAGTTCCATTACTTGCTTATGGGCAATGGTGTTCTTTTGAATGGCCTGCAAAAGGAGAGTTCCTTGTTAGCCGAGCTGTGAGTTGAAAAAAAACTGATCAAAGAAAAAAAACAGTCCTGCTTACCAAAATCATGGATTTGGTGGATGACCGGATGGCCTTCAGCTCGGTGTTTAGCTGCTTACTGTGGTGCTCCATGTCTTTGGGAAGACAAACACCCCTGGCCAGGTTGAAGGCCAGTAGGTGATCCTTGTCAGCAACTACGGAGTCACCTTCGTCGATATTTCGGTCGTTGAAGACGAAGGGTGGAGCCCATTTGTTGTTCGGCGCAGCTCGGTCAGACGATTCCGGTTGAAGGTTGAGTTCGGGGCTCGGTGGAAGGATGGGGTCAACCTTATCAACCAAACGCTGCTCGGTCTCAGTAGTCCGGGCGCGTTTAGCTCGGCGTGAGGAGGATGGCTGTTGTGAGGGAAGAGCTACCACGGCTTCTGTCGTTTGGTGAGTTGGTGGCACTTCGGCCACTGTGGTGGCGGTAAGCATGGCCTTCATCCTGTTCTTCTTCGCCATCTCTTGTTCGGCTGTTAGGGGAACAAGGACAATCTCTGGCAAGGTTGGGTCCGGTTCTGGTGGGTCTTCAAGGAGGAAGTCAGTCACCCTTGCTTTGCGGCGACCGGAGTAGCGATAAGTCGGTTCGAAGTCGAGGAGTTTAGCCCAACTTCTCTCTCGAACTCGCAGTGCGGCGCGGAGAACACCTAAGTTGGGGTGGCCGTACTGGGAATGGAGGAAAGCTGAATCTGCAAAGAACAGAAAGCGTTAGTTCGGTTATAGAGAGGAAAACCGAAATAGAGAAAATATGAAATGCAACCGGAGTATATATACCGGGCTCTCCCATTTTCCAGTTTATTCTTCGGCCGGGAATCCGGGCCTGGAAGTCTTCAAAATTTCCAAAAACCCAAAAGAAGTCATCGTCGTTCAAGTCCTTATCCGGTGTATGTTTTATTATCTTTTCTCGGCCTCGGCGTATTCTCAAGTAATAACACCAGCCTTCATTTTTTGACCCTAGTGAGTACTGGTGGAATATTTCGGCTAAGCCTAGGTTTAGTCCGGTTTGGCGGTTTAGGACGTCTATGCCCATTATTATTCGGTATGTGTTGGTGGAGAGTTGGGTTGGGCAAAGTCTGGTCTGCCTAAGGAATTCACAGATTAAAGGCTGGACTGGAAATCTGAGTCCGGTTTCTATAATTGGTTGGAGAGTAAAAGGGACGAAGCCAGTCTTGCCCCATGGATCTATGTCTTTTTCGGCCAGGACTAGGTTTACATCGGCTGGGACTTGGTAATCCTTTCTGAATTCGTCTAAGGCCCCTGGGGTTTCTACAAGACATCTATATTTACCCATTTTATTGTATAAGTTATAAATAAATTATATCGGTTGGAAGAATGTGTTCAGTAGCTCGGCTGGGCGCAGGGAAGTGCCTGGCAACCTAAGTCTGCAAAGTGAGAAAACAAGTTGTTAAGCACTGATCACAGACCGTGCTACAAAGACAAAGCAAGAGAAGACTGGTATTATTTCGGCTCTACAGGGTGCTAAGGTATTTACCTCGGTTTCTGACAGGTCCATGCTATCTCGGTTCACAGAGTGTTTTGTTATCTCGGTTTCATGAGAGAATTTTCTTACTTCGGTTAGGCCTCAAGGGGCAGCTTATATGAGTTCGGTTTAGGACTCAGAAAGCTGGCTTGGCCCCCAAGGCTTAGCTCGGTCATGTACTAAGGTTACCAGTTCGGTGGGTTTCTATTTCGGCTATTATGAATACAACGGTTACCTACTGAAACTACTGTGGCAAGTGCAAGTGGTAATTCGGTTCCAGTTTACCTAAGTCTTCGTTTATGCCAAAAACAGTGTCTTATTTCGGTTGCTTCGTGATTTTGGATCAAAATCGGTATTCTACAGGTTTATTGTGTGCATTCATATGTTCTATGGCTAAGTTTTTCAGAAACAACACATATGGAAGCAGAAAGGTGTTTTTCAAAAATAGAAATAAGAAGCTATGGATTGAAGAGTATACAAATACAAAAAAAAAAAAAACGAAACGGATTTGAGATGCTTACCAGATAGAAAGGAAGAAACTGGAGGTGAGAGCAGCAAGCAGTAATGAAGATCACGAACTCAGAAAGCTCAGAGGTTGGAGGATTCGAAGAGAGTGACAGGGAAGTGAATAGTTTGTTGAATGATTCGAAAAATGAAAGGGTTTTTGTGTTTTGATAAGAAGCCCTAAGGCGGGGAACTGTTCAAAAATTGCGAAGTACGAGGGCGGCGGGACAGCTGTACAGAGCCAATCAGAGCATGCCACGTGTCATTGGAAGGACAATCGATTCAGTTTCTGCAATCTGAAGAGACGTTTGACCGGACATGTTTAGCTCGGCTTAAGCTTAGCTCGGCTGGAGAAGCAAAAAAGGTTTCAGCTCGGCCGGAGTAGCTAAATTATTATACCTCGGCTGGATAAGCTAAAACTTTAGTTCGGTTCGTAGACAGGTAATCCCTATCATGCTGTGCAGACGGAATTAAGGGGCAATTGAGAGGGTAATTTATATGCAATTGGGCCGAGCTGGGTGATGGGCCTTAGGGCCGAAATGAAAAGGGCCGAGCAGGAGAGCCATGTAGGTTACTCCGGTTTGGAGAAGTAAATCTGAAGATAGACCGGTCACACAGCCGTGGTGGTTAGCCCGGTCTAGAAGGGATTTAGCTCTACTCCGGTTGAGTGGAGTAGCACGAGGGTTTCGGTCTCGATAGTTACTTCGGTCATAGCGTGTGAGAAACCGAAGTAAGCTTTGGTTCTAAAGATAGCTCGGTTTCAACTCCCTAATGGATAGCTCGGTCTTAGTATGGGAAAGCCGAGATAAGGGAGAGTAAAGTGAAGGCCGAGTTGTTACTTCGGTCTTGAGAGTAGTTCGGCCATAAGGACCATCTCACTTGGTTTAAGCAGTGAGGTGGGTGTTGGAGGATAAGCATTATCTTCCAGGAATGTGAGTCCTAGCAGGACTCTACGTGGAAGAATTAGAGTCCTACTAGGACTGTGCCACACGAAACCTATATAAGCTCACCAATATCACCTATGAAGAGGTAATGCAACTTTTGCTCCCTGACTACACTGAGCTTTTGCCTATTTCTTGCTTACTGACTTAGGCATCGGAGAGGTTTCCGGCACACACCCGCCGGCCAGTTCATTTTGTGTTTTCAGGTGTTGAAACGACGACGTGCAGAGGAACATAGGCTTGATCAACAGGATTATACGTGAAGGTGAATCTCTTTCCCGTACATTAACCATAAAGTCTGATCATTTTGGTATTTATTTAAAATCAATTGAAGCCTATCAATCAATTATTGTCGATTGGGCTTAAACTAGATTTTTACCAACAATGTGTTATTTATAAACAAAATTATTATATTTTTTATACATTACTCGTTAAGATCTATTAAATAAGTTTTTATTTTATTTTATATGAAATCAACTAAAAAAAAAAAATTCATAGTTTTTGAACACACAAAATTGTGTTGTGACATTTCATAGTTTTAGCACATAAATTAATAATTTTTGTTTAAAATTTTCTCCGATTTTAGAAAACTGTGAAATTTTAAAAAGATCATAACATTTCCTATTAAATATGAATTATATTCGATAGATCTTTCCAAATAGGTTCGATAATATAATAAGAAAAATAAATAGGTATAATAAAAAATATGATATTTTAAAATTTTTAAAGTACAATAAAAAATAAAATAAAATAAAATAAAAAGGCAAATGCTAACAAGTGCATCTATACATTGTCTAATGTTGGAATTAGTGCAAAAAGTGCATTGGAAGTGGTTAAAATGTTAAAAAAGTGTTTAAAAATGAACGAAAGTGTTATAAAACTAACGGAAAGTGTATTAGGTTTTATATTATTATTACTGCTGTCTTTTACTTGTACCCTTATGACACTTGTTAGCAAAACCTTTTAATTAATAAAGATATAAAGAAAAACAGTAATGTTACATACACCAAATTTAAGCTCGTTCGAATTGTTCAAATTTGTACATGCTGGTGGACACACCGGTCATTCAGGATGATGTTGGTTGACATATCGATTGATAAAGGTGATCGTCGTAGTTGATAAGAGTGACACCGATCAATAATGCAATTATCATAATGGCAAATTTTTATTGAATTTTATTGATGATTTAGATTATTTACCAAAAATTAATATATATTAAATAGTTTTCACATACATTTTTTGGC
>CM069910.1:4713781-4958448 GCA_036172215.1 Camellia granthamiana | reverse complement strand
ATTTGTCTAAAACCCCTACCCAGTTTATACACCTGAATCTCCACATTTATATGATGTTTGAAGAAGAAAATGCTCACATTTGCTTGTAAACACATATTTCTAGCTTTTCGCACGAATGAGAGACATAATTCCTATTTTACTTGAATCCTATTTAATTTGAAGTACATTTCTAAATAATTTGACAATATCTTAGCTAAGAAAATGATACAATATACAATATATATGTGTTTGAAGCAGAGCGGCGTTTGTTCATTGTGCTGCATAGTTGGATATCGTTGATAGTGGACCCGGATGTTTTGACTTTTGTTGATTTTGTAGAGGACTTGATTTAGTAGCTGTTTTGTTTGCTCTTTATCTTGCTGTTTAGTGCTGTTTTGGTTTATGTTTGCTGCTAGCTGTTAGGCTTGTTTTTGTATTCTTTGTATTGTCTTGATACTTTTTCAATAAACTTTGCTTATTTATCAAAATATGTGTGTTTGTGTGTGTGTGTTTGAAGCATGTCTCCATACCCATATCTAACTTTTGGATGCATATCCCAATATCCCAAAATTTAGGTGAAGGAAAATTTGATGCTTGGACATGTAACTGCACCCGCACTCATACCCTAGTCCATGTAATCTAGTGCAAAACTTGCATTTTTCAAACAACATTTTACCATTTGCTATATGCCAACTTCCAATTCCATATAACTAGTTAATGGAAACGATATTAGATCCAAAATTGTCGTTTGGAAAGCACTTATCTGCATCAATTGAAGTACAATTTACGGATCAATAAACCAATACAAAAATTCACTACCCAAAAGCAAAATGTCTGGACATCCAAAATCTACGAGCAAGAGCAGATGTCCAAAACAATTCCAGCAACACTACACTAGTGCATAAGCAAACAGAATGGGCCATAAACAATTCCACAGAATAATCACACATCAACAAACTGTGACAAAGAAAAATCAAGAAAACCCCAATTCAGAGAACACCCAAATCAAAGAAACAGCCATAAGTGAATCAGATCAAACTAACAGAAAATTCTAACAACCACACTTCATCCAAACACTCGAACCAAATCAAGGAAACACGAAATTCAACAAACTCACCAATCGAAACAATCAAAAACACAAAACCCAAGAAATACCCATTAGTAATTATTTCCAAGAAAACATTTTTCCAAAAAAAAAAAAAAAAAAAAAAGTGTTACCTGAACCAACTCTGGTCACATGGTGAGACTGAGCAGCTGATGATTCTTTTACAGAGTCCTTCTTCCCCACTTCCTTTACACCATTCCCATCCTTGTTTGATGATCCAAAGCATGGAAAACACCCACCCATATCAAATCCACACACAAATCAAAGCAAAACCCCCCAACACCCCAAAAATCCCTATCTATACAGATAAATTCTCAACCCCTTCAACAATCACTCATCATCATCGTCGTCGTCGTCATCAATCTCACAAACCCATCTCCATAAACGATCCCAATCAATCACCCCTTTCTTCCTCTCTCTCTAGAATCCCCAGTAGAAAATTTTCAGCCATTAGTCACTTTTCAGTGACCCCAATCAGCTCAAGAACAAAGATCAACACCCCCGCTTTTTCTTTTCTTTTCGTTTTTTTGGGTCTGAGAAAGCAGATCACCAAATCGAAGAAATTGATGGTTGAAGAGAAGCTCAAGAAACACAGAAAAACAAATTTACACTTAAAATATATATATATATATATGTGGGTGTATTTGCAGAAATGGAAATAGAGAGAAATTTTGGGGTAAAAGTGAAAATAAAGGTTAATCTTTTCGGTAATAGAGAGGTTTAAGAGAGATGATTAGGTGAGTCCAGTGATTAATCTTCTTGGAATCTACAGAAATGCCACTGTGCTTTTTTTTTTGTATTCCCTCAATTTTTATTTATTTAAATTTTAACCCCCAAAATACAGAGAAATTACGAGTTTGATAAGAAGAATCATCATCACTGTCGGAGAGTGGCCCCACACGAGTGATATGCTTCCACACTTTTGTGAATTGTGATCGACATTCTAAATACATGCTATTAAAAAATACAAAAAATTCAAAATTCAAAAAAAAAAAAACAAAATAAAGTTAATTTGATTTTAATTTCTTAAACTATTATTATTTTTTGTTTTATTTTTAAATTATTAATGTTATTTATTTAATTATAATTTTTTTATTTCAATTCTTGTAATTCAATTAGAGATAATTATACAAATTATTAACTATTGAGATCTAATTTAATGGTAAAAAAAAATATTTTAAAATTTTAATAATTTAATCATACAACTAAACCTATGTCAAATTGTTTGAACTGATTTTTTCGCAACTAATTTGTACAATTATATCTTATTAATTCACATAAATTTGTACGTGCATGATCAAATAGATGAAATTGATATTTTATAAAGGAGAGAAGAAAATATAATAAGTGAAATTAATTCAAAAATTAGAAAAAGGAAAAAAAATGCTTGGGGTAAATGGTAATGTACAAATGGGGATTTTTGGGTTTGTGTGATATCATGGTTTTGGATTATTTGATGGGAAGATGATTATGTAAGGAAAAAAGTTCTCACATCATTATATTGATCCAATGTCTGAAAGTAGCTGAGTATTTTTTATATTTTATTTTAATCATTCTTAAAATAGAATGCGGAGATTCTCCAATAAAATTGTCTATAAAAATACAGTCTACAAAAATGAGATTTTCAAAATGTGAATTTGGTAAAAATTTTCTATTTTTTTATTTTTAGTATTGCTTTTTGGGTAGATTTTTTATTGGCCCAAATGGTTCTAAATAAGTAGACACAAAATGATTTCCCAATTTTTGTGTTTCTAGTTGGGCTGGTATGGGAGTGTAGAAACATGATGGGCCTAATAGATTACCCAAAATTGTAGGAAAATGTAGTGGCAAAAATTTATTGGTTTGAAAATAATGGGATTGTTTTAACAGTTGTATTATGGACATATATGCGAAACAAAAGGTTCTGAATTCACAATTCTGTAAAAATTATTTGTATATTTAAATTTACTTTTAATTCAATTAAAGATTTTGTTAATATATACCTTAAAAGACAATATTAACAAGGCTTGTAAAATTTATGTGTTATTTACCATGCACACTTTAATGCAAAGTGTATAATATTTTAAAATTTTGTGACACATGTTAATAAGACCTTTTAATTAAATCAAATTTTAATATTTATTTTTTTAAGTTACTAATTGACATGGCCCATAAAGGTTATAACCCACCATTTAGGGCTCAATACATAATTCAACTACTAAAACCCAACGTTACTGGAACTCAATATGGCATTAAGAACCAATGACATCTAAACACGTGGCAAGAGAAGGACAAGCCACATAAGCAGATAAAGATCCTGCAAAGTTATTGCACTACACATCAGCCATTAATGAAGCCCCTTACAGCATTTATTGCGATAACCCCTCCCCGTCAAGACAAAACGGCCTTACTATGAACAAGGCAAGTTAGAGTATAGACTTTTGGCAAAGATGACAGGTCAGAAGGGACAACGAAATGATTACCAGAGGATATAAGCAGACGTCGAAGACAAGAAGAATGTGAAACTTTCTATCTCTAATCTATCTCTACATTTCATCTCTCTTTCTAACTTGCTCGTCGGAGGGTTCGCTGGGGGATTCTCAGTTCCCCGTTGTGGGCTTGGTACCTCGGATACTGGTTTGGGAAGCGTGGATCAGTCCGATCCATTTCACCTGAAACACGCTGTAATATCACTAATAATCTAAGATAATTTGTTTTGCACTATTAAACTATCGTTTCCATTGCACTATGCTTGTGGCCTTGATTAATCTTCGTTTCTAATTGCAACTTGCAAGTGCTCAAATTAACTATAAGATTAGTGATCAAATTGGCATTGACGGGCTTATTATAATGTGAAAAACATAAAGCAACAATTTCATAATGGTATAGCATATGGAGTTTGTTGGTGGCATCTTGTGCTTATCATCTAACTTGATCAACATATGTCTCTAGACAACCCAACAAAAGTAATCTATAGAAACAATTTTGATACAAGCAATGACAAATTATAAGAAGATTTTATTTGTATAGAACTTTTATACAAGACTTTTCACTAAAATAATGTAGCAATGACATTTTAATTAGGGGTGGTCAAAGTCTAATGGCCTGATCAATCCAGTCTGATATTTTTAAGACTTGAAAAAATATTTTAAGCCATAGAATTAAATTGAATTGAGATTTTGAGCTCATTTAATTTTTTGACAAAGCTTGGAATAAGAAATTTGACTAATCTTTCCAATGACCCCACCCATTTATAAAATAAACTAAAAAAATAATAATAAAAGATAAGAAAATTGTATATTTTAGAGCCAAAAATTGGAGAGATGAGCACTCTTTAATTATTGTTTTGGGGTGTTTAATGACCATACTATTTGTAGACAAGTCCTCCACTTTTATGCTTAGGCTTTGTTCTATGCTAATGACAAAACTCTTCAATCCATGAAAAGAAAAAGATAATATCCACTAAAAATCACATGATTCACGAGTTAGCAAAAGCTTATACATACCTTAGTAAAATACATATACTAATGTGAAAAAAATTAATTATTAATAAGGGTGATATTAAGGATATTAAATTTTTTATTATATAAATAACTAAATATCTTACATAAATGTGGGATCTGCAATTTTGTAGACCTACTTTTATATAAGATACTTCATCATTTATTTGATAGAAAATTTAAAACTTATAGCATTTTTCTATTAATAAAGGCTTCAGAATAAAAGAACAATAAATAAATAAAGTCTTTGGAATGAGTGCTTAGCTTATATATGGTCTAATAATAAACTGATAACCAATTGATGAGAAAAACTAATTGCTAAAGACTCCACCATCACAAATATTTGAGTTCTTAATTCAATCATATAGATTTATAATTAGGTAGATTTAGCAATTGCCTTTTAAATATTTTTTAATTTATTTAATTTTTTGGAATATAAAGAAGTTTGTGTGCTTGATAATTGTTAAAAAAATTTAAATTATTATTTTGGTTATGGAGTCAAACTTTTGCTTTTTGGTAAGAAATTATCATATTGTCCTTGTAGTGTAGTGAAGCCTTTCTTAATACAACTAAAGGAACACAATCTAATTTCTCATAATATGAAGGGTAAAACTGTCTTTTAAAATTTTAGTTGACATTCCCAAAAATAGTTTTTTGTTTTTATTTTTGTTGCACAAAGTGAAAAATTAATTATAAATGAATAAAATGCAACTGAGGACTATGTCTCGAAAGAATAATTTTTAATTGATTTGCAATAAATTTTTAATTCCTATTTAATTTATTCCAAAGTAATAATCAGCTTTGTTTGGTTTGAGTTTTCTGAATTCACTTTTTAAAAAATTCAAACTTTTTATTTTATTTTTTTTGGAGAAATTACAAAAAAAAAAAAAAAAAAAAAAACCAGGGTTTAGTGTGTTTTTCAAATTAAACCCCAACATTTTAATTTTAACAATGTAAATCCTGAATTTTTAACCATGTCCCAATGTTGACCCTCTATTTGTTTCTATTTATTTCTGTTAACTTTTTACACTTATTTAATACATGTGTCACTTTTTGATTCGTCCATAATTATTATAATTATTTTATTCAAAAATTACGTTTATTCTATTCAATGGACAATCGGTGAAGATCGGTGTTAGAGATTCAATGGATTCAATGGATCTATGAAAAATCTTCAACGGACAGAGATCTGCAACAGAGATTTGTAAGTAATTTTCAGTTGAAGAAAAATGAAAGGTATAGTTATTCAAACACCTCCAACAATTTCAAGAGGAAAGCTTTCATTATTGGCTTTGGTACATTGCTGTGCCGTAATTTCCAGAAGAGCCATCTCAACTTCCCCTTCATGTAAGGCTTCGTTTGGGAAGTCAAAAGTC
Source organism: Camellia granthamiana (assembly GCA_036172215.1). Taxonomy (NCBI): domain Eukaryota; kingdom Viridiplantae; phylum Streptophyta; class Magnoliopsida; order Ericales; family Theaceae; genus Camellia; species Camellia granthamiana. The sequence continues at coordinate 4,952,509 of CM069910.1, read as the reverse complement.
AGGTTTTTTTTGGCTATTTTAGTAACAAAAAATAAAATAAGCTTTTTAACTCAATAAGACAAAACATTACATCCAACCCATAATCATTACATTCTTTCTCTAACAAAAAAATCAAAAAAGCCAAAAACTCTTCTCAAACCAGACTTTTTATCCCCAGTCTAAAATAGCCAAAAAAGTTAAAAAGCCAAAAAACCAATCCACTTCCCAAACTAAGGCCTCGTTTAACAAGTGATTTTTTTAGCAAAAAAGCCAAAAAGTTACTAAAAAAGGCAAAAAGTCAACAACTTATACCAAAAAGTCAAAGATTCTCTTTTCTCTCTACTTTTTGCACATCTTTTCTTAAAAAGCCAAAAAGTTATCACAAACATATTAGTTTTTTTTTTACATCATATTTTAGCCAAAAAGCCAAAAAGTTACTAAAAAAACATATTCTCAAACGAGGCCTAACCCTAAGTTCACCACAATGAAAGAATGTACTGTAATGTGGTGTTTGTAAGTTGTATCACTTCTCACATGTACAAGAAATCTGAAATCTATGTGGTTAACACAAGCTTTGGTGACAGATTCAATAGTGATAGAGATTCAACGGTAACATATCTCTCATTTCTTCTACAACAACCTATGTGGCAGTGGTGAGAAAGGGATTCGGTGTAGCTTCTCTCTCTCAGTATCACAGCCTTATCTTCACTCTAGATATGAATCCGAACAATCTCATACTCACAAGAACCACATTGAAACACCAGAACATTGCTATGGCCAAGAATGCTATAGCAGCGGATCCGGTGACAGCGATTCTATTCAGAGCGGCAATACTAGTAGGAGTGGCCAATAGACCAAGATTGGAAGCGATCAATGACGGAGTCATAGCGGCGATGGTAGATCCAACCGCAGAGACAGATGGCAGATCCAACCATACATACAGAGAGATATGGCAGAGCTAGCCAGAGAGAGAGACAGACAGACAGACAGAAAGAGAGATGGACGGAGTGAGAGTGGCAGATCCACACAGAGTGAGAGTCATGGATGGAGCGATGGTAGATCCAACTACACACACACAGAGAAAAAGAGGGAGAGAGAGAGAGAGAAAAAAAAGTAATTTTGAAATAAAATAATTATAATAATTATGGACGAATCAAAAAGTGACACGTGTATCAAATAAGTGTAAAAAGTTAACAGAAATAAACGAAAAACAGACGAAAGATCAACATTGGGACACAGTTAAAAATTCAAGGTTTAAATTGTTAAAATTAAAATGTTGGGGTTTAATTTGAAAAACACGCTAAACCATAGGTTTTTTTTTTTTTTTCTGTAATTTCCCCTTTTTTTTTGTTTTCACTAATTTTTTTTAATATTTTAAGTAATTTTTTTTTGGATATACCTAACATAAATACATTTAAAAAGTATAATATTTGTGAAAAAAATCTTTAAAAAATTCACTAAATACCAAAAAATATATATATATATTTTTTGTATTCTTGTGTATTTATTTATTTTTTAAAAATATTTATTTATAAATATTTTACTTTTTAGATACATCTAAGTAAGGTACATCTAAAAAAGTAAAAAAAAAAAATTGCTTAAAATTTTAAAAATATTCACTAAAAATAAAAAAAATATGAAGAAAAAAACTCAATTTTCAAAAAATTAAATTTAGAAAATTGAAATCGAACACAATGAATACTATTTGATGGGTTGGTTTAATCTAGAGTTAATTCAACAATTAGGGGCATGTATGGAATGATGTAAAACTTCTTTAATCAAAGGTAATTTCTTTAGAGAAAGTTGCTTATTTGTAAAATACAAATAACTCAACTACTTTTTTTTCCAAATTTGAATCTGATGCCAACTTTAATCCAAACAAGGTCTTTATGATGAGTTTAAATTTTTAAAATTTGTACGGGGGCGAAATATCCTCTGCCTTCCGTACTCCTTGGACGTCAAGTTTCTTGTGACGGCGTCTACCTCTGCAACACAAAGACGGTGAGCTGCCCGGCGGTGGTGTGCCGGAAAGACCCTCCGACGGTCAAGTCAGTCCACTTGAGGAGGAAGAAGATTATCAGAGAAAGAGTGTGTTTTCGGAAGAGTCAATTCGCATACCTCTAACGCTCGTCTTCTCCCATATTTCTAGGCTGGCCATGCAGCCTCAAGATTGTGCGTGCACTACCTCTGCTGTCCTTCCATGGACAGGTGGCAGCACTCGCCTTTCACCACCTTACGCGCAGGGCCGGCCCTGAGTTCGTCGAGGCCTAAGGTGAACTTCGGAAATGAGAACCCTTTTGTATTGAAAAAAAAATTCATGAATAAAACGATAAGTTACAACTTTTTTATTTGCTTGTAGCCATAAAAAAATTTGCTTACATATATAATCATTAAAATTATAAACAAAACAATTTAATAAAACAAAATTAGAACAAAAAAATTAGGAAAAAATTATTCAATTAAAATTTATAAAGACCTAGGTAAAAAAATTTGAGCAAAATTATTTATTCCACTAAAATCTAATAGATAAAGAAGGTAAAAATAAAAAATAAAAAAAATAGGGCCCATATATTGTATATATTATTTTTCTTGAGCGCAAACACTTCTTTTTTTTTAATATATATTTTCATTTTAATAAATATGGACCAAACTATACTTATAAATAAATATGGAGTAAATCATACATGGACCTAAAAAAATATTTTGGGGCCTTTTAAATTGATCCTAAAACCAAAAAAAAAAAAAACATTGAGCCTATAATATTTTACCAAATTTAGGGGCCCTATTTTTGGGCCCTATGTTATATATGTTTATATGTTTTACCAAATTTAGGGGCTCTATTATTTTTTTTTATTTATATATTTTTATTTTAATAAATATGGGCCAAACACATTTATAAATAAATATGGGCTAAATTATACATGGCCCAATAAAACGTTTGGGACCCTTTAAATTGATCTTAAAATCAAAAAAAAAAAAAAAAAAAAAAAGACCTATAACAATTTTTTTAATTTGGGGGCCCTATTTTTAGGCCAAAATATGGGGCCTAAGGCACAAGCCTTACCTGCCTTAGGGCAGGGCCGGCCCTGCTTACGCGTGTAAAGGTTTTATCCTCCCACCAGAACACACAGAACTGTTCAACGGTATTGAGGCGTGCGTGGAGCAGATGTCCTCTCCCTCATGTCAATGGCCCAGGTGGCACACCCAACCGGAGTACCATGACCGGCCAAGAACGCGTGGAGAATCGCCATCACAAACGCCTAACCGGGCCATGTGCCGCCGACCTGTCCCTCGACAGAGGAGCCGACATCAGACTCCCATGGCCGAGGTAACCTTGATCGGTCAACTCTAGCTAACCGGCTGCAATACAAGCCGGCCTCCCCCGTGCTATCTTCGATCTCGGCCGCACGAAGGCATTCATCTCGGCTGGCTGGTCAGTGGCATGCCGGCCTCGCTGCAGCCTCAGCCCAGCCCGGATCACCCTTAGTTCGGCTACCACTCGCCACTAGAAGCTCCGCCTAATATGCACCAGCTACAGCTCGGCTAGGCCAGTTCATGCCTGTCCGGTCAATGTCTCCGACCGTGTAAGTCAGGCCGCTAGGCCGTTTCAATGGAGAAGTCAGCTCGGCGCCATGCAGTCCGTAACGTTTGACGTTATTTTTGCTCGGCCGTACTATTTGGCGCAAATCTCCCCTCTCAAAATTCATGTAACTTCTTTGAATCTTCCTTCTTCTTTTTTTTTTTCTTTTTTTTTTCCCCACTATGCTTAGCATAATCTGATTGCTTGAAAGATAATAACTAAGCTACTGTACTGTGATGCTGCTAGTTTCCACAACTTGTAATGACATTTTTTTAATTCAAAGGCATCGTACTTTTCTCCATGATTAGAGGTGATGAGTTTGAGTTAGGGGTAAATTTTGCATTATAAAACTAAGGATAAAGATTGGTAGCTCGAAATTGCCTTGGCTCGAACGGCTCGACAGCCCAAAACGACGTCGTTTTGGGCTGTATTTTTTTTTTTTTTCTTCTTCTTCTTCGTCATTTTGGGCTGAAACCAGAGGGAGAGGAGAGGGAGAGGGAGAGAGAGAAAGAGAGAGAGAGAAAGAGAGAGAGAGAGAGAGATGAGGCAGCCCTCCGCCCGCCGTCGTCGTGTCGCAGCCCTCCGTCCGTCCGTCGCAGCCCTCCGCCCCTCGTCGGCTCTGCCCCGATCGCGTCGCCTCCGTCGCCTCCGCCCCCTCCTCCTCCTCCTCCCCTCCCCTTCCATTTTTTAGGCCCCCTCCAGTCCCCTCCTCCCTCCTCCCTCCTCCCCTCCTCTCCTCTCCCCTCCTTCCTCATCCCCCTCCATTTCTGCGTTTGAAAAAAAAAAAAACAAAACAAAAAAAAAAAAAAAAACAAAAACGACATTCGGGGCATTCGAGCTACGTAGCAAGACCGTAAAACTAAAGTCAATCCGAGTTAATCTTGTGTAAAAGATTTGCTATAGAATGAATGCATTTATTTTTTAAACGGTGGGTCTATAAATTCAGAAGAAGATGAGAAATTTATCAAGAATACAAAATTTAAAATTAAGATTTATTCATGGAGTGGGCCATAATAAGAAGATTAGATCTACTCCATTATTCTAAATTCTGGATTAGTTTTATTTTTTTGGCCTTTTTATTTTTTAAATAATTTATATCATCAAGTGTACCCATTTATGAATTTCATTGTAGCAAGAAAATATTGTTTTGGGACATATCGAGGTTAGTTCATATTTTGTCGGCAAATCCTTCCTAATTCACATATTTTCTGAGTGATTTGATGGAAAAGAAAGGAATTAAGTTAGTGTTTGGTAGATTTTTAGAATTATGATTTGAGAATAGAGTTGTATTTTGAGTTCGTGAATTTTAAAATTATGATTTAAAAAGAGAAAATTTGTTTGGTTATAAGTTTTGAATTTTTAATGTGACATATAAAATGAGAAAAATTGTTTAGTTATGAGTTTTAAAAAAAAAATTTAAAATTTAATTCAAAAACTTATAATTGATAACCATACCAACAACTCAAAACTCTGTTGAAAATTCTATTCAAAATTCATAACCAAACTTTTTTTTAAAATTCTATTCAAAAAAATAATTTGTCATTTTGGTCTTAAAAAAAATAATTTGTATATTTGAAAAATATCGAAAACAAATATAATATATATATATATATATATATTCCAAATAACAGGTAGTGATTGGCAATTGCAAAAAAAAAAAAAAAATACTGTTTCGTTCAACCAGCCAGACGATCGACCGAACATTCAGGTAAACCAAAAATTTAAAAATTGCCAGTTTCATCAAACATGTTTTCAAAATGTAATTTGAAATTGATTTGAAATTATGATTTGAAAACTCAAACCAAACATAATATTCAAATAATATAAGGGTGGAATTAATTTTTAAAAGCTCTACCAAACACAGCCTTAATTCTCATGCATTTTCTCTCATTTTACTGTTCTTGTTGTGTTTGATTTGAGGATTTAATGAGAGATTTGAAAAGAGATAGATGAAATGTGAATAAAATATAATTATATTTTTCTTAATTTCATACATATTTTTTCTTTTTAAATTCCTTCTCAAATCTTTCAACTAGGCATAACGTAAATGAAAAACAATGAGATAGAAAGTGATGTTGGCTTTTGTAAAATAAGTGAGAAATCTCTCTCTCTCAAACAAAATAGTGAAAAACACAAAAAATATATATTTTTATTTTTATTTTTTATTAATTATTTCTTTTGTTTTACCACCTAGTGTGCCAAGAATGGACTGTAAGACCATCTCCAACGGTGAACCAAACCCAGCATCGGATTTAAATTTTGATGAAAAACTCACTTTTTCATGTTTCAACGGTTGCACCAAAGTCATACCAAAATGAGATTTCAGCAAAAGTTTCACTAAACTGATGACAGACTCCGCGTTTCACCAAAACACTGTACATGACCGTTGCCAGGAGACGAACCGGTCGGCCGGTCGGTTGACCGGCCGGTTGACCAACTGGTCGCCCACCAAAAGTTCAAACAGTTCCCAAAAAAGGTTCAAACCGGTCAACAAAAAAAAAAAAAAATTTTTTTGCCTAACCGGTCGACCACCAAAAGGTTCAAAAAGTTCAAAAAAAAAAAAAAAATTTTGCCGTTACCGGTTGACCGGCACAAATTTGATGAAAAGGATTTGATACTGAACCGTTAGAGCGCGAAGTATCAGATTAAGAAAATAATCATTTTTTAACTTAAATTTGATAAAAAATCTGAATAATCGTTGGAGATGCTTTAAGAGAGTGAGGTTAGCTTTAGCCTACTTTAAAAGTTCAACAAAGAAAGATGTTTCAAATTGCACTTGGATGTGTTCTTGTCTTACAGACTAGTGTTTTGCCTTTGTCATCCATTATGGGGAAAAGCCCCCATGATCTTATCAAATGTCCCTTTCTAAAGACTATCACCATTTCTATGATTACCCTATATAGATGTTAGCTACAAAATCAAGTTTAAGATAGTGTATAGTACTATTTTTCACTGAGGTTAATTTTAAGAAGTGGGTTATAATTCATTTTTCAAATTATAATTCACTTCTTCTCTCTAAAAAGAAATTATTTATAAGTAATTTTTTATCAAAAAATTAATTATAACCATCATCTCAAAATATACCTTAAAAAACAATTTCATTAATTTGTGATATATACGTGGTTCCAACTTTATTTGTCTTTCAAAAAAAAAAAAAAAAAACTAATCTTTATTTCCATTTTCTTTTTTTATGTTCATTTTATTTGTTTGAAATTTGTGCCACATAACCTTTGATATGTTTTTCTTTAAAAAATTAAAATAATTGAAAAATCTATGAATTTGTTAACAAAATGTAAAATAATTATATAGTCTTCATTACACACATATTTAAAAATAAAAATATAATCATTTTAATTTTGTTATAAAGTGTACACTAGTTCAATGAGCAGTGTTAGATTGCATAATATGAAAAAAATTACAATTTTAACTCATTTTTTAATGTATTATCATTTATATATATATTTTTTTTCAAACATACCAAAAAAATAAAAATACTCATTATCTTTATATGATTTTTCTTTTAATAATAAAAAAAATATTTAAAAAATAAAAAAAATATTTTATATCTATTTTTATCTAAGTGCCGTTTTGGCAACGTAGCAAAAAGTTGCGTTTTGAGCAACTTCCCAAAAACGCCAATCCTTGCAAAAATGCCACTAATCCCATTTGGGAAGACCCAAAAAAGCTACTTACAAATTTACCAAACTACCCTCTGGAACATTATAATTAATTAATTCAAAAAATTGTTGACATGTAAAAAGTAAGGATGTTTTGGTCATTTTAGAGTGATGTGACACTTTTAAAAAATATTAAACCAAAAAGCAAAAAAGTCAGCTTTTTACCAACTTCCCAAATCACTTCTAAAAAAGCCAAAAAGCTTGGTAAAAAGGCAAAAGTCAGCTTTTTACCAACTTCCCAAAACACCCTTAATTAATTTATAATCAGCTCCGATATGGAGCTCGAATTTCAGGGGCACTAATGCCCCGAAATTCTATATAAGGCAAAAAAAAAAAAAAGTTACCAAAACTGGAAATTAGGGGCATTAGCGCTCACAGTTTTAGTGTCGTAAATCATTTTTGATTTATAATTTATGAAAAAAATCAATTATTTTTTTTTAAAATTCAACCAATCAAATATTTTTTGGGGCAAACATCCTAGACCCTAGTGAAATCATTGTACTCCTAATCTAATGTTTCAAAAGTCAATCCTTAGCCAAACATGTTCCCATAACAATATGCCACGTGTCTTACTGATATAGAATGACACTATGGTCCACTTGTGGACCCCACAATTCAAAGTGGAACTCCAATCATAGTCGTACAAATACAGATCAAAGTTACAATCCAGTGTTTTGTGAGATGTACTGAATAGTCTCTTCCGTAATGTATGCAGCAATTTATGTGGTCGAGTGGGCGGTTTAATGACAACCGTCCATCTTGCCATTAGACACACGTGGCGTACAATTGATGGTGTATGATCATATCAACTAATTGACTTTGAATGAGGTTGTACCTTCTAGTAGGTTCCTCTACAACTACATCCTTGGTTGGGCCGTCCCAGGAAGAGTGTTTGGTATATGTGTGAGTGACGTTGTTGATCAAATCAAAACTTGTGTACTGAGATGGTGCCACCTGTACAGCATCTATTGAGCCCATTTGATTGGTTGCCAAAATCATTACTCCGCCCAAAAAAAAAAAAAAAAAAAAAAGTAAAATTTTCTTCAGTTCAGATTTTAGAATTGAGGGTGCTATTTGGAGTCTCACCACAGGCACTCTTTTAATAATTTCAACAATTTATTTTATTAAATATTTTATATATTTTATCTGTATAAAATATTAAATTATTTTGATAATTATAATTTATTTAATTTATCATATTTTTTAATAAAAAAAATATATTTTCAAAAATAAATCATATATTTTTTTTGTGACAAATGTAATAAATTGAACAAGTTATCCACCTAATTTTTTTTTTATAAATGAAATATATAAAGTGTTTGGCAAAATGAACTGTTCGGATGATTAAAACGAGACTTATGATAAATTTCACAGGTCTAAACAGCCCTTTGAGTCCAAAATTTAGACTATAAGGGATCATCCTCCAAAAAAATATTAGTCCCAAAAAAGAGAATCTAACTTTTTTAAATACTATAATTATTACATTTTAAAAATATCAACTTTTCAACATTATGCTTTGGTAGTATATTTTTTAAAAAATATCAATTGTCATAATTATACTTTGTATGTTGTTAATGAAGTTAAAAAAAAAAATTATATTATTTTAGTTTTTAATTTTTGAAAGGAGACTAAAAATTTAGAATAATAAAATATGAAATAATAGGTGAATATTTTAATACGGAAGGAGTAGCCTCCGTTTGGGAAGTGGGTTGGCTCTTTGGCTTTTTGGCTCTTTTGGCTATATGAGCCTGGGCTTAAAAACTTGGTTTGGGAAAGGCTTTTTGATTTTTTGGCTTTTTTGACTTTTTTTGTGAGAGAAGAGTGTAATGATTATGGATTAGATGTGATTTTTTGTCTTTTGTGGCTCAAAATTGCTATTTTGTCTTTTGTGGCTCATTGAGCCAAAAAAGCCCAATGAGCCACTTCCCAAACCATGCCTGAAGGTTGTAGTTGGCCAACTGCAGTTAAAGTGTCTCTACAGGTCATGAAGTGATCGAAAAGCTGTTAAAAGGTGAATATGACCGGTGGTGACTGACCGGTGGAATTGTTAGATCTGGTTGAGCTTGTTGGTTGCCAACAGCGGAGAGGTTGATGTTTGGTGGTGGCCAAATGTGATAATTTTACTAGATTAAAAAAAAATATATATATATATATATATTAGAGGCTTACAATTGAAAATTATAAACTAACTCATAATAATGTGATAAGATGGTAGGACTTTACATAATTAAGTTTATGACAAATTAAAAGTTAATATGTGTCTTCTCATATTATTATGGATTAAATTGTGATAGATTTTTATGGGTGTTTTTGAAAATCAATTTTACTTTTTTGAAAATAAAACCAATCACTGTGTTTGGTTTTAATTTTTTGAAAATTACTTGTTTGGTTTGTATTTGAGAAACATGTTTTGAGATAAAAGTACGAAAATTTGTTTGGTTTAGTTTTTTTTCAAAAGATATTTTGAAAAATTATTTTGAGAGAAAGTTTTGAAAAAAGTGATTGATTTGATGTGTATGAGAGAGAGATTTGTTTGGAAAACTTGTAAACCAAACAAGTTTTGAGAAATTTTTTTGGAAAAATTTGTTTTGTTTGATTACTTTTGAAAATTTATTTGTAGAAAATTTTTCCCAAAAATTTTTGGGAAACACAAACCAAACAAGGCCTAAGTTTTTTTGTTGTTTTGTTGTTTTGTGAATATTGTCAATTCTATAGTTTGATTTTGATGATATCTAAAATATTATGAGATAAATTGTGATTTTTTATAATCATTTGACACAAAATATGAAAATAAAATTGATCATTTTGATATAAATTGCACCGATTTAAATATAACTAAATTTATTATATATCTTTTGAATACTTTAATTTAATATTCCAAAAGAAAATTCAAATTCTTTTAATATCTTTTCTTATTCATTTTATTCCTTTGATTGATTTGAAGTGTTAATTAATAAGAATGATGCAAGCCTAAAAGGCTAGTGAATTCAAATGGAAGAAAAATAGAAGGAAAGAGGAGCATACCTATAATCCTTTTGCAACGGCTAGTTTTTTCTATGGCTACAGAAGAAGTTGTGGAGAAAATAAAATACATAAAAGTGGTGAAAATTTTGGGGGTGCTTACGTGAAGCTCCTAATAAGTGAATTTGTCTTATAGGTCTTATGAAAAAAATTTGTCATAAAAAAAGTCACTAATTGTAAGTTTTAGCGATAATTTATAAAAATCATAATAAAAAAAAGTAACTAATTGTTAATATTTAGCGACATATATAAAAAATTGTCACAAAAAAATTATTTTAGCGACAATTTTACCAAGACTTATTTTCAATAGGACTTGATGGGAATTAAGTTCAACTATTAAGACCTATTGGTAGTTTACTCAAAATTTTGAGTGATATTTAAGAGTTCTTAAAATAATGTGTGGTGCATTTTCATTGAGTTATTATTTCTTTTAACATAAAGTATATTGAGAATTTGAGCTTTTTATTGTAAAAAGGTTTTTAATCCCTTATCATTTTTCTTGAAAAAAAGAGTTATATTTTTGTGATTAATTTTTTTAGATAAAACCACTTGGGTTAGGTATAACTAGCACCGGATTCACAACTAATTGGTTGGAGTGATCAGGGTTGATCAATTATTAAGGTTCACTAGCACCTGTAAAGTTAGGAGTCTAATTTCTATTTGACGAATAGTGAAGAAATCTCAAGGAGAATCTTGAGGAGTAGACATAGGCTTGGTTTGAGCCGAACTACTATAAATTCTGCTATCTCTTCCCTTTCCTTCACTTAATTTATTTTTATTAGCCTCATTTATATTTGGATTAAATTTTAATTTATTACTCATCTTTATTGTTTTATATTGTTAATTATTTATTATTTGGGTAATTTTTTAATTTAGTAATTTATTTAGAAACCCAAGTCACCCTCCTCTTAGGTTGCTTTATAGGTAACAAATATTTTTAAAATTTTAAGTATTTTTTTTAAAACTTTTTTAGATGCACCTTACTTAGATTTATCTAAAAAGTAAAAATTTGTAAAAAAATATTTTAAAAAATCAATAATATACACAAGAATATGAAAATGTATTGAATTCTCATTTTTTTTAATTTAAATTTTTTGGTATTTAGCTAATTTTTTAAAGTTTTTTTTACAAATATTATACTTTTTAAGTGTATTTATGATAGGTGTCTCTAAAAATTTAAAAAATTGCTTAAAATATTAAAAAACCTCAATGAAAACAAAAAAATATGGGGAAAAAAATTAATTTTTTGAAAAATAAATCCTGAAACCAAACACGTTGAATAAATTTTTCTTATTTTCAATTTAAAAAAAAATAAAAAAATTAAAAGGTTACCAAATGAAGCCTTAGTTATTTATTTATTTGTTTTTGTCAATCTCACGTTGGTTCATATAAATTAATAATTGCGATACATTTGTGATATGATCACTATAGTTTTATTTATGAAAATGACTTTTCTCAATTGGTTTGACCAAAAAAAAAAAAGGGTCTCCTAGGCTTAGGTAGATGAAACAAACTATTTTTTAATATTTTTAGACTCATATTCACATATTATACCGTTGTTGAGAAATGATTGAAAATTCATGTAAATTTCTAAAAGATAAATATGAAATTGGGTACAATTCTATCAAATTCAGTAAATGTAACAACAAATTTAAAATTTAGATTTAAAAAAAATTGGCTGTAAAGCTAGAAATTCATAACAATTTGGATTCAAACAAGTTCACCCCCCAAAAAAAAACATACAAGCAAGGGATATCTGTACAACTTGAAATTGAGCCCAAATTTCCAAAAAGTGGACCTAATAGCCCAATTTATTTCCAACTTCGTGGTCCATGCAATTGCAAATCAATGTCAATGGCCTTAGTGGGCTTAAGCCTATTAGCATGAATGAGGCTATATTTTGTATTTGGATTAATCCTGTGTGAAAGAAAAATAGAAATATTTTTTATATTATTACTATTTTTAAGGATAATTTAAAATGATTTTTTGACTAATATTTTTTTTAAAAAAAATTTAGGAAATTAAATAGTATCTTTTAATTCATTACCGATCAATAACGGCGTCAAAAAAGAAAAAGAGAGAAAAATAAAAGTATCAGATAATAATAAGTGAATGCAAATGAGAAATACCTTATTTTCACCATGTACATATTTCACCCACATTCCATTAATTTGCAAATGCTTTTCACATTTCCATTTATTTGATATTCCATTATTAATATTTAATTAGACTATTATTATAACAACTATTTATAACCATATATGATACAAACTCTACATAGCATTTCCATACAACGTACACATTAGAGCCGCCAGTGTGAAGGAGAAGAGGAAAATAAAGCGATTGGTACAATTAAATTGACCTTATTTTAAGACACAAAATTATGACTATATATATTATATATAGTTACTAATTAAACCCCCAAAATATTAAATACACAGAAATAGAAATAAAATTGTACAATTGAGATTTATTCTAAATGCGTGAGATTAAATTTTCTTCGGTGTGCACGTAGTCCACAAATGCAGCAGCTTGAGCTAGTGAGTCCATCATGGTTACATTTCGGTACATTGAGCCATTAATATTATAGACTCTTGCATGTAGATCATTCATAAAAAAATAAGTTGATCTAATAATTATGATCACTTAACTTTATTATATTTATCAGTAAAAAAACAAACGATAAATCGTCTATTTTATAAAGAAAAATATAAGAAATTATATGGTTACAATTATCAAGTCAGTTTATTTTTTTTCTCCCCTTTCATATATGATCTAAACATAAATGCTCACAGAATAAATTATTCAAACCACTAAAATAAGACCCTAATAAGTGGACATTCAAGTCCACTTTGTAGATTGAACAGAAATCTCTCCTCAATATTAATCTCAATCGGACAATGTACTTTTTATGTTATATTTCTGTGTACGTAGTGTTTTCGATTAAAGCCAGATGGCTCCGGCATCTCTAAGCATCTTCTTGAGAGAGCCATTGAGATGGAGGGACATGACGGTGTTAGCAGATCCCACAAATTTGCCACCGATGAACACGGCCGGGACAGCAGGGTTGCACCCTAGTCGCATGAGAGCCCACTCCATGTCCCTCCCTTTTGAGTCCTCGTCGAGCTCGTGGACCGTTGGACTCACCCCTTGCTCATAAAACAGCCTCTTGATTGCATGGCACATGCAGCACGAGCTCTTGCTGAAGATCACCACTGCTTTTTGCGACGCCAACCTCGCCACGCGATCCATCTCCAATTCGTCGCAACTGTTGCAAAATTAAACTTGATTTTAGATAATTAAACTTATTTTAAATAATTATGTGCTTGTAGTATAGTGATTTTTATACATATGATACATGAAGGTGCAGAACTAGAATTTTATGTGTTGGAGGATTTTAAATTCGATTACAGATAATTATGTATAATTATATGTACACTCGATACGCATGGAATACTAGTACATGTATATAAATAAAATGTCTTACCTACTACACAAATGATATCAGAGTTGTCGCAAAATTTCAACCACCACCCTCAAAAAAACTCTTTTTTCTCCCTTTGATACAAGAAAAATTGGACTTAATCAATCTAAATATAATGCAGTTGCTGTGGATTAATTTGCAATGGAAGATTATGAGCTTAAATTCAATGTATATGTGAGGGAGACAATGAAAATGGAGCAAAGAGCTGGTTATGAAGATTGTTAATAAAAACATCGATATATATATACACATAGGCCAGGCAAGGTGGTGAGTTGAACATTTGTATTGTTTGAATGCAAGGTCAACAAAAGGAGACGAAAGGTGAAGGTTCTTTTAGATATATGGATATATTCTGCAAACACATAACTCTTTGATTTGAAAGCAATTTGTGTGGTCTTCTATAAGCAATGTCACATTGAGAATTTTTTTTTAAATGAAAGTTTGAAGTCTGTAAATCATCTTTATTTTGAATGTAGATCATGTACACTAAATTTAAATTTATCTTATACATTTTAAATATTTTTTAATTAATTTTTCCGAATACATAAAATTTACGAATTGACTATTTATTATATTGTCCTATGTAGTTGTGCTCAAAATCCATAAAACCATATAGATAATACAAATGTTGAAAGTAAAGTCACCTAAGAAAATTGAATATAATAACATATATTTTTTTTTTGTGTGTGGATGAAAATTATTCTACTTCTTATTTATCTACTTATTATTTATTATGCTTTAGATGTGTGATTTGAAAAATTACTTTATTTGTACTTCGTCGATCATATTCAAATTTGAATCTTACTTTTTATGACATTAAACAAATATATATATATCACGTGAAATTGGTCCCTTGTCGTATTCATTACATAAAAATTAAAAGACTTTGGATGAGAATGAGACTCACCAAAGTGAAGTTGATGCCAGCGGGCTGCAAATAAAAACATTTGGTTGCGTCACACAGTCAATGACATGCAAGTTGCACCAAAAAATAACAATGACATACAAGGTTTTTTTGAGAGGATTATTCCCAAAAAAAATTATTAATTTTCTTTTACACAATACTGGGTGTGGAATTCATATTATATTAGAGTTACACTCATGTGAGTTTTGTATAAAAAATTTTATAATTTATTTGGTGTCTTCAATATTTGTAAAATTCTATTACACTACAAAAAAAGTCACTTTTAGCTACTTAAATATTGGTTACCAATTGTCTGTTTTTGGTCGCCAAAGCCATTCTGTGACAAAAAGATTAGGTCGCCGACCAATAGTCAATTATATTTCTTTAAAATCATATATTCACCGACCAATGTTTTAGTCGTCAATAGTCAATGAATCGCCGACCAAAATCTTTAGTCGCCAAAAGCTACCAAACGGCGACCAACATTTTTAGTCGCCAAAAGCTTCATCCATGGAAAAAAATAATTCATTGTTAAGCTTTGCATCTGCTGTTATAAAGACTCGAACCACTAACCTCCCAAAACATAATCCTTATGCATCACACACTTCTCACTACGCCAGCGTAACACCACATGATTCTATATGTAATATACATAATTATTTTTATTGACATAATTTATGTAAAAATAAATTATTTAGTAGCAAAATAAAAATAAAAATTTAACTTTTAGCGACCAAAATATTTTTGGTCGGCGAATAGACTTTTGCGCTTAAAAAGACCACTTTTCGCTACTAAACATATTTTTAGTCGCCAATTGTAGAGTTTTTGGCTACAAAATTTTTTTTAGTCTCCAAAAAACTTACTTTTGGCTACTAAAAAATGTTTTAGTCGGTAAAACCCACATAATTGGTGACCAAACTTAGAATAAGTCGCCAATTGTAGACTTTTTTGGCTACTAAATTTTTTTAAGTCAGCAAAAACTGTACTTTTGACTACTAAAAATGTTTTAGTCGGTAAAACTCACATAATTGGTGACCAAAATTATAATTAGTCGGCAATTGTTGACTTTTTGGCTACTAAATTTTTTTTAGTTGGCGAAAACTATACTTTTGGCTACTAAAAATGTTTTAGTCGGTAAAACCCATATAATTGGCGACCAAACTTATTTTTAGTCGCCAATTGTAGACTTTTGGCTACTAAATTTGTTTAGTCGCCAAAAAGCTTCACAATTGGCTACTAATTCTTTTTTAGTCGCTGAAAGCTATACTTTCAACGACCAAATTCTTTTTTATCGGAAAATTTGGTCGCCGAATGTGTTTTTTCTTGTAGTGTTAGTAGCTTATGTAAACACAATTTGAAAGGGTAGAAGCATCCAAAAATTTTAAAAAAGCTACAGAGATATCAAATATTTTTAAATGCGCCTCACCATGTAGAAAATAACATGGTACTAGGAGTACATAATAATTATCCAAGATAAATTGAGTTATAGACTATAATGTTCCATTTTGATACATGGATTAGAAATGAAGAAATTTGAAATTCAACTTTATTAAATTGTAAGAAGGTTGATTGATGTATATAGATTGACAAATGTAAAATAATGGATACATAAAGATGCATAATATTTTTATACAAGTAGAATCATTCATGACAGGATTTCAAAAATCATGTTTACTTTATTTTCAACACCATTTTGAGAGTCGTAATTAAACTTATCATAATGAGTTGTAAACTATACCACTTACTTTATAACCAAACACTACAATGTATCAAAATTAATTTTGATTTGATAATTTGCTAGTCTCATCACCACAACATGTAACCAAACACTTCAATAATTTATATGGATGTAATATAAATAATAAAGTTATTCATTTTTTTAACATCTATGGTTTTTTTTTTTTGGGAACAGAAAGGGGGATATATATTAAGAATTAGTAGTAATTACATCATTGTGAAGCAAACAACTCAACTCATGGGAAGGCAAAGCAACCCAGTTATCCAGTAAAAGTAAAAGTGTATGTTCATGAGCAACCTAATGTGCAACTTTGATAATCAATAATTCAATATAGTATCAGAGTAAACAATATATATCCTAGGTTTCGAACCTAGTTGATTAAAAGCATAACTTTCCTAGGATAAACATAAAATGTATTATAGAATGAATGACTCCTATTTGAAATTGACCAAACATTTTTTGTTCTTGCTTTTGGATTTTGGACAGAGACGTCTTAATTCTCTTTGGCATCTACAAAAGAAATTGAAAAAATAAAGAGAGAGAGAGAGAGAGAGAGAGAGAGAGAGAGAGAGAGAACAAAATATATTCCTCAGCTTTTAAAACATCTCTATCCTCTTTTGAAGAAGGAATAATAAGAGAGCTTGCAATTTCAAAATTTTTTGTACAACCATTGATGTACCTCCCAAAATTGTGCTATGCCACGAACCGCCCTCGCATTCTTCTTTATCTTCTGTATTGGACCATTTCTACACCCACCTGGTTTTCATGTGCCATATCTTATCCCCCTTGTCTCTCTCAATTGTGTCCATGCTAATGTTGATGCATGGACTCACTTTTTCCTTATCCTTAGATTTTCATGTATGTATATTTTAGGGTGCATGAATGTTTAGATATATAGGCTTAGCCTGATTGGCCACTATGATTTTCTTAAGAATTTAGTCCCTAAAAGGAGGGTTATGGGTTTAACTCACCTTAGGGGAGTTGAATTAAAAGGGTAAGCACTGCTTTGCAAAGGGTGGGGAGGCCAACTCCCATAGGTGCTAATCTAATAACTAACAACTAACAACTGACTTTCGCCGATTAAGAAAAATGTTTTGATATATAGTTTGACATTCATGAATGATGAAGGAAAGGAAGTGATATTCATGTACACCAAGGATTGAGAATATTGAAAAGTGGTTGATATCAAGCACCGGACGAATGATTCTAACTTCAGGAAATAACGTGCACGTAATAAAAAAAATTTATATACTAAGGCCAAGTTTGGCATACACAAAATAATCTATCTTTTTATCTTTTTTTCATCACATCGCCTCTCTACTTTTCTGCATATCTTTTCATAAAAAGACAAAAGGTGCACTTCTTAAGGTCATCCTAAACAACCCCTAAAAGTAGATAAAATTTCTAACTGATAATACTATTGAAATACGAGAATTTTTGAAACTTAATTTTGAGAAGTAGTTGCCACCAGCCGCCTCTTAGTCTATTCGTGGTTGATAGAGATTACTCTTGGAACCATATTTAGACGATAATTGTATGATAGTTTTATGATACCATTTTATATTAATGAATGTATTGACATAGACACAAAAAAAATAAAAACTTGTACTCTATGTATTTTGATCGACATTATTAGTCTTTTAAAATTATAATAATTATCATAAGATGCCCGTCATATATTGTCCTTGTGAATACACCAACCAATTTAATCATATTTTAGAAAATTTTAGGTTAAATTTTCCACACTCTAAAATTACATATACTTGCTATAAAACAGAAAATATATATATCTATATTTATATATGCAAATAGGCATGCATGTATATTACAATATGTGTATATAAATTTTGAATAGTTATCATGCAAAATATTCGAATTGGTGACGACAAGCCCAAAAAAAAGTGAAATTGTCTTCAAAATTATACAACTTTACGTGATCTCAAGCTTTCAAGATAGTAATAGTTTTGGACTTGTCTCCAATCTACAAAGTGGACTGAATTGGTGTTGCGAGGGATTTTTGCATACATTTATAAAAAATATTAACAATAATTTTATTTTGCCATTGCAAAAAAAAAAAAAAAAAATTGTTATTTTTGTCAGCAAATGCATGGTTACAAATATTCCTGATGGAAAAGACCTTTACTCCCTTAATTAAGTTTATTTTCAGTCTATTTACTGATTAAGTTGATCAAATAATCATTATCACAAGATTTAATTATTTTTATGATAGATTAGATGATTAATTACGATTATTAAATTGATTTGATTTTTTTCATGAATTAACTAATTTGATTATCGAAATAAGTTACATATAATAGGCCTAATAACTAAACTAGATCGTGCAATCCATTTAATAGACAGGATAGAAACCCAATCATTTTTCTTTTTCCCGTAAGAAGAATGAAGGATGAAAAAAAAAACCTTGAATAAGAAAAATTAAAATATATTAACTCGAAAAAGAATTACACCAAGATAACAAAAGGTTAAAAAGCAAGATGTTTGTACCTGCTTGGTGTTGGTCTATCATCTTTAATGACCCCACTTTAAATTTAAAGAAAAAATTCAGATGAGTATGAAAATTTTAAAATAATTACAAAATAGTAGAAAACTTTATCAATATTAATAATTAAAATTATAACATTTTTCATATATATGTAATAATTTTCTCGAATCCCCTCTCATAGTAATTTCTCCTAAATTTGATAGCTATCCAAGTTCTAGATACAGAATGAAAGATAATCAAGTGTTTGTTCATTGATGTCATTGAGGCTTAAGTCACTGATAATGATGAGCTCTAGGTCCATAATCACCCTTTCTAGTTCAAGTATTTCAGGTTCCTTTGGCACGAAGGTATAGATTGGGTTGGGACTGTTTTAGTCATAAAAAGGTAAAATAATTTTTTTAATTTAATAAGATAAAATCTCACATTCAAATTATAATCATTTTATTTTTTTCTTCATAAAAATTAAAAATTCCATTTTAAAACGAGACTTTTTAGCCCTAAATTAAAATAGCCAAATAGCTAAAAAATCAAAAAATCAACCCACATTCCAAACGAAGGCCAATATTTTTTCTTTCTTTCTTTTCCCACTCATCATTTTCTTAGCAACCAAAATGGAAAATGTGTATTATCATATATGACAGTTTTTGGCATGTGTTATCAAAATGAAGAAATTTTTTTATCTGCATTCTCTTTCTTTTTTGGAAAACTTACGTGTAAATCTTAATAAGTGAACTTATTGTTCAATAAGTCTTGTGAAAAATAATGATATTTTTTTATTAAATATTATTTAAAAAACGTCACTAATTGTTAATTTTAAACGACAGTTTGAAAATTATCAAAAAAAATGTCACTAATTATAAGTTTTAGCAATAATTTAAAAAAATTATCACAAAAAAGGCTACAAATTTTTAACTTTTAGCGACAATTTAAAAAATTTATCATAGAAAAACATTACTAATTGTAAGTTTTAGTAACAATTTATAAAAAATCGTGACAAAAAAGTCACTAATAGTTAATTTTTAGTAACATGTACAAAAAAATCATCACAAAAAAATATTTTTAACGATGATTTTACTAAGACTTATTTTCAATAAAATTTGATAAAAATTAAATTCAATTATGAATATCTATTGGTAATTTTCTCTTCTTTCTTTTTTATTGGGGATTTCACTTTCATTTTGTGAATTGGATGCGAAAAAAAGAAGGTCCCGATTGGATAAATCCAACTTCTTGATCTCCACCTCAACAGATGCCTCCTACAGATACACATCAGAAAGTTCCCTCAGGGAAAGCAATGCACCATAATGGATTGGACTGTGTAGTCTGAATCCACGAACCCATTGAGTTTTATTTTGATTATTTATTTTTTAAGTCTTGATGTGTAAGTTATTCATAAAACATTAAATGATATGATAATTGGTAGTTATATGATTTTATTATTTAAAAAAAAAAAAGAGTCTAATTTCAAAATTATACTTATTATTTATTTAAATATATATATACGATAATCGGATCAATTTGATTTTTTTACAAATGATTTACACATAAAAGACGAAAAGTTATTGAATAATCTGAGTGGGACTCATGACAGACTCACATATCCAAAATAAATGATGTAATTTGTAACAATAAACTGGATACAATCTGAAAGCATAACCTTATTTGTACTATGGAGATAAGATGGGTTTTGCTTATAATTTTTAAATTTTGATAGTAATTTTTTTTTTATTTTTTTTTATTTTTACATCTAGCTGGACTTTAAGCCAATTCATCGGGTCGGGTCATTGATACAAACCTCATGATGATCAGTTCTTAGTGAGAGAATCATATATTTATTTGGATTTAAAAAGCGAATATTGAAGAAGAAAAGAAAAGAAAAAAGAATTTGTCACTATATGCAATACGAAGCTGTAACATCTGACATGTCTCTATTTCCTGTATGCAGAGATTCGTTAGCGGGCAACTTTATTTTATTTTATTTGTTTCTTGTGACACATCAATCTCTCTGCCAACCAATCATCAATGGATAATTAGGACTCCAAACAAAAATATCTTATGGAACACATATTATTCTCTCCCTCTTTTTCTCCCGTTGCTTAAGAGTAATTTTAGAAAGAATAATGTTTTGTGTCCCTAAAAAAAGTACCCCTAATACCCCTAATTTCCTTTTTTAGCAACTGTTTTTTTTTTTTTCTATTTTTCTGTTTTTTTTTTTTTTTTACCTGAAATGGGAATTCGGGGGATTCGGTGCCCCCGAATTCGAGCTCCCAACCGGAGCTGTTTTAGAAATTAAGAAACTAAGGCCCCGTTTGGGGGCTTATATTTTTAGTCAATTAGTCAAAAAGCCAATCACTTATACCAAAAAGTTAAATATTCTCTTTTCTCTCTACTTTTTGCACATCTTTTCGTAATTAGCCAAAAAGTCATCCCAAATATACAAGTTTTTTTTACCTACCTTTTTAGTCAAATAGCCAAAAAGTTACTAAATTAGCATGTTCCCAAACGAGGCCTAAATGCACAATTAAAGGTGGTTTTCAGAAGTGTCAAATAAATTATTTATTTATTTTTTGTTTATTATGAAAAAACCGTACAAAAATAAAAATGTGATGTACAAATAAATTAAAAAGTCAATAAACTGGTTCATAAGTCATTTTCCAAAAGAAACATAAATATAGAAAATACATGAATTGATAGACAAAAATTTTCCAATATTTTTATTAGTGGGTTCACTTTAAAAAAAAAATTTGTCAATCAATTAGGGTGTTTGGTACAATTTATAGTTTTTATTTTTATTTATATATATATATATATAATTTTTTAGAGTATGTATTAGAATTTTTAATGCTACATATCTTTATAACGTATGAGAAAAATAACTTAAACAAAATGAATAAAATTGATTATTAAAAATTTAAGAGACAAATATTTTTCACTTCTGCATTTTATTTATCAGTTTTTGATCAACTATACAAAATGAGCAAAATACTTATTTTTATATTTGATTCTATATTTGATTTCTACATTATTATAAACTTATCGATTGCCTTATCCACCACCCATCCCATCCTATATAAGTGTATCCATGTGAGTTCAAATTCCTCACAGCAAAACCCAAGTGTTCTCACAATCACCAAACCTCACATTTTCTCTACTTCCACTTCCATACTAGTTCTAAACCTCCATTTCCTACTTGAGCAATCTCTGAAACCTTTTAGCAATTCAAAAAAACAATCTAGTACTCATCTCCAGTTTATAGGCAAATACTAGAATTCTTAGCATATTTTAAGTAACTAAAAATGGATAAGGTGACAAGGATGGCGTCCGAAAGGCCAGTGGTGATCTTCAGCAAGAGTTTTTGTGGTCTGAGCCACACCATTAAGACTTTCTTCTCTGAGTTTGGTGTCAACTCAGCTGTACACGAGCTCGATGAAATAGCAATGGGTAAGGAAATCGAGCAAGCTCTTTCAAGGCTTGGTTCCAATCCTACCGTGCCTGCAGTGTTCATTGGTGGTGAATTTGTGGGTGGTTACAATGAGATTACTACTCTTCACCTTAGGCAAGAGTTAATTCCAATGCTTCGACGTGCAAGGGCAATATGGGTTTGATGTTATGCCATGCATATCTGGCTTAATAACACATGGGATCATTTGTTTAGATCTACCTATTTCAAAGTCTCTTTGCGTTATTTAGTAGAGAGGGTACCTGAGATAAAAAAAAATAAGAACAAAAGATTCAAATCTTGTGTTTTGGTTATATATAACAGCAACATTGGGTATCGAGTATAGAATCATAGAGAGAGCTTACTAAAGTTTTAATGACACTAGAAATAACTATGTATTTCAGGATTTTATGTTTAGTAATGTAATATCATCGAGTTTTTGCTAATAAAGATAGTAATGTTGAGATTATAATAATTAGTTTATTATTAATTTCTTCAAGGCCTTCATTATTTAGAGAGCAAATGTCAAATATGCCTACACTTTGCATGAACAAGATGACTCTTTAGGGTTTATAAGTTTTGCACAATGTTCATTTTAAATTTTACATAATACTTTATAGAGAAAATTTTACCAATAAACAATTCATATCATTAAAATAGGTTGAATTAAGCCCATTAGACTCAACAACCTACTAAGCCCACTGAACTCAACAAGTACAAAAATGATGGAAGCCCATAAAAGAAAAACAAAAATTGACCCTGAACAATAAGGCCCAACTCATACAATTTAGGCATCAATTAAAGTTAGCCAAAATATAAGTTTATTATTAAAATTAGACTTATAAAATGTGTAGGGAAAGAATAATATGATAATTTATTGTCAACTTAATTGAAAGTGAGTTGGGATTAAAAAAAAGTACAAAATACAAAATAGGTTAAATAAATCAATATAATAAAATGTCACATTCAAACGATAATCATTTCATTTTTTTAAAAAAAAAAACCAAAATTTTTAAATTAATTTAACTAGACTAAATTAGTCCAAAAATTAAAAAATTAGGCTAAAAAAATCATATTTAATATATTAATTTTTTGATTTTTTTAATTATAAATCACACTCTCCAAAGGAGCTGAATTAGTAGTAATCAGTGTATTTGGTTTGAATTTTTTAGATTAAGTTTTTTGAAAACTGAGTTTTTTGATTTTTGTATTTTTTCGTTTTTAGTGAATATTTTTAAAATTTTAAACATTTTTTTACTTTTTTAAATGCACCTTACTTAGATATATCTAAAAAGTAAAAAATTTGTAAAAAAATATTTTAAAATTTTAATAAATACATAAAAATACAAAAAATGTACTGAATTCTTATATTTTTTTTTGTATTTTTGGTATTTAGTGAATTTTTAAAAGATTTTTTTTACAATTTTTTTACTTTTTAGGTGTATTTATGTTAGGTGTGTCTAAAAAGTAAAAAAATTGCTTAAAATATTTAAAAAATTCAATAAAAATAAAAAAACACGAAAAATAAGAAAGTAGAATTTTCTGAAAAGTATTTATTAAAAAGTGAAAACAAGCAAGATGATAAAATTTGTAAATATGTTTTTAGTGAAATGAAATTGGTCACACTGTCAATTGCGTGGCAGTGAATCGTAACTTGTAGAGTTTTAGGTTGCGTTTGATAGAGTTTTGTAAATATGATTTGAGAGTATGAATTGTATTTTGAGTTTGTGAGTTGTGAAATTATGATTTGAGTGTAGAAAATTTGTTTGGTTATGATTTTTTAATAGAGTGTTGAATTGAGTGTGAAATTGAGTTTTAAAAGTTTGATTTGATATGTGAAGTAAGAAAATTTATTTGGTTATGAATTTTGAAAAGAATTTTCAAAACTTAATTCAAATTATTATAACTCATAACAAAATACACTACTTTCACACTATTGAAAATTCTGATTAATACTCATAACTAAACTCTTTTTAAAATTCAATTAAAAAAAATTATTATTAACAAAAAAAACATTAATCAATTTTTTAATTGAAAATACTATAAAGGAAATAATTTTTTTTCAAAATAAATATTCAAAAAATTTAAATCATAAATATTTAAATAATTTAAATAATATAAAAAATTTAATAAGTAAAAAATTAAAATAAATATTCAAAAAATTTAAATCGTAAAAATTTTAAAAATTTAAATATTCAAAAATTTTAAATAATTTAAAATGTTAATATTCTAAATTTAAAAACAACTCTACACTCAAATCGTAACCAAATATATAAAATAAAACTCAATTAAGAAATTATTTTTAAAACTTATAACCAAACACATAACTCGAAACTCCATACTACTTTCACAACTCTACACTTAAATCATAACCAAATATATAACAAAAAAATTAAAATATTTAAAAATATTTTTATAAAATAGAGTTTCAATTTATTTTTATAAGATATTTTAAAATTTTAAAAATTAAAGTCGTAATATTTTGAAATTAAAATATTTAAAAATATTCAAAAAATTTAAAAAATCGTAACATATTTAAATATTAAAATATTTAAAATCTTAACAAAATTAAAATATTTAAATATTTAAAATATTAAAATATTAATTTGAATTGAGTTTTGAAAAGAGTTTTGAATTATGTATTTGGTTATGAGTTTTGAAAAGTAATGATTATATTTTGAATTGAGTTTTGAGAAATGGGTATAAAATTATGATTTGAAAACTCTAAACAGACAACACACTCAAATCAATAGGTAGAATTTTATTTTGAGAGGCTTATCAAAAGGAACCTTAAGGTCTCATTTGGGAATAAGCTAATTTAGTAACTTTTTGGTTATTTGGCTAAAATATGAGCCAAAAAAAATAGTATGTTTGGTATGACTTTTTGACTTTTTACGAAAAGATGTGCAAAAAATAGAGAGAAAAGAGAATTTTTGACTTTTTGGTATCAGTTGTTGGCTTTTTGGCTAATTTAGTAACTTTTTGACTTTTTGGCTAAAACATTCGGTTGCCAAAGGAGGCCTAAGGCCTCGTTTGGGAACAGACTAATTTAGTAACTTTTTGGCTATTTGGCTAAAATATGAGTTAAAAAACACTAGTATGTTTGTGATGACTTTTTGGCTTTTTACGAAAAGATGTACAAAAAGTAGAGAGAAAAGAGAATGTTTGACTTTTTGGTATGGATTGTTAGCTTTTTGGCTAATTTAGTAATTTTTTGACTTTTTAACTAAAATGGAGAGTTCCCAAACGAGGCCTAAGTTTCAATTTTACTTGTGTGAGAGGCTCCGTTGAGAAGTCAATTTTGAGTGTTTTTTTAGCTATTTTAATCAAAAAAAATAAAATAAATTTTTTAACTCAATAAGATAAAATATCACATCTAACTCATAATTATGACATTTCTTCTCTCATAAAAAAAAGATTAAAAAGCTATAAATCATATTCAAATTAAATTTTTTAGTTTAAGATTAAAATATTTAAAAAAATTAAAAAATCAAAAAATCAACTCACTCCCAAACGAAACCCGGGAGAGAGATTCATAAGATTGTCTGCTGGACGGAACAGCATGTTCCCAATGAAGACTTGTGGACCCAATTGGCCCCCCATTTGCCGCACGCAATAAATGCCACCTCTCTCTTTCTCTCTCTTTCTCGAGTAACTAAAACCACATCACCAAACAGTCATCTTTTTACCCAAATACCAGAAGATTTCCGTGTTTCTCACTCCCCGGCGCACTTTAGAATCACCCTCAACCACACAGCAAAGGCCATGTTTTTTTTTTGGATCGAAATTTAGGGATGGTTTGGGATGATCTAAATAAGTGTATTTTTTGACTTTTTATAAAATATGAATTGAGTATGGGTTAAATTTAAAATGATGTGTCAGAGAGATAATATGACTTCCATAAGATGATGTGACTTAAATAAGATAGTGACTTTTTGATTTTTTTAGATCATACCAAATAAACCATATTTGATGCTGCCATATTTGATGCTGACCTTGTTACAACTTTTTTTTTAGCCCCTCTAAACTCATATCAATTTTATTTTTGATTTTTTATATTATATTATATTGTATTAATTTAATTTAATTTAATAATATCTAATTTAAAAGTGATACATTTTCTTTTAAATGGAACAGAATCTTTTATTGATTTTTGTTCAATTTCTTAGAACGAATGTGGTTGATTATGATAGGTTAATATGAAAATACAATGAACGAAACTGATATAAAAGACAAATTACAAGAATTATAAATATAATTTATTCAATTTTTTAAATTATAAAAACTGTTTAATTTTATTTTGAGAGTCTATATCAGACTTTTATACAACTTTTTACTTATAATTCATAGAGCATAAATATTTTAAATAAATTAAATTGATAGTAGTAATTTTGAATATAAATTAGCTTTAGGATTAATTAGAAAGAAACAAAAAAATATTAAAAGTTAAAGTGAAAAAAAATTTCAAGGGTCAAATTGAAAAAATAATAATCAAACATAAAGGGGACAAAGTGTAATTTGCTCTTTAAATTTTATCTTTTGATTTGTAGTTATCAATTTCTACTTATAATTTATTAATTAAAAAAATTTAAAATAAATTAAAAATATTAGTTATCTACAAATTAGGGAAAATACTATCTAAAGAAGAAAATGGCATAATCTCATACTTTTGAGTCATAATTTAAAATAAAAAAAAAGTATGTGAGGTATAATCAAAGATTTCAGAGTCATAATTAAAATATTATCATAATTAAAAAAAAATTGATCATAACTAAATATGAAAATAACATAATTAAAGGTGCATAAAATACATTCTTTCAAGGGGTGTGTATAGTAGAATTTTTCACAAATTGGTATTTAGGATGATCTAACAAAGTATATTTTTTAATTTTTTACAAAAAGATATACATCAAAAATAAAGAGATGATGTAATCTAAATAAATTCACTTATTTAAATAAGTATACTTATATAAGTTATGTCAAACACTCCAACATCTACTTTTTGACTTTTTACTAGATGAAAAAAAATAAAAATAAAAATAAAAATAAAGAAATGATCTAATTTTAAAAAATAAAAAATATATACTAATACAAGAAATGCTAAATAGTGTCTAATTTTTTATTTTTAATTACTATAAAATTTGAGTTTATAAGAGCATCTCCAACCCATCCTTCATATCTTCAAATATGAAGGATGGTCTCCTCCAACCCACCCTTCAAATTCATCTCCATTTGGGAGGAGAATGAGTCCATCCTCCATATTTGAAGGGAGGATGAAAAAATGAAGGATCCCTCCAAAACACTATTCATTTTGTATTTCTTATTATATTACAAATAACTTTTAATTTGTAAATTTAATTTTTATAAAATTGACATCATTAAAAAGTATAAAATCATACCTTTAAAATGAGTATAATATTAAATATATTTTACAAAAATTTTAAAATTAAATATTTATTAATGAATAAAAATTACTTTTTGAATAGAGTTTGAATGAAGGAAATGAAGGTTTGTGGTTGGAGTTTGAATGAATAGTGACCTCCTCTATATTCACTTTTTAAATAAAAAATATTATTTTCATCCTCTTAGTGAGAGTATTGCATTGGAGATGCTCTAACCAAGTTGTACTCAAACATGCCTATTGGACGTAGGCCATGTGATGCAAACAAACAAACAACAAACAAACAAAGGCTAACATGCGCCAACACGACAGCTCACTTTCACCCCCAACTACGAAAATCCCAACTCGATATGCATAAATTAAAATCATTATATGGTTGTTTGTGTTTTGTCAATCACCGAAAATCCAAAAACCCAAATCGACAACACACACATTTGCATTCATTTGCAGTAGCAATGGCCAGTGGCAGAGGCTACTCACTACTCTGTCCTTTTCAATCTTTTTGTTAATGGGTTTGCTTGCTTCAGAGTCCTCTTCAATGGTTTTTCACTTTCTTTGACTCTCTCCACTAATTTGACATTTCAACGCAAAATGCGTGTGTAAAGAAACCCTAACTGTTACTGTCAGATTTTCCTTCACAGGTATCTTCTTGTGGCACTTTTCATTCATGAACTTTTTGCTTATGAATTTGTGTGTATATATAGACAGAGAGAGATAGAGAGTGTGTTTGATTTAGGGCTTTTTTTTTTTTGTTCTTCTTTTTTTTGATGGTAATGTGGCTGCATTTCTTTGTTGTTTGAGGTCTTTTGACTCTTGTGAATGGTGGGTTGTTGTTGTTGTGATGAAGTTTGTTTTAGTAGGATTGGAGAGGTTTTAGCTGGAGAAGAAGCGTCAAAATGTTTGGGTTTTCGCGCAGACGAATGAAGATTGGGAGGTAAATACCTACCCATACTCTTGGATAAATACATGAATATATACTCCTATGTTCACATAATGGTATGTATATATAGATATGGAATTTGAAAATGTATGGTAGTTGTGTTGAATGTGAAACTATGTTGGTTAGTGTGATTAGTTCTGAAGACTCTGAATAGGATAGAAGTTGAAGAATTAGAAGCTTTACGAATTTGAAACCACCAAATTAGTTAGAATAGACTTCTTTCACTTTTTGTGGTAGTCCTAATTTTCTTAGATTTTTCTTAAATTTTGTATCTCATAATAACCCAATATCTTTTTATTTATTATTATTTTTTTTTATAGAACTTTATATTTTTATTATCAGATTTGGGTTCTAATGATGAGAAGTTTGGGATGTGCATTGAGATATATAATTTTAAAATAAGAAATCGGCACTTGGGCTTTCCTTGTCTCCATGGTAGTCACAGTTTTATTATTTTCTTATTAGGTTAATGCTAGTGAAGGAGGTAGTTGTTGCTGTGGGTGGGAAGTGGTGAAACCGTTGAAGTGGTGGTGGAGGTGGTAATTGCGGTTGTTGTAATCACCTCCTTCCCCTTCTTTGTTGGGTTGGGTTTCCTAATTTGTGGGTTTTATTTTCTTTTTCCCTGTGCTGAAATTCTTCTTACGCAAAGATAGATGTCTGCTTTAGAAACTAATTGTTGCTTCAAATTCTGATAAATGAGATAGCCCTTTGAAATCACAAGTTACTTAAAATGCTATTTTCTAATATAATTTTTTGTCTTGCCTTAGGTTGAAAACTCCACTTTCAGAGTCTGCTCATGGAACTAGAAGTCCAATAAGACACCCAAAGCGCAGTGGCAATTCCAATGTAAGGATTCCAACTCACTTGCACATTTTAGTGTTGCATCATTAACCATGTTTGTTAAATTCATCAAATATTACAGGGTGAAGGTGTTACACCTCCAATTAATAATTCTGATGAACCCAATTTTCAATGCTCATCTGCTGCACCTGATCTTAATGATTGCACTTTGGGGAACTCCGAGAATTGGATGGGGCTGTCAATTGCCGGGGACAAGCCTACACCTCGTTTCAATGTAAAACATTTTTGACTTTCAGTGCTGAGGTTGCTGTGATTATGTATTATTACAATTAAGAGGGTACTGATTTTTTTATCCAAAAGTGAAGACATTACTTTTTTTTTCTTTTTCCTGATTTTTTTTCTTCCCCCCCTGAATAGCATGCCGCAGCTGTAATTGGAAACAAGATGGTTGTAGTTGGTGGTGAATCTACAGACGGAATGTTAGAAGATGTGCAGGTAGAAGGATGTGACCTTTTCTATGAATATATGTTATAGATAGTTCTTGGGGTACATTAGTCATTTAAGTTTCTTCACCTTGAATTTGCATAACAGGTAGCATTAGTGGGGAATCATTAATTTACAAACCTTAGTTACTAACACTTATATAAGAGATTATACTGTATGGATCCATTTGTTCAGATTTTTAGCCGCTATGTTTTATTTATTTCATTGCTCTTTGCAGGTGCTTAACTTTGACAGATTCTCCTGGACCACAGCTTCGTCAAAGCTTTACCTTTCACCAACTAATCTGCCACTAAAGATCCCTGCATGCAAGGGTCATAGTCTGGTATGACTGCATCTTAACTTTGGTCTTGTAATATTTTTCTGCACAATGCTTGCTTGCAGCCAAAACTGAAATGCTGGGTAAACTCTGTCTAAATCTAGAATATGTGTGTATTCAAGAAACTGATTTTAAAAAAACTATAAATGCTGATCAATGAAAAGATTATTAGACCCCTAGGTGTTGAATTTCGCTTTTATGTTATTGATTCTTCTCCCGAAGTAAAAAGATTATGGTGTCACATATAGGATTGTTATATGAAAATTACATGAAAGCAGGTTGGTTTAGGTCCATTTAAGGGGCATTATGAGAGTGACACTGAAAAACATCAAGTTGTCATAGCCTAGGAGCCTTGTGGAGAGTTTTTTTGTTTTGTGTATGGAGAGTCTATATTGCATAATTGTTGAGTCATGCTATTCCATTTAGTTGCTTAACTGAATGATGGTGGGGAACGAAAACTTCGGAATTATTCCCATGCTGAAAGGTATGTTTGTTGTTTGTGCATTCTAGGTTTCTTGGGGGAAAAAGGTGCTTCTCATTGGAGGGAAAACTGACCCAGCAAGTGACAGAGTTTCAGGTTGCCGTGTGGTTGTTTACCATGATTTTGACTGCTTTCTGTATTCTGTTTGCTCTTTTACATGATCTCAAAATTTTCAAACTTTGGCTTCTGCAGTATGGGCATTTGACACAGAAACAGAGTGCTGGTCACTTATGGAAGCAAAGGGAGATGTTCCGGTACTCTTTCTGACCTGAGGATTTGAAAAGTGAACAACTTGTCATTGGTTTCCTGATACGTAATATGAGGCACTATCTACTGAGATGGACAGGGGTTTTTACCTTGTACTCTGAATCATTTTTTTTTTTGTTACCATGGTCTTAGTTTTTTTCTGAGGAAATGAGTTAGCATCACATGTGGTAGCAATTTCTTACTTTATAATTTTTTTTTTTAATAATAATTAATTAATAAAGGGGGTGTTAGGAATTGACCCTTCCTAATCAAGATCGGTGAGACACGAAATAACAAATAAGAAAGAAATTAACGAATCAAACAAATCAGACACACAAGAACACAAGGATTTACGTGGTTTACCCCAGAATAGGATTACGTCTACGGCTACTGCGGTTTTCACTATGATCAGAAAAATACAACTCTCTCTTAACCTAAAAGAGGCGCCCCCTCAAATCCCCCCATTGGACCCAATGTTTGAGTGAACAGTATTTATCAGGGTCCACTGACCCAATAGGGGGAACTACAATCGGGTGAGAGATGGGAAATTTTTTTACAAACACATAGGTGTGCAAGTGTGTCTGTGGTGGAGTGCAAATGAAAGGCTATGGGTTGCATCCCTCCATGTGTTGGTAATTTTTTTCTCGACTCCCAACTGCATGTAGTTCCCCCATTAATAAATAAGTGGTAGCAATTTCTTTCTGTTAGTTGAGAAATTGTTTGGTAGTGCACTTGTGCGTTGAATTTGTATGCACTGTGATCCCTTTCTTGAGAAATATTTTATTGATATGCTTTCCCTTTTGAAGATCCTATTTGACAACAATGCACAAAATATTTAACTAAAATGGATATGCATTGCAGGTTGCTCGCAGTGGTCACACTGTAGTTAGGGCAAACTCTGTTTTAATTCTATTTGGAGGTGAAAATGCTAAACGGAAGAAACTCAGTGATTTACATATGTTTGATTTGAAGTCTTTGACTTGGCTTCCTCTTCATTGCACGTGAGTAGTCTGCAGCATATTGTATCAAAATATTTTCTGAAATGATTGAAAAAAAATTTTGCTTGTCGACAATTTCAGACCTTAATTCTTTGTTGTACATCAAATTCCATTCAGAAGCTATTAACTGGGTGCCTGGCGCACTGTGCATGTATGCAGAGGACAAGGACCATCTCCAAGATCTAACCACGTGGCTGCTCTTTATGGTGATAAAATGCTTCTAATTTTTGGAGGAGCATCGAAGTCTAAGACTTTGAATGACATATATTCACTTGACTTTGAGACGGTGTGTTCAGCTTTTAAATTTTTCTAGTTAATATTATTGGTCTTGGTGGTTGACATCTGATTTCTTTAGTGATGCAAAATCACATCTTATCTGCAAATTTCTGATACATGCATATGGATGTTTTCTTCAGATGATATGGTCGAGAATTAAGATACGAGGTTTTCATCCATCACCCAGAGCTGGCTGTTGTGGAGTCCTGCGTGGAACTAAATGGTACATTGCTGGGGGTGGTAGCAGGAAAAAACGTATGTCTCACAATCTGAGAAGAATGTATTCAAACTTCTCTAATTTGTTTCTTCCACGGTGCAACTCTGAATGAGGAACATAATTTCTTTTTGATGTCGGGTTTAATGTGACAATTTGGCTTATTGCCTACTCTTTTCATCTATTTTTGTTATGATGGTGACCATCTCATGTGTGGTTTGGGACTTTGGGACCTATGTATGCATTCTAAGAGGAGAAGATTAAAAGCAGAAAGAAGAATATACTTATATTTATTAAAAGTGGGAAGAATAATATAAAATCAAAGAGAAGGATTACTCATGTAACTCCTATTACTTGAAAGAAAGGGAAAATGGCAAAATTAGTTGGCACTTGAGACTTGGTTTGAATTTATTATAATTTTGCTATTGTTTGGTTCTTTTATTGCCTTTGGTTGTGTAGTTATTTGGTATCTCCAAAGAATCCAATGACTCACACTTATGCATGTCACCTAATATGCATTTTAGATTTCTGTTTGCTCTTACAGAGAAATTTCTTGACATTTCTTTCTATTCTATTCTCTCTGTTTTCCAGGACATACAGAAATGTTGATTTTTGATGTTTTAAAACAAGAGTGGTCTGTTTCTGTTGCATCTCCTCCATCTTCTATCACCACCAACAAGGTACAGTTTGTGGATTTTGCAGCTTGTCCAAGTCTAATAAAAGTAGGTCTTTACAACATTATTATTGGACTTTCAACAAAGTGTGACTTGTAGGTTTTATCATTCATTGGAAGGTAATTAAAATGAATTCCTGAGGATGTTTATGTTATGCTTTCTCGTTCACATTTTTTCAAATTATTTTCTGCTTTCCTTTGGAGTTGGATGGTTTGGCCAGTTGGCCACACCTAAGATGGCTGTGATTGTCAACTTGTATGCTAGTTAGAATATAATACTGCAAGACTTGAATCTTGTTCTCTTCTTTTTTGTTTCTGTGTTACCAGTTCTCTTCACAGAATATATCATTTTTACGGTTACATACGAAATTTTCTCACTCAACTTTTGTCACTTGGGAATAACAGATATTTACTTCCTCCTATTTGTTGGCAATTTTGCTGATGGATTATTGTTTCACAGGGGTTTAGCCTTGTGCTAATGCAGCACAAGGAAAGGGATTTTCTTGTTGCCTTCGGGGGATCCAAGAAGGAGCCTTCAAATCAGGTTAAAAATAAGTTTTCAAATATTGTTTCCTGTTAATGCATCAGTTGATACCCAATAACACATTGTTTTGTGGCAGATTGAAGTACTGACCATGGAAAAGAATGAATCATCTATGGGCCGGCGATTAGCTCCCAGTAAAGGTCCAGGATCTTTACTCTCTGAAAACTGCTTATCATCCACAGGATTGGCTACACAATTGAGTACTGGTTCTTTTAATGGGTCAGTTGATGCTGTTGCGAAACAAAATCTGGCATCTATAATTGAGCATCATGGCTCTGGTAGAAGATCTTTGTCAGAGTCTTTACTTGTGGATTCAAATCCTGTTTCTGGTAATATTTCACTCCGCAAGAAATTTCACGATGAGGAAGACAGCATGATGGCAAAGAGCTCTGAAGATGGAAGTCCTTCACAGGTGAACTACTAATTTCCCCATCTAATTGCTCACTGTTGCATTTCAATATTCATTTAAATGTCGGAAAGTAGATATCCCTTGTTCAAAATCCAACACTTGCATCTTCTGTGGACATATGAAAGTTCAATTTGCACGTTTTGTGTAGGTCATTGTTGACTTCATTGGCCTGCCTTGTATTTTCCCGGCCTAGGATATGTTCTACATTGAAACCAAAGATAAGTTATTGAGATGTAGAAACCTGTTTCCCTAGGATTTTCTTGTTCCCACTCATCAGTTGTCATTCTTTCCCACTATCCATCTTTCGAAACCAAATGGTTTGGATTCCAACATTTTCGTTTTGTGGCGGTCCATCCTAACTCCCATGCATGAATCACATGTCATTCTTTCCCACTCTGTTTCCACAACAAGAAACAAGTAACCGATGCTGCTTAAAACCTCAAAAACCCAATCCAACTGATATTCCCAAGTTCTTGTTCCAGCAGGTAGCAGAGCAGAGAACAAAACAACTTGATATGGGTGTTCAGGCTAACATTACTGGGAATAAAGTCAATTCAGAAGAAACATCTTTATTTGAATCTGATGGTTCGAACACCCACAACAAAGGAAATGGAAATCTTCCAACTGATAATGATGATATAGTCGTATTATTAGAAACTGATGGTAAATCAGGAGGACCATCAGTTCCTTCAAGCATCTATCAACTGTATGGAACAAAAATGGCTGCCCTAATAAAAAAGAACGGAATTTTGGAAGGACAGCTGGCAGTTGCATTGGCTAGCCGGGAAGCTGCAGAGAAGAACTTATCTTCTGTTCTCAAGAGCAGACAAGAGATGGAAAAAAAACTGACAGATGCGGTCAAGGAGATGGAATTGCTGAAAGAGAAGCTGGCTGGAGTTGAGCTGGCACAAGAAGAGGCCAACAACGTATCAAATATTGTCCACTCTGACAATGTAAGGCTTGAGCATGATGTGGCTTTCCTCAAGGCAGTGTTGGATGATACACAGAAGGTACTGTAATTACATCATCTTCTCATGTGGATTCAAATTTGTGATTTGTGATTTGTGAGTTTGAATATATCATCGGGTTTGCTTATCCTACCCTTTTTTTTTTAGGAGTTGCATTCAACTAGAGGAGTACTTGCGGGAGAAAGGGCAAGGGCACTCCAACTACAGGTATGGCTGCCAAATGATATTGATCTTTATTACAGCTGTTTATACTGTTGTTCTAAACTATGTTATATGGACTCTTCTAAAGTTGTGAAGTACCCGTTTTGGACATTTGACCCTTGGTAAGAGTTTGAGATACACATCCTACATGCCCAACAAGTTTGTATAAGTAGGTTCAGTTTAGTATGTGAACATCGTTTTGTTCTTACAAATAAAATAAGTATTTAAGAAATAGAAAATCTAATTGTGTCTTGGTGTGATTGACATGAGAATTAAATAAATCTGACATTTAGATATGTACTTGGACTCAAAATTGCCTATTGTAGCCATCGAAGTTATAGATAATCATCCTAACTCGCATGCAAGACTCTAAATTTTCATTCATAGTTGGTTTCGGATTAGGACCCGATTTACCTACCCACACCTCCTAATAAAAAATGCATCGAGTTTTGAACACCGCAATTCAAGTACAGTCACTTTGAAAATAATAGAGGTTGTATACCATTTTCCTTGTAACATGTTTTATAATACTATTGTGGGCCTATACTGTTCCAATTCCATATACATACAAATTTGCAGGTTGAAGTTTTCCATCTAAAACAAAGATTGCAGTCTGTGGAAAACCGAGCACCAACCCCAAGGAAACCTTTCCATCATGTATAGCGCAGAGACCAATTCTCCGCGCTGTTAAAGTAATATTTTTGTACATGCACATCAGTTATATATTTACAATATTTTGTAGTAGTATTTCTTTGTTTATTAAAGTACTTGATGTTGGTGGTCCATATTGTAAAATATAGATCCATAACATGTTTGTTCCTTGTATCATAAATCTGTAGAGATGGCATTGGCGATGAAGCTGCAAATGTACACTTTAGGGAGTTCACTAGTTATCTTTTTGTTATAGTTGTGTTATCAATAACTAGGGAATGCAGTCTCTCCCCCTAGGAGAAAGGGGCATTTGATTATTTTTCCAACAAAAAAAAAAAAGGGAGAGGGGAAAAAGAGGGGTCGCAATGACCATATATTATTAGATGGGCGCACAGTTATGTTAGGTTAGAATTCTCAACTCACTTGACTGTTTTTTTGCTTTTCACAGGATTTGGATTTTACTTGCATGTGTGTGTGTGTTTTTAAAAATGCTTTTACAATTTTACTATATCAATAAATTTTAATTGAATTTGTTTTAACTTGTAGAATTAACCTATTTGGAAATCAATTGAGATTAACCTAATCGATCAATTTTTTTTAGGCGGTTAAGGTCCTGTAGCAAGATTCCTCCCTTTCTCATAATAAAAATAAAAATAAAAATAAAAAATTAGGTGGCAAGTGCTTATTACATGGCAATGTCACGTTACAACTTTTAAAAGGAGCTTTTTAAGACTCGTTTGGCAAGTAGTTATTTTGGTTTAAAAGTCAAAAAGTTATTAAAAAAATTAAAAAATTTATAACTTCAAATCTATTTTTAAAAAATTAAAATTGAAGATTTCTTTTCCTTTCTATTTTTTTACATCTTTTTGTAAAAAATCACTTCAAATCTATTAGTTTTTTTTACTTTATATTTTGGTCAAATTAAAAAAGTTACTCCTTCCGTCCCAAAATAATAGTCCTATTTGGCGAATCTAATTTTTTTTGATAGTACAATTATTGCATTTGAAAAAAATTAATTTTCCAAAATTATCTTTTTGATAGTACATTTTTTGAGAATATCAATGTCATAATTGTACTTTTTATATTGTTTATTAATTTAAAAAAAGGGTAAAATAGAAAATTTATATTATTTTTGTACTTGATTTTCGAAGAGGGACTAATATTTTGGGACAATGAAAAATGGAATAAGGGACTAATATTTTGGGACGGAGGGAGTACTAAAATAGTCTGTTTCTAAATAAGATCTAGTCACAACTCCCTCATAATAAAAAAAAAAGAAAAAGAAAAAGAAAAAAGAAAAACTGGCCAATCAAAGAAAGAGGGGGTTGCCTCCTTGAAGGGTCTAACTCATTTTTCAAAATTTTAATATATTAAGGATAATTATACAAAATTTTTCTTAAAAAGTTTAATAAATATTGTTATTATCAAAATATTAAACTTTAAAATAATATAACTTTTGATGTAGGTATCGATTTTTAATAAAATTAATATTTTTAGAATTCTCTTATCAAAATCTATCGAATAAGATCTATGTTGACTATGAAATTCTTTATAATAAAAAAAATATTACCTTTGAAATTGATGTAAATAGTAACAGTAACTTATTATTTTGTTTAACAGTAACATATTATTTTATCTCACAGTAACATTATTCTGTTTGACAATTACTCTATTTCACAGTAATATGTTACTCTGTTTGACATCAACATGTTATTCTGATAGTATTGTCCAAGAAAGAAGAAAAAAAATATTTTACTTTGTTCTTACTCAATTATGTATTTTCTCCTTAAGGGATTTACGATAGTGTTACATGCACTAATTAGTGTACCAACACTAGTTATGATATTATCGTTAACTCCACTCATTAATCACATTACAAATATCAAAAATCTTTTAGATTATGTCATATTATCAATTGGTACACTAGTTAGTACATTAGTTAGTACATATAGCATTATTCAGGAATTTATGGAGAAAAATAAATTGAGTTGTTCTTTTTACCAAATAAGGGTACAATGGAGAAGTTTTGACTGAATTTTTCCTTTTAAATACAATATATATATATATTCAAAATTATTGTAAAAAAAAAAAAAGTGAATATTATACCAAAAATGTGATTAGAAAACTATATTAAAAAACTAAATCCTAATTAAAAAAAAAAAAAAAAAAAAAAAACAATTCATCCTCACAAATTCATTTTTAATATTTTTTTTATCGCCGGTAAGAAGCTTGATAATAAATTAACAGAAACAAACATACGATAAAAATGATTGCATTTTCAAACTCTCAATAAAATAATTTCTAAGGAACATTAAAAAAATGAAAAATAAAAATTCACTCAACTATGTTTGGTTGAGAAATTTAGAAAGGAGTTTAAAAAGAGTTAAAAGATTTGAGAAAAAATTTTAAAAGAGAGAAAAAAAAAATATAAATAAAATATACTTATATTTCGCATAATTTTATATATAATTTTTTTTTTTTTTTTTTCAAACCCCTTTATAAATCTCCGAATCAAATACAGGTCACCGACTTTACATGAGTCCAAATACGGTCGGGTCGGACCTGTAAATATATATCCAGCATCTAACCCACCAACCGTCTTTACCCGATCCATCATCATCTTGTTCTTTTTGTTGATTGGAACGCTCAATCAATGGAGTCTTTGTCTTCGTCTTCACGAAGATCGCTGCTACACACGCATACATCTACAACCAGTCCGCAAAGATTTCTATCAAAGCAAATCGAACCAGCAATTCGAGGCAAATCGTGTCCGATATGCTTGAATCACATCGACCATCGCAGAGCAGCGGTGATCACAGCCTGCCTCCATGCCTATTGCGTCGATTGCATTCGCAGATGGAGCGATTTGAAGCGAAACTGTCCTCTCTGCAACGCAGTCTTCGATTCTTGGTTCTCCCAAATCAACCTCTCCTCTCGAACCTTCCTCAAACACAAATTACCAGAAATCAGCGAGGATATTAGGAAGCTCAATGTCGAAGCTTTGCGTAGCAGGCGAAGAGTTCTTGTTGCGGAGCGAAGGTGAGATTCTGGTATTTCTTTTCTTCAGTTTGGTTGATGAGAAAAGTGGGGAAAATGAAAGGGAATTTTGTAGTTTTTGGTGTAAACCTAGAAAACATGAAGCATATGGTAAATACCGAAGCTTTATACAACCAGCCATGGAGATCCTCTTGCGGAGCAGAGGTGAGGTTCTGATATTTTTGTCTTGTTTGTTTGGTTGGTGGGAAAATTGAGTGAAAGAAAGGAAATTTTGAAGATTTTGGTATAAACCCAAAAACACATGAAGCATAAGAGTCAAAATTAGGATAGAAAGGTAAATAACGAAGCTTGATACAGCCAGCCATGAAGAACCTCTTGCGGAGCAGAGGTGAAGTTCTGATATTTTTGTCTTGTTTGTTTGTTTGGTTGGTGGGAAAATTGGGTGAAAGAAAGGAAATTTTGAAGTTTCTTGTTGTAAACCCAGAAAACCTGAAGCATAAGAGTCAAAATTAGGATAGAAAGGTAAATAATCAAGTTTTATACTGCAGTCATAGATATCCTTTGAGGAGCAGAGGCAAGGTTCTGATATTTTTGTCTTGTTTGTTTGGTTGGTAGGAAAATTGAGTGAAAGAAATGAAATATTTCTGTTTGTGTGGTGCAAAACCCAGAAAACATAAAATAAAAGGTTTTCAATAGTAATTTTTTTGTTTGTGTTTGAGTCTGCGAATTACAGTTGAAATTTAACATGTTCTTAGGGTCCTCAGAAGATCAAGGGAAGAATTTGATTGTGTCAATGGGCGAACGAGGCCTTTGCCGAGACAAAGATGGTTTGGAAGGTCAGGATCAGAGTCTTCTAATTCTGTTGCTGAGAGAGTTCTTCAGTGGCGTGCTAGGTACTGTCCATATTGTTCTGCTCCCCCCAATTTTTATTTTGTTTTAACCTATAGTCAGATTTTGATTTGTCATCTGCAAATATGCTAGTATTGTTTGAACTTTTTTTTATCATTCATCTATTTAGCTAATGGATTCGAAACCACAACTTAATGTCAACTTTGTTACGATTTGGTTGAATGGTTTTGCTAATGTGGAATTTGGTCTTGCAGCATATACGAGCAACACTTGCGGGCTGTTCCTTGTTTTTCTCAGAGTTGTCTTGAGCGGGTATATTCACTAGCCCAAGCTACTGAGATTCAGAGAGGACAACGACATAATTCTGTTTGTTTATTTGTTATCCGATTTCTTGAAATAAATCTATATTGCTGTGAAAGTCCATGTGTTTGACAAGACGTAAGGGTTTTAAAGATTTGCACAACCTTCTATCTCCAAAATTTTGTTTCCTTAGAAGTAAATTGCATACCACTTGGTTTTCGTATTTTCTTTGTTGTTCACCAATTCAGCTGACAGTCAAGCATGCTCCCTCTATTGAATCTGGAATGTGTAGAAATCTGTCTGGACAATGGGTTCTTGTTTCGACAGCCTCTATGAAGTTGTTCCCTTGGATGCATGATGAGTGCTATGTATTGATATTATGAACACATAAATGTCGCATAACGCTAAATATGCAAACGCTATACACTGTCCATGGTAAAAAATCTGAGGACGTGCCGTTTTTGACGTCTTTGCCATTCTTGTGTATAGTTGGTATGTGTACCCAACACTGTGTCACATGCCATTTTTGCCATTCTTTTGTCTTAGTTGCTATGTTTGTTAGTGTTTCTAGCATTATTGTGTAGGATAATATCTTATGCTTGAACCTAGTTTTACTGTTAGGCTTTGGCTTTGTTGAATTAGGTTGCATTTGATTTCCAAAAACCAAAAAAAAAAAAAATAAAGGAAAAGAAAATTGTTTCCTTCTGGAAGGTTTTTTTTTTTTTTGAGAGCTGACTTCCCCCTTATGTTTTCATCAGAACACAGCAGGAAACAATGGTGTCAAAGATAGGATACTAAAAAGAATAGAGCCATGGATTCATAGGGAACTGAAAGCTATACTTGGGGATCCAGATCCATCTGTTATTGTGCATGTGGCATCCTCACTCTTTATCTCAGGCCTTGAAGAGAAGCACGAGGTCCCTTCCAAACAATTTGTTCTTGAGGATAACTTTATTGAACCTTTGCGACCTTTTCTGCATGAAAGGACGAATATGTTTTGGCATGAACTCCGGTACATCATCTGCATTTAATTGACAAAAGATTGTTTTTTGCCCAGATAAGAAATTTATTTTTCCAAATTCTTAATTTATGTATGCATGTATTTTTTGTTTTTAAATTTTAAAAACATATTAGCATTTTATTTAGGTGAGAATGATCTATAATTACTTTGTTTCTCAGAATGACAGTTTTCTAATGAGCAAAAACTATATGCCTTTTCTTAAGGTGTTTTGCAGAAAGTCCATTCAACATTGAGACATACGACACTGTAGTTGAATATAAAAAATTGTCAGAATAAGTTCAGAAGAGAAACTTCAAAGGCTTTGTTGGCAACTTCGGGGCGGGGGGGGGGGGGGGGGGGGGGGCGTGGGGGTGGCATGTTCTTCGAAAAGATCTATGGCTCCAAAGGATCATGCAAGCTGTCATTGGAATTGTGTCTTCATCTGCCTGTTCGGAGAGATAGTCAATGGTCTTAATGGTCTTCATCCAGCGCATGTCTGCCTGACTTGAAAACAATCCACGCAATTTGCACAAACCAAGAAGAATGAGCCAAAGCAGGTGGAGTTGCATCATGCTATCAAGGGGAAGAACAATAGAATTGAAGAAGACAAGCGAGTAGTTTCCTCATTCAAGATTATCCATGTTCATCAGGGTGTTTATTCAAATAATAGTACACCCTAATTGGAGATTCTTGTTATCAGTTTCATCCAGTCGCATTTTTATCCAGCTTATATGGTTTGTGATATCTATACTGGCTGATGGATTTTGTGACTGTTAAATTTCTTTCAGTTCTATTTAACTGGCTATTTTTTCTGCCAAAAAATTGAGTTCTCTCAATACTTATGGAAAATGATATATTATACACCTCAAACTTGTAGTGATCATATGTTATTGCGGATTATTAGGGAGATTAATATTATACAATCATACAAAATTAGATGAAAGAGAATAGCCTTAATAGTCGGGCATATTTTCATTTTAATTGCTATTTGGACATAGAAATAGGTGATGAGAAGAATAGAGTTGCAGAAAATGAAATTGTTATTCTAATTAATATAGATCCAAGTATATATCTAAGTTAGTATATGTAATAAGGGCGAGGAATGTAGAACTAAACAAATGGACTTATTCATCTTTCAACATGAAATGTGTGATAATTTTTTTATTCTTACTCTTTTCTTCTTTTCATACAAAATTATTCTTACAGGCACGATAGTTGTTCTTATCACTGCTATAGGTTTGCACCAAAGGGGGTTGTCTACTCCTACAGCCAAACAGAGATGGACCAAGTTAACCATGAACATCAATATGTTGAAAAGCTGAAATCTGATCCGCAACATGACAACCTTTGCTCTGCCTTCCATATACCTGTTAAAAAAATCATGCAGTATAGGGTTCCTAGATTGACATAAAACATGATTTCAAAAATATGCCTTCAATTTTTTTGTGGCCCCTGATTCCAATCTAACACTACCACTACTGCCATTATTTCACAAAATTATAACTTATATGACACTGCAAACTCTCGTGATACAGCAAACACATGCCTGACGGTGAATTCGGTGCATCTGTCATTCTTCTTCCGGTTCTCCCTCTTCTTGGAGAAGATTCTCTCTATTGTCGTGGGCCCAGAAACTGCGCACATCTACAAGCATGCTGGCAACAGTTCCACCTTGTTTGCAAGCCGATAGATCAGCCAGAGTGATCCGTAGAGGGTAAGATGGTTTCACCATGTCCCAAATTTCATCTCTTACGTCCTCAATACAAAGCTCATAGTTCCCTCCAATCCATTTCTGGTGTGTACATCTCTGTTTCAAACCCACGGGAAGAAAATTATGTCAGCTCTGTTCCATTTCTGGTGTACATATCTGTTTCAAAGCTCATAGTTCTATATATGCGAGTCTTTTTACCAAGTGCATGTGATTTTAAATCATATTTCCCAATCTCAAAGTAGTTTTGAACTTATTTCCCAATTTTTTTTTTTTAAAAAGTTACAGTAAGGTATTTGAAGTCATGTAACCAAACCACAACTCGAAGAAACAACTTGTATTGATAAATATGTTTAAAAGTGGGGAAATTCATTTAAAAGTCAGCCGACTTTGGTAAAAAAACTTGTATATATATGCATTGAGGTTACAAAAACAAATTCAGGGGTAACTAGCTCCCTAGTCTAAAGGCCTTCAACAAGGTTTCCAAACTTAGTAGTTTGGTTCATGTATCTTGTAATTTGGGACTTGCAGAACTAACTCGAGTAACCACAAGCAAGAAATTACAGAGATTTTCTGTAGGAAGATTGCATCAGGTAACATCTCTGCTTGTGGATGCCCCCCCTTATTTTCTTCCAATATTAGGCTTCACTCTGTTTGGCTGTTGAGAAGGAAAAGAGAATTCCAAAATTCCTTCTCAGCAACCAAATTAAGCATGGACCAGCCACATGAATTATTTTTCACTCTATATGCTCAACTAAATTAAATAAATTCAAATCTTTTTTTGTTTTTATAATTTCCGCATCCCATGGAAGAATAATTGGAGAAAAATAAGTTATCCCCCATGATTAAAGTCAAAATAATAAAATGTAGAGTGTTCACCTGAAAAGTGTGTGAATATCAGCTGTTGTGAGGTATCCTCTTCCATGGAGATCAAGACACTGAAACAAATAAGTTAAACCCTTTGGAGTGTCTTTGTTTTCTAGGGCCAGAACAAAGTCTAGAAAGCTTTCAAAATCCATCTCCCGAGCATTACCTCCTCCAGTTTTGCCATGACGGACATGCTCATCAAATGCTGTTAGCAAACCAAAGCAAACAATGAACAAAAGCTTAAGAAAACACAATGCAGCATAAACAATTTAATCAAAAAATAATACAATAATGATAACAGGTAAGGAACGTTCCAAGTTAAACCACAGCTGGTGAACTGGTGAAGGGCATTTTTGGGTTTGGACAAAATGCTGCATTATAATGAAAAATAAGCTTAGAAAATTCTGTAACTGACACCCTCC
Organism: Camellia granthamiana; assembly: GCA_036172215.1. Lineage (NCBI taxonomy): Eukaryota > Viridiplantae > Streptophyta > Magnoliopsida > Ericales > Theaceae > Camellia > Camellia granthamiana. The sequence continues at coordinate 4,908,418 of CM069910.1, read as the reverse complement.
ATCATTAACAAAAGAAATGAGCTTTGAACAAGCAAATCATTTTCTAAAACAGGCAAATATAAATAATTTCAATAGGCAGCAAAGCGATGGAGTGTGACCAACCACACTCATTATATAAGGGTTGAAAAGGCCATATTTTCAAGCAATTGAAAAGATACAAGATGCACGGCAGAAATTCCTACCCCTCTCAATGAAAATGTCTGTTAGAGTCCCATCAGCATATTCTCAAAGTTCCTGCTTGCTCAATGTTCCATTCATATCTTTATCGAGTGCAAGAAACATGTTTGCTGAACTAAACTGATTGCTGTATGCTACAACAATAACGATAACATAGTCACAAGCTATGTAATGCAACCAGAACTACTTTTTTTGAGATTAACAGTACAAGATAAATGCATAACGAAATACAGCCCCTTGTACATCACAAGAATTGAATTAAGATCATTCTACACCTAAACATTCAAAGAGGAATACAGAACTATTTTCCCCTTATAAATCTACAATTATATTTCTTAACACTCTCAAAATGAACTTCAGATGGAGAAATTCAAGGCACCCATCACAAATGCGTTGGGCAGACGTCAATGAAAACCAGTTTTCAACTTGTTCAATGTCAGTGACTTCTTCCTCACTTTCCTGACATAGATAATAGGTAAGAATCCAAAGTCAACTTCTATTCAAGCACATAATTAGGTTTAAAACAAGCTCATGTAAATACTTTGGTCCTCTGCTTCTACCAAATCCAATTTCAAACAAAAATAATTGCAATTGATATTATGTAAAACAAGTTTTATATGGATTAATCCTTGAATTTGATGATGGAAAATTTCCTTCAAATCACCAAGAATTATTTCTACCAATTTTGTTCAGTCTGAAAGAAGCATGCCAACAACAACAATAGCTGTTTGTATTCACTCTTGCAGGTATAGCATTGATGCAGAAATTTAGAACTTTAAATTCGTCATTTCAGTAACCACAAATTTCCAAGTAGAGAAAAGACAAAAAGATCCACAGTAAACAACCAATTAGGCCTAGCCTAGTTGGCCACCATGCCTTCCTTAGGGCTTAGTCCCAAGGAGGTCATGGGTTCAATTCCCCTTAGGGGGTTGAATTAAGGGTGTGCAAGCACTTAGGTGCTTTGTCGAGGGTAGAGAGATTTTCTCCCATAGGTGCTAAACTAACAACTAACATTTGTCAATCAAAAAAAAAAAAAAAAAAAGAAAAAAAAAATAGAACTAAGAGCCTTAAACTCCTTTCGTTTGAAAAATAAAAAAAATAAAAATTAATAAGAAATACTTGGATCAATTTTTAATAGTACATCAGTGTGAACTTTTCTCTACTCACAACAGTGGCAATACAAATACAAATCTAATGTAAAATTATTACACCAGCAATGAAACAACAGAAGGATGCACATTAATATATGGAAATGGTTGTTCTTTTGAAGTCTATAACCAATCACCCATTGTAGTCTCAAGATGTAATGGGACAGGCAACACTTTCAAGGTTAGAGATTAACACATTTACCAAGGATGACAATAACAACAGCCTTAATGCAACATCTTCCCATTTCAGGGGTCAGTGACAATTACGGAAACAATCACATACAAATTACCTGGTGTAGTTCCATTAGTTCCTGGAGACAGTTACTATGCAGAATCTTCTTTATGCATCACTTTTCTGCAAAATAAACTAAAATCCTCAAAAAAACCAAAGGTCAAAGAGAAAGCTGAGAATCCCTATGAATGAAGGTATTTAGCTGAGAATCCCTATGAATGAAGGTATTTAGTTGCTAAGGTTATGTCGACCATTAAAAGGGGTTTGTCAGCAATCAACATCATTTCCCTATCAGTGGATGTTCAGACAAATCGGTTTTTCAATATTTGGATTATTTAACAAATCTGTCACCAATATCTACTCCGCCCTTTAATCCCCTTAGTCCCATTAGTGCAACTGAAAGTGGTATCTAGATATGGTTGTAACCAGCCTGTGCAGCTGCAGAACAAAGAAATATACAGGATAAAGGCTGTGGTGGTGGTGATGGTTTTTTGAGAAAAGGAAGCATTAAGCAAAAAATAATAATAATAACATCACATGCTGCAGCTACTGTAAAACAACACGCCAACAGTGCTATCATACTAAATAAAAGATGAAAATTTGAGTACAGTTCAATATTTTTATGAAAATGCGAAATAGAAAGTTTGTGATTGTGCTAGCAGTGGTTGAGAAAGAGGTGACGTTACACATAATATAATAAAACCACATTGGAACATATTGCAGTCAAATAAAATGACAAGCACCAGGGCAATTTCATTTCATTAAATGAAACACTAAAATTAGTGTACATAATGACTTCAATTGAAATCATGCTATAGAAATTCAACTCTTTCTTTTGAATAAGATAAATAAGATTTAGAACATGACAAACCTCGTCTGTGAGGATCACAAAAGAAGAAAAATTTGTGTGCAGCTATGCGACAGTACATTTGAATAAAGGCTGTAGGCATGTCCTGAAGTTGTGCCAAATTAGGAATAAGGCCTCGTATATACGCCTCCATTTCCTGAATGCATCAAAATATAGATTGTTCTTTTTACATACAAGATTAAAAAGCACGCAACAAGATTACATTTGAGAGAGAGAGAGAGAGAGAGAGAGAGAGAAGCTACTATCCAATTTTGGACAATGAGGGATGGAAACGTGTAAAGAACCATACATGAGGTTGTAGAAAACCATCAGAATCCTCATCGAGCTCACTCATGTCAATTCTGGCCTGTGTAAGTGAAACCTGGCAAAATACGAAAGTAGTATTACATGAAAGTAGTATTACATGAGAGAGAGATAGAGAGAGAGATCCACAAAGAAACTAACACAAGCCAGAGTTCACAATTAAATACCCACAGATGAAACTTGTCTCATGTTTTACGCATTCAGACTGTAATAGCACAATCACGTGGTCAAACCACAGTGACAAAACAACTGTGGAGTTGCATTATTAATGTTGTAATTTATCAGAGATATTTTGTTACAGGAAGGATCATGCTCTCTTATTCATTTTTAATTTTTCTTCCTCGAATAAACACAATCAAATCCTAAAATCAATCAGGTTTTAGAGCAAAACACACACCATTGGGAATCAATTCAGAACAAAGTGGCTTAATGACAGCTGTTAATGTCACCAACTACATGTAAAACGATAAAGTCTGTATGCTATGTTGCCTGTTGTCTTTATGTTGAAGTTCACATCAGTCGCTGTTTGTTTATCTATTGTTCTTAATCCTTTCTTTTGCATATGAAGCTTATGTTATTGGTGGTTGTGGTGGTTAAGTTTCTATTTTCCTATATACTTGTGTTACTCATTTTACTGTTGTTACTTATCAAAGAAAAAGTTGCTATGCTATAGACCTGATTAAACTTGGTTGTGGTGGTTAAATTTCTTTATTCTCGAACTATGCTGTGGACCTGATTAAACCTAGTCAAGTTTGTGGACACCCCTTTTTTTCCTTATGTGCAATGCAGGTCAAATTCATGACTTATAAGCCTTATATACATGACCCAACTCATGACCTGATTTTTCTTCGAAGAGTCTTTCCTATTGGATTATATGGTTCAGACTTGGTATAATAGTGGTTTACTAAATCTCATTGATTTTGACTTTTGTTTCTTTTTTATTCTTATCCATATTCAAGTAGCTGGAATTTTTAGAATTCAGAAGAATATATACAGAATAGTTAAAGAAGATATTTGTAACCTAATTTCTTGTTGGAGTTGGAATTCTAACAGCTAACTATAGTAACTTAGTAAGCATTAACGGATTTTTTTTTTGCAAATTTTGGTTTGTTTTATCCTGATAATAACTTACAAAAGTTTAGTGTTTTTATCCCTATTTGACAAGGTAGTATTGTACTCACATTCATTTGTATTTACAATTGGTACTATACCTAATTGGTTCTAGGTGGGCTTACCGGGCCAGTGTTCACTCTTAGACTATCAATCTACTGGGATGTGGTTGTATATATTGGTGGGGTGCTTGATCTCTTCCCTTCTTATCATTTGGTGTTTGTATGGAGGTTTGGCGGTGTGGCAACTGGTTCTTTCTGCACATTGTGTGTGGAAATAATGAGTATTCAATTTGATCAATTCTAGACAAAATCCTTGATATAGTGTATATTACTCAGATGTATTCTCATAATTTCACTTGTTTTATACTTCATCTATTACGTTATGATGATGGTTGCCTTTCCTGCTTGTATGTGAATGATTTACTCGCATTAATGATATCTGGGATGTTGCAAATATCCCTATAGTATTTCTCATATTGCATTAAGCAATAAAATCCAATGTTCTTTCTATAACAGGTGGGGCTTCACATTTAGGAAGAATAGTTCGACAAATAGACTCTTTTGGCGACTTTGAGGTGGTTTATTTTTGTGTTCCTGTAATCATTTTTGGAAAAGTTTCAATACACCGGTGTGTTTCTATGACCTATTTTTCTTCCTAATTGGTTGCAAATATGACAGGATTCTTTGGAAAATGGAGGTGAAAAAATTGAGTCAAAGAAACACAAGAAGAAGAAGAAGAAGAAGAAAAAGAAGGATAAGGGAAAAAACAAAACACAAAAGGTTTGTTGCCATTGACTTTTTGGTAACACATTAGCATTATACAAATAGGAAAAAAAAATGGCAAAAAACTTTTTGGTAACAAATAAGAGCCAGATAAACTTTTCAAAAAAATTATTAACTTAGTTGAATTTTGTACTTTTATTGTATCACACAACTAGTAAAATATATATTTTTAAATATCACAAAACTAATGATTGCATGAGGATAAAATTTTTATTAAATCATTTATCTAATTTATATCAATAATGCAATTTATCTATCAAAATTATTTTATAATTTCATAAAATATAATTTTATTTTCTCCAATATCTCATTTTATTATCCAATTTTTTTTATAAAAATTAATATAATCTTAATTTAATTTGACAAAGTTGCATGTTCAATCACAACCATGGTGGATATGTAGTTTATAAAGAAAATCGAGTTCCAAGAGTTTGTTAAATTACATTTGCATTATCTAAAGTATTGATTAAATCCCATTTTAGACTTTAATTTTTTTTCTTCAATTTGATAATTAAAATATTCAAATTGTGTCAATGTGGTTTAATTGGTTGTTGACCAGAAAACATAATTGTGGGAAAATGTAATACTTTATGAGGCAAAATTAAAATTCAACTGGAAAGTTTCAATGTCACGTGGAATTTGTTGTCGGTTGACAAAATTGGACCATAATGATTATTTTATTTAATAATTTTTTAATAAATTAAATGTGAGAATGTAATAAGATAATTATTTTATTTTATTCTTGAAACATCTCCAATTCTTTATATATATATATATATATATTTTTCCATCAAATTTATTCAACAATTTAAATTAAAAGCACGATTTGATATATAGCTCACTTTTCCAAGAGTGTAAATCAAAATTTTCATCAAATATTTTTAAAAATACCTAACCCATCTAAAAACCTTATTTAACGAATACAATGAAAAAAAAAATAAAATAATTTTCAATCCTTCCTCTGTTAATAATTTTTTCAAATTTAAGTAAAAATAATTATTAAAAATTTGATGAATAAATTAGATCTAAGTTTTATCAAATTTTTAACTAAATTTAAAATTTGTCGACTTTAAAATTTATCCTCATTTGGCAACTTTAAATTTTAACTCCTATTTGGCAAATGGATTGGCTTTTAGTTGAGACTAAAAAAGTACGAAAAGACAAAATAGACTAAATAAGGGGAAATTCTATTTCCAACACCTTAAAAAACTTAGGACAAATCTTTTCTCAATACACATCTCTATTAATTTAATTATTAAGTAATTATCTCAATCCACATCCTTAAAATTATAAATAAATCCTTCACTCATATGTACACACACTTTAAGGTAATTCTATTTATATACCATTACTTATCTTAGCACACATCATTTACTCTGTGCAAACCATACACAAATCAAAAATTTTAATTTTATCTCAATACACATCAATAATTTTCAGATAATACTAAACTACCCTCGTCTTGTCATCCTCACCGTTTATGAGTTTCCGATTGAAGAGATTGAATCAATTTTCTTTTTCACCCATTGATTGATGTTACTGGGTATTATTAATTATTCAAGATTGTAATTTTTTAGGATTTTTGTTGTGAAATTGAAGGAATTTAGGGTTTCTTCGAATTCGATCTCGTGAAATTAGGGTTGAGTCGATAATGGCGTCATTTGGATCGGTCGTACTGGTGTTATACATGCAGCAGATTCTTCAGAATTCAAGCACCAGACATGATTCTCTGTCTCGATTGTGGTGGTGGGTTCGTAGAGGAAATCGATGCCCATCGTCGATCTAATCGCCATCATATCTCTCCTTCCTTCTCCGGATCACACGTCAATACCTCTCCGGCGCCTGAACATTCCAGAACCCGCCGGTCCCGAAGGAATTCCGGCGATCCCTTGCCTTTCAATCCCGTTATCGTTCTCCGCGGCGAAATGAGTAGTTCTTACGAGCTTTATTATGATGATGGTTCCAATTCTGGTCTCTGGCCTTTACCAGAAAGTATGTCGGAGTTTTTGATGGGTTTAGGGTTTGATCGTCTTCTTGATCAATTGGCCCATCTTGAAATTAATGGGATTGGACGGTTTGATAATCCACTGGCTTTGAAAGAGAGAGAGGTGGTTGGGTGGTCGGCAATGGCAAATGTTAGGGTTGAGTTAAGAGAGAGGGAGGGAGGGAGAGAGAAATGGAGGGGTGTATTGGTAATTTGATTAAAGGATAGAAATGTAATAAAAAAAATTAGAGAAATGGTGTGAATTGAGAGAAATGGTGATGTGTAAGTAGAATTATCCCTAAAATTAGAGAAATGGCTATTATAGTAATTTCTAATTAGGATATAATTGTCATTAATTTAATTTTTCATTAAGTATGTTGACTGAGTTTATCAGGGTGGTGGAAATAGAATTTCCCCTAAATAAGTCAATAAGGTAAAATTTTACATTCAAACCATAATCATTTCACTTTTTTTCTAAAACAAATTTAAAAGTTAAAAAATTCTTCCCAAACGTAGCTAATTTAGCCTAGCTAAATTAGGCAAAGAGTTAAAGAGTCAAGCTAAAATAGTTCTTTACGAACGAACCCTAGCTAAAAATTAAAAGTTAATAAATTATATAAAAAACTCAAAAATTTGATTTTCTCTTTACTTTTTACACTTTTTTTTAATAATAATTTAAAAAGTTATTCTAAATATACTAATTTTTTTTAGGAGCATTTACATACAAGTCTTAATTTATGAACTTATACTTCATTAAGTCATAATTAAAATTTTTTGGACCTTCAAGTCCCATTAAATTTTTAATAGTTAGAATTGCTCTTCAAACAATGATTGTTCATCATTTATGATTATTTATAAAAGAACATGATAATTTGATATTTATTTTAATTTTCAAAATTTTGAAACATTAACTTTAAAATTGAAAAAAAAAAAAAAAAATTATGTGCAAAAAAAAAAAAAAAAAAAAAAAACTAAAAGTGTGTCTGATTTCAGTTTTTTCAAAATTATCTGCTTTCGCTTTTGATTAGAACAGGCACTATTCCAAGCCCATATGGTAGGGTCGGCTTGAATTTTTTGAGGCCCAAAGCAAACTCAGAAATGGGCTCAACTTTTAAACTTTTTTTAAAGAATATATATTGGTAAAATATTAAAAATCTTCAATTTATTTTACAAATTACATTCCACTATTCCAGTATGCACGATTGATCCCGATTCAAACTTTTTTTTTCTTTTTTTTTTTCAAAATAAAAATACATAATAATATTAATATTCCTTATAATATTATTTTCTTTTAATAATAATATTTTCCTTTTATTGATGGGTCTTCATTGCCTTATAAAATTAGTTTCCTTTAATAATATTCATTTTCCTTTTATTGATTCACCTCCGTCCCCCTATAGCTATATATACATATTGTATTGCACTGAAATCATACACTGAAATCATACAGCTACAACAAACAAAGAGAAAGAGAAAGAGAGACAAAACAATTCAATGGCATTCAAGTCTTTCATTTCCCGTATCACGTCATCCTTCAAATTCTGCCGCTCCAAAAATCAGTCCAACATCCCAGAAAATCCTATCCAACTCTCCCCAAGCCCTCTCTTCACTGATTGCCAGCCGGCCAACCCGCTCCCTTTCAAAAAACCCCACCGCTCCTCCTTCAAGCACCACGTCTCCTTCTTCTTAGGCTGTGGGTTCTGCACACACGAAGACGACCTCCCCGAATCACCGCCATGCAAGTGGGACGAGACGCCATATCGCGACTACAACTCCTCCATCTCCAGCAATTCCGACGACGAACTCTTCCCTCCTCCTCCTCCTCCGCCGACACGACACCCTATCACCACTTCCATCTCCGGCGATTCCGACAATGAGCTCTTCCCTCCTCCTCCTCCGACACCGACACGACACCCTATCACCACTTCCTCGGCCGACAGTGGTTTGTTTGGCTACGAGAGAGACGATGAAGAAGAAGAGATCGTGACACTAGCGGCGTTTTCACTAAATTGCAAAGTGAAGGACAGCTTCGCAGTGGTGAAGGAATCGGTGGACCCATATGAAGATTTCAAGGCATCCATGATGGAGATGATACTAGCGAAGCAGTTGTTTGAGGAGAGAGACTTCGAGCACCTGTTGGAGTGTTTCTTATCGGTCAATTCGCGTCATCATTACGGGGTCATTGTTGACGCTTTTTCGGACATTTGGAAGACAATTGAGTTTTTTATCTTGATTTTTCATTGTTTTCCTCTTTCTTTTGTCCTTCATTTATTTTCTATTCAAACCTGACCAAAAGAAATGTTATCTTTCTTTCACATTATTGAATTAGCTGACATTTACTGATATGGATGTTGTTGACTGTGAATTAACAGACATTTGAATTAGCAGACATTCAAACCTGACCAATTTTTTTTAAAAATTATTATTTTTTCTGAATCGTACGTGTATTTGCTTCATTAAAATTGCGTCTGCGTCTTTAATCGTGTACTCCGTGAGGCATTGTTCATTGGAAAGTTGAGGTTTTTGGTGGTAGAATTCGAAGATTCGACTTTGACGTACTGGGTTTATTTTAATTTTTTTATTTATGGGAATTGAATGTGCTTCAATGGTGTATTGGGTTGTAAAATAATTATTTGATTTTTATTTATCCTTTTAGGATTAATAGGAAATTTGTTTGTTGCTTGGAGGGTTACCAATTATTTTGGGAGTGAATGTTCTATTCGGGCATGGATTACGCAAAGGAAACCGGTGAAACTGTTGCAGGCACGACGCTAATCCCGACGCGGTTTGTGTGGCCTTATGGGGGAGGAAGTGTTTTTCTCTGTTGCTCTTTTACAGGGTGAGACTCAAATGCCCATGTGTGATTTTGATGTTTTATTTGTTAGCTGCACTGTATTGTTCATTACTTTGTTGTAATTCTTAGTTCAATTGATTGTTATTTGTTTGATTTTAATTGATGGGAAGTTAACTTTTCTCTGGTAAAGGTGGTCTGGCCATTATCCGATGACTCATGTTGAAGGGTGCCCCACTATATTTCAGACTATTTGCAGCTTACCGCCAAGTTACCATCAGGTTGGTTTATAACTTCAGGAGGTTTTGATGATTCCACTCGAGCTGAGTTTAATTCAATAATACCTTGATCACTATTGTCAAATAATTTCCTGTTAAATCATATTTATTTTTATTTTTTCATGCAAATTTGTCAATTATGTGTTGTGAATGGTGGATGAGTTCATATATGGTAAATGGGTTCCATGAACAAACAAAACATTTACGTTTTTTATGGGCATAGTGAAACTTATGTACGTGCTCGGTGGTAAATTCTAGCAACCCTTTTAGGTATGGTAATTGTTCTGATAGATGTTGCCTTTTGATATGGTTGGATGTGAAAATGGTGCTATAATTACTCGATGAATTCGTTATTGCCGTTTCGACAGAACATTCATTTTAGGGCAGGGAGGGGTAGCCATGGGCAGGGGAAGAAGCAGAATGGGGCGAAGGGAGAGGATGTTGTGGTGAAGGTGGCACCGGGGACGGTTATTAGGGAGGCTGCCATGGATGGAGAGCAAGGGGAGGTGCTTTTGGAGTTGTTGTATCCGGGGCAGAGGGCGTTGTTGTTGCCGGGTGGAAGAGGAGGGAGAGGCAATGCTTCTTTTAAGTCGGGGACGAACAAGGTGCCAAAGATTGGAGAGGAGGGCCCAGAATTGTGAGTCTTTCAAGTTCTTAAATTGTTTGTTCAAATTTTTAAAAATTTGAAATAGGTAATTGCATATATTGATTTTAACACTTGGAAATGGTTTCGTGGATTTTTTATTTGATTTGTACATCCTTGTTGAGAGATATAGGGTTTTGTTCTGTTTAGTTCGGTTGTTTCTTTTGCTGGTACATGCGTGTGTGTAGATGGTTGATGCCTTCGCTATGCATTAAAATAGTTACTATTTTGCTTGTCAATAAATAAATAAATAACTGTTGTACAAAGTGCAGAAAGTCTATTATTATAGCTCATATTCTTTGAGTTCACTAATTTATATTTTTACAATTAAGTATACAAGAGTCTGACCATTTTAGGGGGTCAGATGGGTCACAATTGCAATATCTCCTATTCCAAGTGGCACTGCATTTGGAGATACAAAGTTTTAGATCACCAAGATTTTGATAGTGAGACTCACTTGTGGAATTAATAAGTTGTTAATACATGCAGGGGATACCAATTCATCCAAGTTTTAGCGGTAACATTCATGGTTGGTGTATTTATGAATAAGGGGCCTCAAGAATAGTCTCTTCATAAGAAATGGGGGGAAGGTTGTCTAGCTACTACCTCGCTCAGTCTTGGACTTTGTTATAAGCTGGAGCTTTGTGCATTGGGCATGAGCTTTTTTTTCTTTTTAAGGTTATTCAGAGCTAATTTCCATGGTTAGTGGAAGTCTTTCAATTTTGTTATTAATTATTTTGTGAGCATTTTGATCAGGTGGTTGGAGTTAGAGCTAAAGTTGGTAGCTGATGTTGGAATAATAGGTGCTCCAAATACAGGGAAAAGCACAATTCTTAGTGTTATTAGTGCTGCTTAGCCAGCTATTGCAAACTATCCCTTACAACTTTACTTCCAAATCTCGGTGTTGTTTCATTTGACTATGATTCTACAATGGTCGTAGCAGATCTCCCAGGTTTACTTGAAGGAGCACACCGAGGTTTTGGTTTAGGCCATGAGTTTCTCCGGCACACAGAAAGATGTTCTGCTTTGGTATAAACCCTCTCATAAATTGTGCTTGCTCTGATACAATTCACTAAGATTTTGAAATAGCATTGCTTTATAGAGTAATTATTGAAGAAAGATGTCATAGCTGTATGTGGGGATATATTTTCTGAGTATCAACACGTGGCAAGGTGACGCCGACGTGTCAGCCGAGGTGCACGTGTCCTGGTTGTTATGCCGAGGTCATCTCGGATAGGCCGAGGTTACCTCCGAAGATATCGGAATCCGAAATAAGCGGATGAGGGGCAAGAGTCCTAGAATGAAGATGGAACTCAACCTAGATTGAGGGGCAAGAGTCCTAGAATGAAGATGGAACTCAACCTAGATATGGACAAGAGTCCTAGATTGGGGAGAAGACTTCAGTTTGGGTAAAGATAGAACTCTTAGAGAGTTTATCCTAATCCCACTGGGAGTCCCAGATTAGCAATAATCCCTAAGTCCATTAGGGCCAGGCTCCTATTGGGACTAGGATTGTATTGGCTATAAAAGAGAGGCACCCCCATGGGTCTAAGGTATGCTTTTTTATACTCAAGCTTGTGAGTTGAATAAATTGATTTATCTTTGAGAGATATTGAGTACTGACTTGATCGTCGGAGAGTACCCCCGGGGTGGCGAGCCACCGTGGGATTCTTATATTTCTGTTGCAGGTCAGCAAGGTGCCATTTATTCTGCCAGTGTTCTACAGTTGAGTACTAAGCGGTGGCAGTGTGGTCAGAAAATCACTCACACAATTTGGCGCCGTCTGTGGGAAAGAAAGAAGAATAGATGGCCAGTGATGGACAGAAAGGATCAGATTGAAGACAAACACTCCTGCTGGGAGTGGGGAGACCTATCGACCTCGACGCTGAAGGGGACGACCGCAACACAGAAACTCGTGACCAGAGTCACGGACGTGAAAGACGCCGGCCAGGAAGGTGACGCATCAAAGACAACAGATCAAAGCGGATACTACAACAAAGATGACCTCCAGGTATGGAAGGATAAATACCTGCGGATGAACGAAGACCCTTCCAGAAGGGATGCAAAGACAGGGGGGCATGAGCACTCCCCAAGGAGATGACATTCAAGTATAGAAGAGCTCAGCCCTAAGTGAGCAGATCCTGGATTCTAGATCCCGGATCCGAGAAGACATCATCTCGGCCTAGATGAGTAGGCCCGAGAAGACGAGGAGCTCAGCCTAAGTGAGCAGATCCCAGACTCCAGATCCCGGATCTTAGAAGACATGAATCTCGGCCTAGATGAGTAGGCCCGAGAAAAGAAGAGCTCAAAACCGAGTGAGCAGATCTAAGAAGATAAGATCTCGACGCTTAAGTCCGAGAAGAGAAGAGCACAGCGAGCAGATCTAAGATCCCAGAGGATAAAAAGAAAACACACAAGATCAGACTGAAGTTGGGCCGGGTTGAAAACCCCGGCTTGAATCCGAGAAGATGTTTAACCCGAAGTTAAACCGAGAAGATGCTTAACCGAAGTTAAGCCGAGGTTATACAAAGTCTACCACTTGTTGAAATTTTGTAGCAATTTACAAGTTGGTCAGACCGAATACAAAGTCTACCATTTGTTGAAATTTGTAGCAATTTACAAGTTGGTCAGGTCACTCGAATACAAAGTTTACCACTTGTTGAAATTTGTAGCAATTTACAAGTTGGTCAAACCGATACAAAGCTTGGCTTCGCTTGTTGAAATTTGTAGCAATTTACAAGTGGAAGTTAAGCCGAGATTACTATTCTCCTCGCTTGTTGAAATTTGTAGTAATTTACAAGTCGAGGTGAAGCCGATGCTATTTCTTACAGACTTATAGACATCCACGAGGTGGTTGAGCCAAAGATCATTGCTTAACACTTGTTGAAATTTGTAGCAATTTACAAGTTGAAGTTAAGCCGACATATGACCATCTGTTGAAATTTGCAGCAATTTACAGGTTGAGGTAAAGCTAAGTGTATTGTTTAAACCCTTGTTGAAATTTGTAGCAATTTACAAGTAGATCATTGTTTAACACTTGTTATAACTTGAGTAAAGTTTACTGTTTATGTTAATCCTTGTTGAAATTTGTAGCAATTTACAAGTAGGTCAGACTGAGATTATTGTTTGAACACTCGTTGAAACTTGAGAAAAGTTTGCAAAGTTAACATTGAATAGTATATGTTTTATACTTGTTGAAATTGATGAAAAGATTGCAGGTCAGTATCTTGCCGAAGTAAAGTTTACAGTTATTTTACCCGAGGTATATAATCTCGAGAAGATTGCATAAAGAAGAAAGAAATATGAAGAGTATATGCAAAATATTCTAAGTATAGAATCATATAGAGAAGACAAAGGTACAAGCATTCAACAGAAACAAGAGGCACATCGGCCATGAAAAGAAACTTATACTGTCCAAAGAAGCAACAAGGTACAAGAGTATAAACTGCAATGATGCCTAACCGAAGTTAAGCCGAGATGATGTTTAAACCGAAGTTAAAACAAAATGATGTTTAACATTTATTGAAATTCTGAGAGAATTTACAAGTTAAAGAGTGCACAAGTTAAATGTCGGCGAAAGATTCATCGGAGTCAAACGTCGTTTTGATTAGAACAAGAACCACTGAAGTACACACCGAAAGTGGTGACCAGAATTGTAAAAGGAATAAATGCTTCAAGAAACAGCGATGACAGTTTGCAAAGGCCAAGAGAAAGAGGGTCTAAATGGGGTGAATTAAATACCAGAAGTTTTAATACATCGGCGAAAGAAGAGCACATCGGGTCTGTGACTACGGCACAAAGCCAACTTCCCTAATATGATCCTAAGTGTAATTTATGTTCACATTAGGGGGCAGGGAGAAGGTGCAGGGGGAATGAATGATAATCAAGGAGCAAGGAATATTAATACTTGTTGAAATTTTTGAGCAATTTACAAGATCGACTTCGATTAAACAACTAGCTTGTTAAGAACTGAGAAAATTGGGAAATATGAAACATGTATAAAAAAAGGCAAGTACAAAAATGAAGACCTTAAAGAACTGAGATGATGAAAAGCAAGAATGTCGGACTGATCTGTTTCGACGAACGACGATGGTTCAGCCTCGGCAGTCAATTGGAGGAGCTTCTTTACCGTTATCTCGGCATCAATTTCAAGAAGGAAGCAAACTACTCGGCATCAGCGGCAGATTCTGTCTCACCCCCAGAAGACAGTTGGAAAGAACTTCTCAGCAGCCTTCTCGGCCTCGAGCTCAGCATCGATCTCCTGAAGAGTTTGATCAAAGCTCTTCTCGGCGATTGGCACCTCAGAGTTTGAAGGCAAGGATTGAAAGCAAGAATTTGGAAAAGACACAGAAAACAGAAAACAGAATGTAATTCGTAAATCAAAAATGGTGATGAAGCTATCAGGAAATCAAGACAAAAAGATTGCACATGTGTGTCAAACCAAAAACAGTGGCAGAAATCAGCAGATATATGAACAGTGTGTATTCAAGAAAGATGATTTGGAAACAACGGGTAAAACAGCAATGGTGGTTAACAATGAAGCAGAGCTTCTTGGAAAGCAACAAGAAATAAAACTAGGAGGAACAGTGACTTACCAGAAAGAGGGAAGTCGGAATGAGAATTGCCGGAGTCTAACAACGGATGCGAAAATAACAGAATGACATAAGCTTCGCCGGAGGGGAGAAACGAAGACGGTTACAGAGCTTGAAAGTTTGGAACAATGGCGGATTTGGGAAAAAAAGCTAGAAAGAGAAAATTCAGAATCAAGAAAACAACAAAGTTCATGAATAAAGCCAAGTGCACAGGCACTAAGTAAGTATGTGAAGAACATGAAAAGTAATGACCCAGACATGATGCTAGCAACAGAAAGCGGATAAGACAAGAACAATGCCAGGCATTCAAACAAATCAAAACTTGAAGACAGACGAAAATACAAGGCAACAGATGGCAAGTAAACAGATTCGGAAGAGTTATAAAAGATTGAGCTTAAAAAGCAAGTAAAGAGTTTATGAACCTACCAAGGGAAATGAACGCCGATATGAAAATCGCCGGAGTCAAATAGATGACTGGAAATTAGGAATCCACCAGAGAGTGTGAATGGAGCAGTTATAAAGCTCTTGGAGTTTACGAATTAATGGAACCAGAACCTCGGTTAGGAGGTGCGATCCCAAGCAGCTTGGAGAGCATGAAACTTGATACTTGGTACCAGTGGACAGAAAAGTCCAGGGAAATTTTGAGGTCGGTGAGTTAGATCTCGGACAGATGGGGCACGGATGAAGGAACAGTGTAGGTTCCATCACCTCAGAATGCCGAGGTAATAGAACCTAGGGGGCAGTTGTGGGGATATATTTTCTGAGTATCAACACGTGGCAAGGTGACGCCGACGTGTCAGCCGAGGTGCACGTGTCCTGGTTGTTATGCCGAGGTCATCTCGGATAGGCCGAGGTTACCTCCGAAGATATCGGAATCCGAAATAAGCGGATGAGGGGCAAGAGTCCTAGAATGAAGAGGGAACTCAACCTAGATATGGACAAGAGTCCTAGATTGGGAGAAGACTTCAGTTTGGGTAAAGATAGAACTCTTAGAGAGTTTATCCTAATCCCACTGGGAGTCCCAGATTAGCAATAATCCTAAGTCCATTAGGGCCAGGCTCCTATTGGGACTAGGATTGTATTGGCTATAAAAGAGAGGCACCCCCATGGGTCTAAGGTATGCTTTTTTATACTCAAGCTTGTGAGTTGAATAAATTGATTTATCTTTGAGAGATATTGAGTACTGACTTGATCGTCGGAGTACCCCCGGGTGGCGAGCCACCGTGGGATTCTTATATTTCTGTTGCAGGTCAGCAAGGTGCCATCTATTCTGCCAGTGTTCTACAGTTGAGTACTAAGCGGGCAGTGTGGTCAGAAAATCACTCACACACTGTACATTTTGTTTCTTGCTTTTGAAATTCGCCACACAATGTTATTTTGTGAGATTGTGAAACTAGAGCTTTTATTCTTACTTCAGATGTAGAGTTATTCTACTTCTATTTTATTTGTGGATTTGCTTGGGCCAATTCTTTTTCGGACTAATAGAACTATTATCAATATGGAACCTTAGGTACATGTTGTTGATGGTTCATCACAGCAACCTGAATATGAATTTGATGCAGTTCGTCTTGAGCTAGAACTGTTCAATCCTGAACTTGCTGAAAAGCCGTATTTAGTTGCCTACAACAAAATGGATCTTCTGGAGGCATCTGAAAGGTGGGTATCATTCAAGGAAAACTTGCAAGCTCGTGGCATTGAACCTTTTTGCATGAGTGCTGTTATGAGAGAGGCTACTCATGAAGTGATCTGTGCTGCCTATGAGCTTGTACGAAAAAGAATGGAAGACAATAAAGAAGAAGGTTGGAAATTTATCTTATTTTCTTCATTAGAATGCATTGTGTATATCTATTTATATGTGCATCTAATGTGCATGTGCTTATGTGCACATTTCTAACGATACCAATAAAGAGTATCAATATGCATTGGGGTTGTCCTTTGCTGTGATTGTGGGATTTATTTTATGATTTTATTATGTGTGTGTGTGAGTGTGTGTGTGTGTGAGAGAGAGAGAGAGAGAGAGAGAGAGAGAGAGAGAGAGAGAACAGATGAGACAATCAAAACATTACATATAGGGTTATATATGTATATATTTGTTTATATACATTTACAACCTTCTACTTCTTTTGTGTTGCCTTTGGGTGTCTGACAGGTTGGAATAATCCAGTAAACTTGAACCATGTGGCTGATATGGTGCAGAAGCAGTGAACTGCCCCTATTAATGAGTTTGAGATCTCTCATGAAAGCAGTACTAATACGTGGCATGTAGTTGGATCTGGGTTACAACGTTTTGTTCAAATGACAAACTGGTGGTATGTGTACATTGCACATTACCTGCATCTATAGCTATTGCCTTTATACCCTTTCTCCTCGTTTCTTGCTGTCATTGTCTTGTGGTGAGTCTTCCTGTCTTGTTCTATCAGATTTATAGTTGCAAATTGCAAATTATCAGTGCATAGCTCATGATACTGAATGCATTTTTCATGTTCCTCATACTGAGTGCATAGCTCATGTTCTATTAGATTTAGACATGCACAACCCAGCTTTGAACAAAAATATTTTGCCTGAAACTGGGTCTTTGGATCATGTTGGATTATTCATTTTGATTGAGCAAAAATTCACTAATAATATTTGGTGTGATCTACACAAAACATTAATTTTGTGAACATTCCTGGTTTTGATATTACCTGAATTTGAATTTCAACAGGAATAGGAATATTCTATACAAACCTATTTTGCTTTGTTTATCTCTGTTCAGTGTTTTTTCTTTTAGTTTTCTTTTTTTTTTTTAATATTTTATTATTAATTATTTCCTCATGATAATCCATAGACATAACCATTTATTCAGAGGCTGGGAAGCCATGTGTGGACAATATACATGTCACTATTAGGGGTGCATAGTATTATATTATGACATTGTTTTCTTGTTCCAAATTTTATGCTGCAGCAGACGATTGTCTGTCACATTTTTCTTTCTTTTTTTAATTATTCCATGTCTTTAGCCGAAAATTGGATGTATTGTTGATCTGTTCTTCCTTGTTAAGTTTGTATGATGTAATTGCTTATAGTTCTGAAAACAAGGCCTCAGATTGGCAGTTGTTTTTTTGTCAGAAATTCCTCCTTTTTTCTTGGCATTTGAGTTGCAACTCTTCAGACTATTTACATGTTTTGCAACAGATACATAGATTCAGAGAGAAGGTTCCAACATGTTTTGGAGGCATGTGGTGCGTACAAGTCTCTTATTAAACTTAGTGTCAAGGAGGGTGACACCGTTGTTGTTGGTGAGGTGCGTTTTTATTGCTTTGACTTTCCAGTTCATTATTTTACCTAACCGAAGCATGAAAGAATAAAGACAAAATGTATGAGATTACAGAGGGCTTGCATAGTATAAAGTACTGACATGATAAGTTGCCGACGATTCTGATAAGGTTTGTTTGACCTATGTGGAGCATAGGGTTGAATTTGATTAATCATGATGAACTGTGTCACCGTTTATCTCCCAAATAGAGAAGACTAATTTTCAAGGAAATATAGAATAGCATGAACATTTTAAGTTTGATTCTTTATTGGTTCATAAAGATCTCAATAGTTCACACAATAGTGTTTATCAAGTTTCATTTTTTTGTCTTTTGCCAACTTCATTTTCAACTCAAAGCTTTATCTTCTATACATTTCTCACTTTTAGTTTCAATAAGAAATTTGAAGCTGTTTTTTGTGCCTACTAGATGGAGATGGTATGGCACGACTCTGCAGACAGCTCCAAATTAAATTTGAGGAAGGGGTCAACCGGTTCAATTAAATGGCCTCAGTGGACATAATGTAACCGTGTCATTCAAGTGCCATTGTGCCAATCCATTACTGTCAATGGAAGCTTGACTGAACCCCTTATTCCTCAGCAGTACCATTCTAGCAATGCCGGTATTGTAACTTTATCTACTTTCATTTTCAATATGTCTTGAATTTTTTTCCTAACTGCATTGTTTAAGCCTCACTAATATACTATGCAGTTATGATGGTTGAGGGTTTTAACTAATGAACTTGTCCGAGGCCATCCAGATTTGGAGTTCAAACATATGTGCAGTGCTTCATGATTGGGAGAGTTTCATGAGGATTAGTGTTGCAGAGCAAATATTTTATTGTTTCTTGCTGAATAATACTTTACATGATGAATTTATAACCAAATTGGCCTGTATTCTTTTAATTTAATTGATCAACTGAAATAAGGAAGAACAAACAGTTGCCTTTTTTATTGGCTTGCTCATAATTTTGAGATGTGATTTCATGTATGCCCATGTTATATTTTTGTGATGATCACGTGCGGAAAAAATTGTTGTTGTCCTTGGGAATTTAATTCTCTCTAATTAAGCATCCAATTAGAGAGGTGGTGTTGGAACAAATGGGTTTACTTCGATGATCTAAAGCATTTATTTGTAATGATCACATTTATTTTAAAAAAATAAACATTTTTTTTTTTGGTATGCTCTACTCAGCAATTCACTCAATACTATTTTTTAATTCTAAATTTTAAAAAAATTGTTAGTTATACTACTTTTTTCACCAAAAAAATGAACTAATTTGGTAGTTTATTTGGCATAATCATACCATGCCCTTTGTAATAAAAAAAATACTGAACAAAAAAAAATTAACCTTTTTTTTTTTGGGTACTTACGTGTAGGTCCTAATAAGTGGACTTATTGTTTAATAGATCCTATGGAAAAAATTTGTCATAAAAAAAGTCACTAATTGTATGTTTTAGCAACAATTTATAAAAATCATGAAAAAAAAGTCACTAATTATCAATTTTTAGCGACATATATAAAAAATTGTCACAAAAAAATTATTTTTTAGCGACAATTTTACCAAGATTTATTTTCAATAGGACTTGATGGGAATTAAGTCCAACTATTAGAACCTATTGGTAGTTTACCCTCTCTTTTTTTTGGCATGCTCTACTCAGCAAATCACCCAATACTATTTTTTAATTCTAAATTTAAAAAAATTGTTAGTTATACTATTTTTTTCACAAAAAAAGTGAACTACTTTGATAGTTTATTTGGCATAATTATACCATGCTCTTTGAAATAAAAAAATACCGAACATATTTTATTTTTGCCCATGTCTTTATTCAGAAAATGAACATGTCTATATTTTTAAAACTAAAATATTTATTTGAACTTTCATTATTTTTATATCTATAATACACATGGTTGGAAGAATGATGATAGTTAAATAAATTTATTAGGTAAAAACGAACGATAGACAAAAACACAAAATTCAAAATGTCAACTTTAGCATAGAAAGGAAGAGAGAAGATGAGGAGGCTAAAATTAGCATTAGCCTCTTATGTCAATTGAAATCTAATCAATTTGTCAATTTATCACTACCAAACATCTCATAACTTGTCTAGTTCTTTCATATCTGTCAATTAAATTGTATATATATTTTCACAGAAAAGCATAGAAACAAAATCAATCACACAAAAACATAAACAGAAACACAAAATCAATCGCTCAGAAATTAGAAAGAACGAGAGATACTGGATGAATTATCGTGCGTGTCGATATATATAGAGAGAAAGTCATATATCTATATATGTATATGTAGATCTTGAAATCCTAGGCAAAAAATGCAACATAAGAGAGATGAAAACTTTGATTCATTCATCGCAAACAAAAGTTGATGAAAATCTTCAAAGAAATGTGTGTAAATGTGGAGTAAGAGGGGCATCACCGAGCCGGATTATGGTGACGAAGCTGGGAGAGCTCTTTCAAGTGCAGAAGTGAAAGGTGTTTTTAGAGAGAGAAGTGAAGTACTATTTGTGTATATATATAGAGGTGTAATGTTTCAGACCCCTACTGGGGGGTGACCCCCAGTACCCCCAGTGGGGTCTGATTGGTGCAGAATTTTTTTTATTCTTCCAATAACCAACCCCCACGTGTGTGTGGGGGTGGTGGAGGTGGGGAAAACTGGGGGTCTCCATCAGTTCTCATATATAGAGGGAGAGAAACAACTTCAGGCTCTGTTTTCAGTTTTATCGCATCTGCAAATGAGAAACAAAGAAGTGCACTCGCCTTTCACAATTGCGTTCTCTTTTTTTTTTGGACTTGTAATAACCAAATTTAAGCGTTATTATGTTTGTATTAACTATTATTTAATTGGAATTTGATTAACAATAAATTTTGAATTTCATCATTTTGAACAATAAAGAAACACATGATTATGAGGTATTTTAATTTGTTACTTTCATGTCACCACATTAGCATTATAGAAATAGGAAAAAAAAAATGGCAAAAAACTTTTTGGTAACAAATAAGAGCAAGATAAACTTTTCAAAAAAATTATTAACTTAGTTGAATTTTGTACTTTTATTGTATCACACAACTTGTTAAATATATATTTTAAATATCACAAAACTAATGATTGCATGAGGATAAAATCTTTATTAAATCATTTATCTAATTTATATCAATAATGCAATTAAATCATGACACTAGCGGCGTTTTCACTAAATCGCAAGAAGAGGGTAAAGAAGCTGCTACTGTCGTTTTCGGCGGAGGGGAAAGTGAAGGACAGCTTCGCGGTAGTGAAGGAATAGGTGGACCCATATGAAGATTTCAAGGCATCCATGATGGAGATGATACTAGCGAAGCAGCTGTTTGAGGAGAGAGACTTCGAGCAGCTGTCGGAGTGTTTCTTATCGGTCAATTCGCGTCATCATTACGGGGTCATTGTTGACGCTTTTTCGGACATTTGGAAGACAATTTTTTGTAGTACTAGTTGTATTTTGTTTAGTTGCACAATTGAGTTTTGTATCTTGATTTTTCATTGTTTTTCTCTTTCTTTTGTCCTTCATTTATTTTCTATTCAAACCTGACCAAAAGAAATGTTATCTTTCTTTCACATTATTGAATTAGCAGACATTTACTGATGTGGATGTTGTTGACTGTGAATTAGCAGACATTTGAATTAGCAGACATTCAAACCTGACCAATTTTTTTTTAAAATTATTATTTTTTCTGAATCGTACGTGTATTTGCTTCATTAAAATCGCGTCTGCGTCTTTAATCATGTACTCCGTGAGGCATTGTTCATTGGAAAGTTGAGGTTTTTGGTGGTAGAATTCGAAGATTCGACTTTGACGTATTGGGTTTATTTTAATTTTTTTATTTATGGGAATTGAATGTGCTTCAATGGTGTACTGGGTTGTAAAATAATTATTTGATTTTTATTTATCCTTTTAGGATTAATAGGAAATTTGTTTGTTGCTTGGAGGGTTACCAATTATTTTGCGAGTGAATGTTCTATTCGGGCATGGATTACGCAAAGGAAACTGGTGAAACCGTTGTAGGCACGGCGCTAATCCCGACGCGGTTTGTGTGGCCTTATGGGGGAGGAAGTTGTTAGGTCCCTTTATTGTCAAATCCGGAGACAAAACTTTGTGTTGATAAAGATGTAATTTTTTGTGTTTTTGTTCTTCCCGCTCGAGCGGGGTCATGTGCGCTCGAGCGGAGATTGAAGGATCTCAGTATTTTGACAGGGCTGCAAAAAGTACTGGGGGATGTGATTTTACGCTCGAGCGGAATATCCAGCGCTCGAGCGCATCTCAGTTTAGTCACGTGCATATTTTTGTTCAGTCCGCTCGAGCGGAGATCGCGGACTCAGATCTTCTATTTAAACCTGTTGAGGTTGTTTTTTGGGATTACTTTTCGAGATCTGATCTAAGAGTTCTAGGGTTTTGCTTGAAGTTTTCTTTTGAGGTTTTGTGTGTTTTCTTTGATGTTCTTAAGAGAGTTTTAAACTTATGAGTTGAGATTCATACATCAAAGAGTTTGATACTACATATTCAAGAGAGTTCTCTTCGGTGGAATCCGAAGGTTAACACGTAGAGTTTCAAAAGGCGTTTGATTCTTTACGCAGTCGTTAATTCGACAAGTGAAGTTGTGGTGTGGAATCAACTTCAGGATCAGTTCCGTGACGAAGGCGTGGTGAAAGAGTTACAGAAGATTCAGAGACAAATTGACTGGGTTGGGTAATTTGCATGGTATCTTTGTAATCTTTTAGTTCTTCAGTAGTGGATTGATCAGTGGCATTCGCCCGTGGTTTTTGATTACAATTGAAGGTTCTTCAATTGTGGTTTTTTCCACGTAAAAAATCGTTTGTGTCGATTTATTGTTTATTCTTGAAAACAAACAAACTAAAATCACTCTCGTAAGTGCTTGATGATTTTAGGTTGAGTGTTTTGAATTGTTGGGATTTGGAATACGTTAATCTTGATCTAATCACGAATCACGTAGGATTTTCACTTGGTATCAGAGCAGGTCACTCTTTGTTTTATCAAAAACTTTGTTTTTTCAAAACTATAGGAGTGTAATTTTGTGTGACTAGTATCATGGATTCTATTCGTGAAGGTAACTCGACTCATAGACCCCCTTTACTAGATGGTACAAACTATTCTTATTGGAAAGCTCGTATGAGAGCATTTTTAAAATCCATCGATGAGAAAGTTTGGCACTGCGTAATCTTTGGGTGGAGTGAACCTACTATCACCGTTAATGGCATTGATATTCCTAAACCCCTTGATAAATGGGACACAACTGATTACCAGAACTCGAGTTGGAATAGCAAGGCTCTCAACTCCCTTTTTTGCTCTGTCACACCTGAAGAATTCCGTCGAATTTGCACGTGTGAAATAGCAAAAGAGGCGTGGGATATTCTTGAAACAATTCACGAAGGTACTACCTCTGTTAAAAGGTCAAAACTTCAACGTCTCACCTCCGCCTTTGAAACCCTTTTTATGCGCGACGATGAGACGTTTGATGATTTCTATGCTAAACTCAGTGATATCGTGAATTCCTGTTTCACTCTCGGTGAAAAAATCCCGGAAGCGAAAGTTGTTGGAAAAATTTTGAGGTCCCTTCCCGAGAGGTTCCAATCAAAGGTGACAGCCATTGAGGAGGCTCAGAATGTTGATACCCTCAAGCTCGATCAATTGGTTGGAAATTTGTAGACTTATGAAGCCCACCAAATTTCAAAGAAAAAGCAAAAAGAAACTATGGCTTTCACGAGTGCTCATGAAACTGCAAAACCTCCGGAGACTGAATTTGATTTAGAGTCTGAGATGACGGCTATGCTTACAAAACATTTTAAATTTTTTTTGAAAAAGAAGCCTAATTTCAGAGCCCCTATTTCAAAAGATAAGAGTAATGACAAACCCAAAACTGTTCCACCAAAATTTGCTCAAACTACTGAAAAGAAGATTGTAAGGGGGCCAGGGGTCAAGTGCTATGAATGTCAAGGTTTTGGGCATATGTCCCTTGAATGCCCTTCGAAAAAGAATCGGAAGAAAGTCTACACCGTAACTTGGGATGATGAAAGCGGGTCGGAGCAAGAACCCGAAGAACCTGAATCTGGTAAAGATGGGGATAGAGCCTTCATGGCATTTTGGGCCACGGTTTCTCAACCTCTTCCAAAGCATTTGGAATCAGCTCGTGGTCAAAACTTGCATCATGCTCCCACCTTTGATGGGACTAACTATCTGTATTGGAAAATCAGAATGAGGGCTTTTTTGAGTTATCTTATTTTCTGGGTCTTCAAATTAAACAGTCTCCTTCGGGTATATTTGTTTCCCAGTCTAAGTATGCAAAAAATCTTGTGTCAAAATTTGGTCTTGAGTCTGCCAAACATGCACGCACTCCCATGAGCACCAGTCTTCACCTTTCCAAAGATTCCTCTGGTATTGATGTTGATCCTACCCTTTATAGGAGTATGATAGGGAGTCTTTTGTATCTCACAGCCAGTCGTCCTGATATTTCCTTTAGTGTCGGTGTTTGTGCTCGTTACCAAGCCAGTCCTAAAGAGTCTCACCTTCTTGCGGTAAAACGCATTATCAAGTATGTTAATGGGACCTTGGGGTATGGGGTTTGGTTTTCCACTGATACTACAGCCGAAATTACTGGTTTTTCTGATGCCGACTGGGCAGGGTGTGCTGATGATAGGAAAAGTACATCCGAGGGGTGTTTTTACCTTGGGAATAATCTGGTTTCTTGGCATAGTAAAAAGCAGAATGCCATCTCTCTTTCCACTGCTGAGGCTGAGTACATTGCTGCAGGGAGTTGTTGTGCCCAAATGTTGTGGATGAAGCAAATGCTTCATGATTATGGAATAGAACAGAACACTCTCACTCTTTTTTGTGATAACACAAGTGCCATAAACATTTCAAAAAATCCTGTCCAACACTCTCGCACCAAACACATTGACATCCGTCATCATTTTATTCGAGAGTTAGTAGATGAAGGCCTTGTTGTTTAGGAACATGTTTCTACTGAGCATCAAAAAGCTGATATTTTTACAAAACCCCTTGATCTTCTTCGATTTGAGTTTCTTAGAAAGACCTTGGGTGTAATGTCTCAGTAACTAGGTTGCTTCCTGTTTATTTTATGTGAGGTGAGTGTGAGTGGTTGACTTACTGTTCCTGGATGTGATAATTTCATTGTGATTGAGTCCTGATATCTTTTGCATCAAAATGTTATATGAACACTGCTCATGTTGTTTACAAGATCTTTTTCATCCTTGATCATAGCTCATTCTGAATGCCCATACTCATTCACTTCATGATCTCATTCTGTACACATCCTTGAGCTAAACTGTTGCAGGGGTTTCCGCACAAGTGATCAAAGTTCTCTATGGACCACTGACAGTGCTTCTTGTACTCTTTCAGAGGAATTGACCTATACTGGTATATCATGGGTGATGTTAAGTCTCTTAACCATCTACCATCTTATTTCACTTCCATGGTTTCTCCCTCAGTACATGATTTCCGGGCATTAGGAAAAGGCTACCTCAAGAGGCACCAACCAGGCCATCATTTTAATTTCATTCTTCTCTGGTTTGGTTTCCATACTCTTGAGCGTGTATGCCACCAGTGAGTGCCCACAAGAAAAAAAAAAGAAAAAAGGGATCATTGTCTGAGGGGGAGCTTCCGCATCTTACTCAACAAATATCCCGTGATTCCCAGTGGTTTGACTTTTCTCTGTGATGGTCAGTTACTCGTGTTGGAGGTCCAGCCATCAGATCACTACTAGGATTAACTCTAGCTTTGTGGCTCTCAAGGATTGCACACACACACATCGTTTATGTGAGCTCTCATGTGTGTTTTTGAGTTATGTATTCTCATGATGCTTATGGCTTTGATTTAATAATATCTGTTGTATTCATGATCTGGTGTTTCATCTCTTTTCTTAAATTTTCGGGACTCATAATTGATGGATTCTCTTATCTTTGTGGTATAGTCTGACACTTGGTCTCCTTTGCTTGTTACAGGGCTTCCTAGGTGTTTTTATTTTATTTAAAAAAAAAAAAAAGAAAAAAAAAGAAAGGTGTTTTCCGCTCGAGCTGAATTTTTTACGCTCGAGCGTATTTTTCACTCTTGCAGCAGTTTGTTCTTGGTTTTGCAGTTCTGAGAGATGGGTTTTAGTGCTCGAGCTTTCATATTAGCGCTCGAGCGGGAGTCTGCTTGCATTGATTTACGCTCAAGCGGTACTAAGTACGCTCGAGCGGACCAATTTCATATTTAACTCCCTCCCTCGACTCTTCACGTCATTCTGTTTCCCTCTTTCCATTCTCTCGATCTAGGGTTTGTCTTGTGGCTGCATTGTGGTCGATTTCACTCTCTTCTTTCATCCTTCTTGCCGATTTGCTCTTTGGTAAGTGTGTCCCTCTCTTATTTTCATTCTTTCTTGTAATTTCGGCAACACTGGGTGTTGGGTTTTGTGTTTTTTTTGTTAGTTTTTGGGTCTAGGTTTTGTGGCTTCTTCTCGCACACACTCTCACTGTTACATATTGTGTTCTAATTTGGTCATCTTCATGTTTTTTGAGTTATGTGTGTCAATAAAATTCGGGTTTTCCTTTGTGCATATTGATATTTTTTTTTTTGTTTGTCTTTGGGCTTGAGATCACTGTGCTTGATTGTGGGTCTGGGAGTTCGGGTCTCTGTTGCATTGTTTTGGTTTCTCTCATGATTAATCCTTCTGATTTACAATTCATCTCTCATATTGTGTTTATTAGTTATGATTTCATCAATATCATGCCATTAATTGTCTCTGCTTGCCCTGCTACCTGTGATCTCTGTTATGCATTGTGCTTGTTGCTTTCATGTTTTGCCTTGGTTCTCATATTTATTTTCCATGTTGTCATTATTTTGATCTTGGTACTAATGGTTTATTTTGGTTTTTGTTTGGTCTGGTTTTATGTTGCGAACTGATTGTCATCTTTCGTTACAGTTTGGTCATTCTCATGTTTCACTTGTTACTAATGGTTTGTTGGTTTTGGTTTGTTTTTTGGTATTATTTGGGGTTTTGGCTGTTGTAGTGTCTTCCTCAGTTATGTCAGCCTCTGCCCCTAAACGCCGTAAGGCTGCCATGTCTCGACCTACCTTTAATTCTGTTCGGTTCCAATCTGCTCAACAGTCTAAGTCTTTTTATAAGTCTTTTGAATCCCGTACAGTTCATCTAGAGAGGAATGTCCAGGCTAATACTTTTGAGTCCATTCATATTCGTCATTTGTTTGACCCTCTCGGTGGAGACTTAGTCTGATCCTTTTCTGGGCGTCAGAATCTCGATTGGGTTCGAGAATTCTATTGTAATATGGAGGGTATTCGTGATTATGAGCCATCTTTCACAACCTGGGTTAGGTCTAAAGCCATTTCAGTCACTCCTGCCCTGATTCGCCAGCTCCTTAAGATTGAGCAAGGCTTTCCCAAGCACTATCCTTTCCCTGTTCCAGACCGACCTACATGCAATTTTGATGATGTGGCTAAGGAATTGTGTGGCGTTGCCCGCCATTGGCCTAAAGGAGGTTTGATTAAACAGTTTGAACTTCTTCTGGAGTTCAGACTGCTTAATCTGATTGTTTGCGCCAACATTCTTGTTACCACACATTCATCCGAGGTCAAACAAGACCAAGGATTCATTTTATCTTGTATTGCCTATCACCGGTCTATTGATCTAGCCTCTCTTATTATAACAAAGATGATCGGTGCTCATGGGCATAAACAGCTTGGCCTTCCCTACGGTTGCCTGATCAACCGACTTTTGTCTGACCTTGGGGCTCCTGTCCTAGAAGATGATGAGTTTGCTTTCCCTACTCGCCCATTTACAAAGAAAACTGTGTCTCAAAGTAAGGCTCATATTAAGGGGGAGTCGTCCCGGGTTGGTCCTTCTGCAGGAGTTACTGCTGGTCTTGCTGAGGAGGCCGAGTTTGATGTAGCTGCAGCAAGTGATGGTGACGAGGCTACTGTTCCACCTTCGGATATTCATGTTCAGTTTCAGCAGTTTACGGAGGCCATGACCAGACGCTTGGATTTTCTGGACGCCCGTTTCGATGCATTTGATAGTCGTCTTGGTCAGCTGGAGCAGACTCTCGCTCATCTCATTCATCTCATTCAGTCTCAGCAGCCACCGCCTCCTGATGCCTGATTTGTGCTTCCCAGACAAACATGGGGAGAATTTTGGACAGTTTTTGGTTTCATTGGACAGTTTTTGGTTTCATTGGTGGTACATATTTGGGCTGGTGGTACATATTTGGGCTTTGACAGTTTTTGCTTTCATTGGTGGTAACATCTCTTTATTTTTTTTTGGTGATGTTTGGATATTGTGGACATTGTGGATATTATGTTTTATCTATTTCATTTTATATTCTTCCACAGTTTTGTTTGGTATGTTGAATGATATTTTACAGGTGCAAAGTTGAAGGGATATGTTGAAATTGATTGTTGAAGATGAATGGATGTGTTCTTAATCAAGTTGTGTGTTTAATCTAGTTTTGAGAGGTTGTTTTTCCTTTGGTTTTAATCCGGTCTAGTGCGTGTGTTTAAGGAACAATGTTTAGAAAGGTTTTGTCCAGGAATTGACAAAGGGGGAGATTGTTAGGTCCCTTTATTGTCAAATCCAGAGACAAAACTTTGTGTTGATAAAGATGTAATTTTTTGTGTTTTTGTTCTTCCCGCTCGAGCGGGGTCATGTGCGCTCGAGTGGAGATTGAAGGATCTCAGTATTTTGACAGGGCTGCAAAAAGTACTAGGGGATGTGATTTTACGCTCGAGCGGAATATCCAGCGCTCGAGCGCATCTCAGTTTAGTCACGCGCATATTTTTGTTCAGTCCGCTCGAGCGGACTGTGGAGCGCTCGAGCGGAGATCGCGGACTCAGATCTTCTATTTAAACCTGTTGAGGTTGTTTTTTGGGATTACTTTTCGAGATCTGATCTAAGAGTTCTAGGGTTTTGCTTGAAGTTTTCTTCTGAGGTTTTGTGTGTTTTCTTTGATGTTCTTAAGAGAGTTTTAAACTTATGAGTTGAGATTCATACATCAAAGAGTTTGATACTACATATTCAAGAGAGTTCTCTTCGGTGGAATCCGAAGGTTAACACGTAGAGTTTCAAAAGGCGTTTGATTCTTTACGCAGTCGTTAATTCGACAAGTGAAGTTGTGGTGTGGAATCAACTTCAGGATCAGTTCCGTGACGAAGGCGTGGTGAAAGAGTTACAGAAGATTCAGAGACAAATTGACTGGGTTGGGTAATTTGCATGGTATCTTTGTAATCTTTTAGTTCTTCAGTAGTGGATTGATCAGTGGCATTCGCCCGTGGTTTTTGATTACAATTGAAGGTTCTTCAATTGTGGTTTTTTCCACGTAAAAAATCGTTTGTGTCGATTTATTGTTTATTCTTGAAAACAAACAAACTAAAATCACTCTCGTAAGTGCTTGATGATTTTAGGTTGAGTGTTTTGAATTGTTGGGATTTGGAATACGTTAATCTTGATCTAATCACGAATCACATAGGATTTTCAGAAGTGTTTTTCTCTGTTGCTCTTTTACAGGATGAGACTCAAATGCCCATGTGTGATTTTGATGTTTTATTTGTTAGCTGCACTATATTGTTCATTACTTTGTTGTAATTCTTAGTTCAATTGATTGTTATTTGTTTGATTTTAATTGATGGGAAGTTAACTTTTTTCTGGTAAAGGTGGTCTGGCCATTATCCGATGACTCCTGTCGAAGGGTGTCCCACTATATTTCAGACTATTTGCAGCTTACCGCCAAGTTACCATCAGGTTGGTTTATAACTTCAGGAGGTTTTGATGATTCCACTCGAGCTGAGTTTAATTCAATAATACCTTGATCACTATTGTCAAATAATTTCCTGTTAAATCATATTTATTTTTATTTTTTCATGCAAATTTGTCAATTATGTGTTGTGAATGGTGGATGAGTTCATATATGGTAAATGGGTTCCATGAACAAACAAAACATTTACGTTTTTTATGGGCATAGTGAAACTTATGTATGTGCTCGGTGGTAAATTCTAGCAACCCTTTTAGGTATGGTAATTGTTTTGATAGATGTTGCCTTTTGATGTGGTTGGATGTGAAAATGGTGCTATAATTTTTCTTAAAACTTGTTTCATCCCCTAAGTTCTTGCTGTCATATGCTACGATTGTAAACACTTCTTCCCATTTGGTATTTCTCCATGCACCATATTGTTTTCTTGCAAATAATACTTATTACAAGGGAGGTAATTCAGTTGTATTATTTTGAATGCTTACGGAATAAAGAAGCAAGTGCATTGTTGTTGATTGTTCAGATATGGTTTCTCTCTCTTAATTTACTTGAACACAAAGTATAGAAATTTCTTCCCGGCTCAGAAGATGTGTCTTCTCTGCACACAAGAACATAATGTTGTTGAGCTTAGAAGATGAACTGATCCTGTCCTAGCTGTCATGTGATCATTTATTTTAAATGATTTATTTACTATTTTGTGATTTTATTTTTAAATTGATGTAGAAAATCAGCGAAGAGGTTTAGATCCAGAGGAGTTAATTTGGGATCTTCACTTGGACGTGTTGTCATAATGAATGGAATATTAATGAATGCGTTAAACACTCCAATATTAAATTTGATTTCCTCCTATTTCCACAAAAAGTTTACCATGATGATCTGTAATAGCAATATTTTTGAACCCTCATGTAGTTTTTTTTCATTTTGTTAAGTTGAATTTAGCACATTTGCTAAGAGCTGTAATTGGCACATTAGTGAAGGAAAAAAGAACATTATTAAAATAAGAAAGAAGTTGGATTAGAAGGTTTTGGAATTATATGTTGACCAATGTTGAAATATGTCATTAACTCTAAGCATGGAAAGTCTCTATCAGTGGGCTTTTTTATTTGGTAAGCACAATTCAACTCAGTAGACTTTTATTTCTTCGTATTCTCATTTTGCATAATGCATTAGGTTTTTGTGAGGAGTTCACCATACTAACCCTGTTGGTTTATGAAGCTAATGGTTATTAATAGGGACTTTAGGGTGCACTTCCAGTTGACTCTTATTTTCTTTTATGGCATAAAAAATTAGTAAACATTTTGCGGGATTCTTTACATCATGCTGTCATCAGCACCCATGATGCATTCATGAACTCGCATCGTGAAACATTCTGAATTAACCAGCCTAAGCAATCGGTGTATAGGCTACGGTGGATGCTGCACCAATACTGCAGTAAAGATATATTCAGGATGTAAAAATAAAATAACCTGACTTCTGAAAAACCCCACGATGTGTGTACCCCATGAGAAGTCTGTTCCAGATAATAAACAAAATAGCACGATCCTGCTTGGTCTTTGGCAAAGGGTGAATGAAGCCAAAACTGAGGCCTACGCAATAAATTGTGGGGTTCACTTCAGAAAAATAACTCATCATACCATGTTACTTGGCTTCACAAAGGAAACATTAAGGAAATGAACAGGAAAAAAAATGTTCAAATCGCTAAATTAACAGTTTTGGATAAGAGTTGTATCATGTTTAAGGTAGTGCATTAAGGGTATTAGTTTTTTATGGTAAATGTGGCTCAAACATAATGTAATAGAACTATAATGGTTTTTGGTAAAGAGAAGAAAAAAGAAAAAAGAAGCATATGTAGCACAACTTCTCTTAAAATAAAATGTCCCAATATGCAATATTCACCCCAATTGTGGGTTTCATTAATGTAGCTTAGTAGCAAAAATCTGGTATGAGTGCAACAATTTTTATGATATTTAACATTGGGGGCTAGCTTCCAACACCTCTGAGTGCAAATTTTGCGCACTTTTGATATTTCAAGGAGTTAATTTTGGTCCACTTGTCATGAAAAATGAATTATAGAGTTATTGGTTCAAGTTTTAATATCAAGTTTAATTTATATGGCTAAGTTTGCTTTGCTTTATGTAATCTCATGCAAGCATCAATGCTTTGTATACAGGTAACAAGTATGGTTGTACTTTGACTAATTGGAGTGTAGAACGAGAGTGATGGTGATTTTTACAGTACCTAGTTCAAAGCATTTCCGGAGCCAGAATACCTATACATATGTATATACACACATAATAAATGCTTACAAATGTTTGTAGAAAGTCAAAAGTATTTAATGAAACTGCCTTCTAAATTAGTCAAATCTTCTATTTGACTATTTTAAATGCAGGAAGGAAGGTACATGATGCCCAAGTTGGCACTTATGTTTGGTTGGGGGATTTGGGAAAGGATTTGGAAAAGGAAATGGAAAAGGTATGTGAAATTTGGTGAAATATAGGTGTATTTTATTCACATTTCACTTACCTTTTCCTTTTCCTTTTCTCTTCCCAAATCCTCCAACCAAACACAGCGTTAATAAATTAGACCCCCACCATTGACAACAGGGCAATTCAACAGAGTAGGTAGCCTAAAGTTACACAAAGTTTAGTTTTAAAGTAAACTTTACTTCTTTTTTTTAAAATTTATTATGAAATTAAATTTTGGTAGTTAAGCGATATATGGGCTTATAAATGAAGAGCTTTTGCAATACATATTAGAAAGAGCAATGAAGAGATCGTAGATAATCAAGAACCACCCTGAAGTAGAATGATGCTATTTGTGGGGCAGTGAAAACTTGAAAAGAATTAAATGATATGTGGTCCAAGAAAGCATGATGGTTCGCAATAAATTTTTAATTCATTACTGTAGCTGAAATATGCTTGGGAACTGTCTGAATTATTTAAGCTCTGCAAATACTTGCCACTTAATTCAGGAACATAGAATGTGTTTGTTTGTTTGATTCTGTTACATACAGTACAAGATTGTTGTTGATGGCGAGTGGCGACATGATGAGCACCAGCCATTTGAGAATGGGAACTATGGGACAGTGAACACTGTTTTCTTAGCCAGGGAATCTGATTGTTCCTGGAATCCTAAATCCACAAATGCATTCTAGTTCTAACATGGATGTGAGCGTTTGGTATGAGACTGATATAATGAACTGTTTTTTTTACAACTAGTTGCCTGGAACCTAATATCTCTTGTCATTTGCTCCTATGTAAATTCTATTTTCAAACAAAAACATGCTGAGCATTTTTCCATCCTGTATGCATTTGTACTTGACTAATCAGTAGGAACTCTTGCTATTAATCTCTTTTGTGTACTTTGGTGGTAAAAGTCAGATACTGGTGGATTTCTATGTGTATAGTATAGGATGTTACCTAATGTTGTTATTGCTGAAGTCAGAAATTCTTTGGTATCTCTATGCATACAAGAGCATGTTTATAATGTTGCGATAGTTTTGGGCTTGTCTGTCGTTGTTACCCCTCAGATTTTTCCTGCCTACTTTTCTCTTGCTAATACAGTCAGCATAACTGGTTTAATTCAGGTTTCACCTTTTTGTCTTATCAAATCAATGTGATCGTTCCTAAAATCGCCCAAATCAGAAACAATATGATGGACTCAGAAATGTGAAAAGTATAACCCCATTTGAATTTTGGAATTTCTTTCAATAATTTGAAATAAAAAGAAATTTTATTCCCTATTTTAGAAAATGCAAAAGGGAAGTGTCTAAAGCCAATGGAGGTTTCCCTAGTTTGGAATGTGATTAATGAGTCTTAAAAGAATTTAAAAAAAA
Source organism: Camellia granthamiana (assembly GCA_036172215.1). NCBI lineage: Eukaryota > Viridiplantae > Streptophyta > Magnoliopsida > Ericales > Theaceae > Camellia > Camellia granthamiana. The sequence continues at coordinate 4,874,561 of CM069910.1, read as the reverse complement.
AAAAATCAAGAAATCTTTTTTTGGCTCACATCTGTCTTTAAGTGTTATGTATTGCATATTCACATCTTATATCAGTGAGAACATTGAGAAAGGTGGACTTTGAAGTATCGCTAGATGATCTTTTCTATGACTTTTAATTTATCAACTCGTATATAATTGCAGGTTAGAGTTTATGGTGGTCCATTGCATGAAGCCTTGCCAAGGGTATCAGAAGTTGATTTAGAGGTTTCCCGCCACCATATTACTATATTTCTATCTACACACATAGCTTATTAGCTGCTTCTTGAGTCAGGCAAGGTTTGAATAATTTTCCCTTGACTTTATTTTATTTTTATCTACTCTTGGAAAATCAAATAGATTTGATTGCTGCAAATATGTTTCTTGTTTCTCATATAGATACATGTGGCTTGCAGGTCATTGCCTTAGATGTTGATTTACCTGTAAAACAAGCATTTCATATTCTGCATGAACAAGTATCTCTCTCTCTCTCTCTCTGATGTTAAAATTTATTGGATATTGCTGGAGTGTTATTTACCTTAGAAAGATGTGCTAATGGCTGTATAGTGTTAGTTTATTGAGTGTATAAGCAAATAGTTTGCAATGAAGTTACTATATAAAATATGATTTTCTAGCAAATCATGAAGTGTAATTATCTAATATTTTGCATGTAATCCAGTGGATTCCAAATTTGGTTGGAGAAATGAGTAATATCGTTTTATTCTGCGGGGCTGTGCAATATACCAGATTATTTCAGTAGTTATTTGCAAATTCCCTGAAGTCAAATTTTATTAGAGGTTCATCTATGCTTTCAGATCACATTTTTATGTGTCAATACTTTACAATGTTTTCAGGCATTTAATTTATTTTTTTTATAACTAGCATTTATATGTACCTTTCTGAGACTAGTTATTTCCAGGGAATTCCTATGGCTCCTCTTGGGGACTTCTGCAAGGGACAATTTGTTGGAGTTCTTAGTGCTTTGGATTTTATCATGATTGTAAGAGAGGTATGTTTGGGGGTTTAAAGTAAATTTGTTTGTTTTGTGTGTAGTGTGTGTGTGTTGTCGTTGGAACAAATCTTTGAGCTTCTAAGTAGGCTTATCTGGTCATGATCTTTAAGTTTGAAAGCTTCTAAATTTAGGGGCTGTAGACAAGATATATAGCTTTTCTAGTTACTAACATCATACTATATTTTTGTCGTTAAGTCAGATGTGAACTAGTGTAAGATTATTTCAACAAATGTTTCTGACCTATTCTGCAGCTCGGTAGCCATGGTTCCAATCTGATGGAGGAAGAGCTTGAGACAAACACTATATCTGCTTGGAAAGATGCAAAATCATTCCTGAGCAGACAAATTAATGGGAACGGGAGATTATTTCCAAGACAACTTGTCCATGTGAGTTTTTACTTGTGGCATGTAAATGAATCACCAGGGTTGGCTACTTTAGTTATTAGTTATTTAGTCTTGATATAAAGGACAAAAATTTTGGGATGCTGGCTTTGCCGTTGACATCTTTGCAATGAGCGAAGATGAACACCCCTTTTCGTAACTACCTTTTGGCTCTTTCTTGTGTCTTCCTTTACAATATCTTAATTCCAGCTTCTTTTGACTAAAAAAAGTCTTACTAGATGGAATTCTTTACTAAGCTGCTATCAATATTGGGTCATATTTCTCCTGCGATCAATGATACGTGTGTAGTTCCATTTGATTTATGGATAAATTACACCTTTAACCCCTGTAGTTTTACCCATATTTTACTTTGGTCCCTACTTTTCAAACTGAACAATTTGGCCCCTACATATGCCACTTTTAACCCCTGTAGATTTACTCAAGCATAGGTTTTTTTTAGTGTTTTATTTCAAGGATAACATATGCCACTAAGGCAACCTAACAAGACCTAATCTCCAAAGAGAACACAAGACCCTCACAACCTGAGGGGTTTGATCAAAATAAAAATGCTTCTAACATATCAAGAGGATAGGAAAACCAAAACACTAAGGGGGGTCTTTGAGCCCCCTTTTCGCCATCCCTCTTTGTTGAGGGCTATATGCTTTGTTAAATTAATTGAATTCATATAATTTTTTATTATTGCCTCCCATGTCAGTCTTCAGGAAGCAAGTGACACATAAATTATTTAATTTGTTTTTGGAATTCCACTTCTGAAATAGGGATTTTCTTCATTTTAATATCCAGCATGAGTAGGTTTTGTCTGCTGACTTTTATGTTGGCTGTGCAGGTTGGGCCAAATGAGAATTTGAAAGATGTTGCTCTCAAGATTTTGCAAAATAATGTGGCAACAGTTTTTGTTATCCATTCATCTTCAGGCAATGCCTCGATTCCGCAGCTATTACACCTTGCCTCACTTTTTGGAATACTAAAATGTAAGGTTTTATTTAGTTTCCTGAACAAGAATTGGTGTTTTCTTACTAACCAATGTCTTGCTCATTTTCAGGTATTTGCAGGTACTTTAAACATTCTTTTGGGACATTACCGATGCTCCAACTACCAATCTGTGCAATTCCTTTGGGTACCTGGGTTCCGGGAATTGGGGAAACAAATCGAAGGCCATTGGCAATGTTGAGACCACATTTTTCTCTTGGTTTAGCATTGAGTTTGTTAGTTCAAGGTAAGAGAATATCAGGTTATTATTTCTGGGAGGGGTAAACTTGCTGATCTTGAGCCCCAAGTATTTTTATCAACTTCTCATAATTAGTTTTGCTTGGTAAGTTGAAGGGTTGTGCTTCATTTGATCAGCAGATCTTAATGTGCATAAGAGAAGTGTTTCTTCATGGTTTGTTTGTCTGTTTGTTGGGGTTAAACTATTTGAGGTCCCATACTCCTACTTGAGGTATGAACTTCGGATTGGTGATTCTTAATGGACAAATAAATTTGGATGTTATTGTGACTAGTCCCTTGCTATGGGAATGCCTAGGGATGCATTGGTGATTCTGAAACCATGTTTTTTGTTAATACACAGCTTTGGTCAAATTTAAGTATAGAGTTTGTAATTGCATTGTGATTTGTGCCAAATTTAACTAGTTTTTTATGATATAGATAATAGATGTTTGTCCTACTCTTCAAGTAATTTGGGTAATTTAAACTACAAAAAAATTCAAGCAATTGGTTTATCTATATATATATATATTTTATTGGCTATTTTACTTTCACTATAACTTTGGTTGGGAATGGAATGATGTGTTAGTTTTTATCTTTTGTGCTTAAATTTTTGTTCCTTCATATAATTTTGGTTCAACAAAATTATGGACAAAAGGGATAATGGGGATTGGATTGGGTGATAAGATACGCAGTAGTAGCCCCAATTAGTGAGAATGCTTTACTTATATTTCACTGTTGTCCTTTCATCCTCATGTTATTGCGCCTTTTGTCTTTGCAGCTCAAGTTAGTTCAATACCCATTGTTGATGACAATGACTCATTATTAAATGTATATTCTCGAAGGTCAGTTCTGGTTCTAATATAGGACTCTGCATTATGAATCAAATTTCAATTACAATTCCACCATCAAGAGTGATATGTCTGTTTTTTTCTTGACAGGGATATTAATGCTTTGGCAAAGGACAAAATTTACACTCATATTAATCTTGAAGAGATGACTATTAATCAGGTAAGTGCTTCAATTTGTTATTGTTGAGGTTATGTGCTTTCCAAGTCAAGTATCTTGATTACTTACCTAAAAAAAAAAAGTGATGATGTATCATAGTCTTTGTTTAAGGAATTGTGTTATGATATCCACTACTTATTTGAGTACATGCAAAAACTATATGAATTGATTTTGAAAGCGTTTGGGTTAGTACAAATTTGGCAAGAAATGCTGAAAATCTTTTCATTTGCTCTTTGTTTTTGTTTTGGAAAATATCCAAGCATTGCAGCTAGGACAAGAGCCATATTCTCCATATGGATCCAGCAGTCAAAGATGTCACATGTGTTTACGATCTGATCTACTGCATAAAGTGATGGAGCGATTGGCAAATCCAGGTTATTTTCATTCTCTCTTCTTTATGCTATGTGAAATGTGCTAATTTTGTAAGCGTCTAAAATCTGGAGTATATTGAATGTATGATAAAAGCTGTTGGGTTTTTGATAAAATTAAAAATATGATTAGGAGTTACTCATGCCCACCCCATCTATCAATAAATGAGATTCTTATGTGTTCTTTTTGGGAAAATTGATGTGTTCGACAATAATTAATTTGAAGGGTAGTGTGAATAATCAACCTGGTATTGGGGTTAGAATTCTGTTCTACTTGGATTTTGAGAAGCCAGTTGGTTTCATTGAGTGTGTTAAGTGTTTACGGTTTTCTGTGTGAGCTGAATTTCTTTTTTGGTTAGCTGGAAAACATATTCTATGAATTGTCCTTGGACTAGGGGATTGCTGTTAATGTTTGTTAAATTGAACTAGAAAAACTTTGGCTGTGTTTGGTTTAGGGGTGGAATTATTCCACCCTCCTATTTCAGTGATGTGTTTGGATATAGTTTTTAAAAATTGATTCCATACCGACGTTTGAAAATTCTTTTCAAAATATGTTTGGCAAGTAGAGTTTTTGAATTTTAAATTTTGAAATTGGGTCTGCCCGGTCGTCTATATGGTTGTCCGCCCGGACTGTTTTTGAATTTTTGGGTCTACCCGGTCGTCCGCTCGGACATCCTCTTGGACGTTTGGCCGGTTGATCGAAACAGTGCAATTGCCACCTGTTATTTGAAAAAAAAAAATTATATTTGTTTTTGATATTTTTTTAAATATAGAAATTATTTTTTTAGACCAAAATGACAAATTATTTGGCCATTTATTTAAAATTAACAAAAAAAAAAATTGAATAAAAATTAATTTGTCATAGTAATTTTTAAAAAATAAAAAAATATTTTTAAACAAAACAATTAAAACAAAATTTCCAATCAAATATACAATCAAAAGTAATTTTAAAGCACTAGCTGAATGTTTTTTTTAACAAAACATAATATATATATTTTAATATTTTAAATAAAAAAATATTTTCAGAATTTTTTGAATTTTTAAATAAAAAATACAATAATTATTTTTTTGAATTGAATTTTAAAAGGAGTTTGGTTACGAGTTTTGAATAGAATTTTCAATAGAGTTTTGAATTGTGTGTTTCTTTATGAGTTATAAGTTTTTGAATTAAGTTTTGAAAACTCTTTTCAAAACTTATAACCAAACAACTTTTCTTATTTCAAAACTCATTTCAAAAATTCAAAAATCAATTCAAAACTTTTTTCAAAACTCATAACCAAACAAATTTTATAGCGATCCCGGTTTTCCTTCTGTTGGTTATTGTATTCCGGACTCGGTTCCGTGGATGTCTGTTGTTGTATATGTCTCTTTCCGTCCTTCAATTCTTGGTATTTGAGTTTAGGATGTGTTGGGCAGGTTTGAAATAGGTTGGGTGCAATTTGAAACAAAGTGTTGCTGCCCAATTTTTGGTGTCTTCGCTCAAGCGAGGATTCTGTCGCTCGAGCGAGCTTTGAGTTTGTGTCTCTTGGCTCGAGCGAGCAATCTTGCGCTCGAGTGTGCGTCTGCGTCTAGTTTGGACCTGAAAGTTGTGTTTCTTGGCTCGAGCGAGCGAGGACTATGTTTTGGGTTTCTTCGCTCGAGCGTGCTTCTGGGTTGCAGACCTGAAGCTTCGTGTTGTTGGCTCGGGCGAGACTTTCTGCGCTCGAGCGAGGTTTCTTTGTGTCTGGTCGCTCGAGCGACCACTCCTTCGCTCGAGCGAGGCTCGATTATATCAAATCGCAGCAGCAGTCTTCTCTCTCACTTTTTGATTTCCTTTTCTTCTCAAACCCTAGATCGGCTATCTCTCTCTGTACATACATCTTCTCTCTACAAATATATCTAGTTCTAGTAGTCTTCTACCCTAGTCCCTTTGTAAAAAGTGTGGAGCTTGGCGTGGCCTTCGTTTTGATCCGAAAAAGTTGGTGTTTGGAGCATCTTGGGTTTTCACCTTCATTTCCTTTTGGTCTCTTCATTCGAGGTAGGGATAAACTACTTCATCTTATGAGTTTTGGCATAAATTTTAGTCATTTTGATTAAATGGTGAGTTATGGGAATTTTGGGAAGTTAGGGTTTGTTGTGAAATTATATAAAAAGGGGGTTTTTCAATTGTTAAACTCCACGTGTATGTGAGACCTTGGAAAATGAAATTATTGTGGTTGAATTGATGAAAATGAGCCTTAGGGCCAAAGTTGGGAAAAAGGAGAAAAAACCCTAATTTAATGTGATTAATTAATTTGTATAATTAATTTGCGAAAGTATGAGAATGTGAAATTGGGATGAAAATCATGAAATTGGGAAGTTGTGAGATTGAATGGTGTAGTTGGATTAGGTAATCACTCACCTAAGAAATTGTTGATAATTTATCTGTTTAATGAATTTATTATCTGTTTAGAAATAATTGCTTTGTGCTATCGGTGCAGGATAGTCTTGATTGTTGTAGACACTATATGTTGATTAGGGAAAACTAAAACTAATCAAATGGTTAAGTCATTGAATATGACGGTTGAATTAACACATTGAATATGTGCCTAGATTGATCATTGTATATGATAAACTATTTAAATACATTGCATATGCATCTTGTTTGGGAGGAGATATGGGATGTACTCTCAAACTTGTTTGGGAGAAGATAGGGGATGGACTCCATTGATAACTAAGTTAGCCGGAGTGTGTAGGGTGAAAGTCTCGAAATCCCAATTGCGTTTGCATAACGTAGATGAATTGAAGTATTGAAATGGTAATAATATGAGTTGTAGTCTCATTCGAGATTGAAGTGTTGAAGTGTTAACGATGTGAGCTGTAGTCTCATTTTAAACTGTCTGGATAAACAGAGAACCATATCTATGAATTGGTTTGGATAATGAAACAGGAAAAAGGAATTGAAACATATTTATAAATATGGATTGATTATGAAAGGGATGTACATTTGTGTATATGAGTTAAACATTTATCAAATGCTAATGTTTTAGTTATTGCTCATACTTGGTTTAGCGTATCTCCACTGGGCTTTGGCTCACCCTATATGGGACATCATTTTCAGGTTCAGGTGATATGCCACCTCCAAGGACGTAGCTTGGGAGGCTTAGAGACTGAAAGATCTTTTTGTTATTATCTTATTGGTATTACATGTAAATTCAAGCCAAGGGCTTAATGTGTTTTGAGTTAGCACTCTCCTTTTTGTAACCAAGTGTTGGCTTGGAAACTTGTAAGCCCGTAGGGCATTTACTTTTGTTGTCAACATGTAATACTTTTGTAATGAATACTCTGATAAATGAAAATATGCTTTGTTCTCTTATGTCTATGGATGTCATGGATGTTGGGTTTATATGTATTATTTTGAGGGCGTTACAAATTTTCTCTTTTTAAATCATGATTCAACAACTTACAAATACAAAGTACAACTCCATTCTCAAATCATGATTCTAAAACTAAACCAAACGCTACCTTTATTTGTAGTTCAGCTGTTGTAGCCATAGATGACTCCAAATGATAAGTGCAATATCAAATATCTATTACATGGTTTTCTTGTGCAGGTCTTTCTAGATTTAACAACATACTCCGAGTTATGCCACTTTCTTTGGTAGTTAGCTAAAAAAACAAGCTTATTGATTAAAATAAACCTACAGAAAAGCCAATGCTAAAAAAACTAGTTTGATTGGCACACTGCTAGCTTTTTGGCTTTTCTGATAATTTTTTAACATAAGTATATTAGATAACCTTTGCTAGCATTTTGGCTTTTTTTTTTTTTAAATACAAAATAACCAATTTGACCAGGATATTGAATTCCAATGATCGAATAAGGAAGATGGGATAAGGCCAAAATAGAAAAACATCAAAATTGGCTGGGCTGACTTGTTCATTGGGCTTTTAGGCAAGAAATAAGCCAATTAGTGGCTAAAGTCGGCTTTGTTTATCAAAATGAGTTTTTTTAGCTAATAACTTGGCTTTTAAGATCATCCCAAAGGAAATATTTCATTTATCTCTATAGCGATCCCGGTTTTTCCCCATCATTTATTTTGTTCCGGACTTAGGTTCTGTAGTTGTTGGTTGTTGACTATATCTTGTTTCCATCCTTTAATTCCTTGTATTTGAGTTTGGGGATGTATTGGGCAGGTTTGTAACAGGTTGGTAGAGTGTTGGAACAAATAGTTATTGTCCAGATTTTTGTTCCTTCACTCGAGCGAGCTTTGAGTTTTAGTTTCTTCGCCCGAGCGAGCTTTTAGTGGTGTGTCTTTTGCTCGAGCGAGCACTCTTGCGCTCGAGTGTGCGTCTGCGTCTCTTTGTGACCTGAAGGTTGTGTTTCTTCGCTCGAGCGAGCTTTCCTTCGCTCGAGCGAGCGAGGACTATGTTTTGAGTTTCTTCGCTCGAGCGAGCACTCTTGCGTTCGAGCGTGCTTATGGGTTGCAAACCTGAAGCTTTGCATTGTTCGCTCGAGCGAGGCTCTTTTGTGTCTAGTCGCTCGAGCGGCCACTCCTTCGCTTGAGCGAGTGAGGCTCTTTTGTGTCTAGTCGCTCGAGCGAGCCTCGAGTATATCAGATTGTAGTAGCGGGTTTTTACACACTTTTTCACTCTCTTCTTCCTCCAAACCCTAGATCTGGCACACTCTCTCTCTACATACACCTTCTCTCTAAAAATAACCCTTGTTCTTGGGTCTCTCTAGCCTAGTCTCTTTGTAAGAAAGTTAAAGCTTGGTGTGGGCTTCGTTTTGATCCGAAAAATTGTGGATTTGGAGCACTTTCAAATTTCCTCTCTTTCTTCTTTGAGCTCCGAAATTTGAGGTAGGGATAAACTACTTCTTCTTATAAGTTTTGACATAAATTTTAGTCATTTTGTATAAATGATGAAGTTATGGAAATTTTGGGGAGTTGGGGTTTTGAATTTGAAATTATAAAATAGGGGTTTTCAATTATTGAACTCTATGTGTATGTGAGACCTGGAAAAATGGAGTTGTTGGTGTAAAATTGATGAAATTGAGCCTTAGGGCTAAAGTTGAGAAAATGGGAAAAATGCACTAATTAAATGTGATTGATTAATTTGTATAATTAATTCGGGGAAACATGGAAATATGAAATTGAGTTGAAAATCATGAAATTGGGAGATTATGTGATTGAATGGTGTAGTTGAAATGATTAATCACTCACCTATGAAAGTGTTGATAATTTATCTATTTGATAAATTTATTATCTGTTTAGAAATAATTGTTTTGGGTTATCGGTGGAGGATAGCCTTGATTGTTGTAGACACTCCATGATGATTAGGTGAATTGAAACTAATCACTTGAATTATGTCATTGCATATGACAATTAAATTAACACATTGAATATGTGCCTGGATTGATCATTGTATATGATAAAGCGTTTAAATACATTGCATATGTATCTTGTTTGGGAGAAGATAGGGGATGTACTCCATGGTTTGGGGAGGAGATAGGGGATGTACTTCTAAACCTATTCGAGAGGAGATAGGGGATGGACTCCATTGATAACTAAGTTGGCCGGAGTGTCCAGGGTGAAAGTCCTGAAATCTTAATTACGTTTGCATAACGTAGATGAATTGAAGTATTGAAATGTTAATAATATGAGTTGTAGTCTCATTTTGAATTGAAGTATTGAAGTGGTAATAATATGAGTTGTAGTCTTATTATAAATTGATTATGATTGAAGTGTTGATAGTATGAGTTATAATCTCATTTTGAACTGTTTGGGTAAACAATGAAACATATCTATAAATTGGATTGGATGATGAAATGGAAAGGGATTGAAACACGGTTGTGACTATGGATTGGTTATAGAAGAGATGTACATTGATTTATATGAGTTAAACATTTATCAAATGCTAATGTTTTAGTTAATTCTCATATTATGTTTTGCGTATCTCTACTAGGCTTTAGCTCACCCTATATGGGACATCATTTTTCAGGTACAGGTGATATGCCGCCTCCAAGGATGTAGTTTAGGAGGTTTAGAACCTGAAGGCTTATTTTTGTAGTTATCTTATGTATTACATGTAATTCAAGCCAAGGGCTTAATCTGTTAAGAGTTAGAACTCTCTTTTGTTGAATCCAAGTGTTGACTTGGAAAGTTTGTAAGCCCGTAGGGCATTTACTTTTGTTGTCAACATGTAATACTTTTTGTAAAGAATACTCTGATGGATGAATATATTTTGTTTTCCTATGTCTATGGATATCATGAATGATTGAGTTATATGTATTTATTTTGAGGGCGTTACAGCAACATCTTTAGATTTTTTCTCGGTTAGTGGACAAACTGACAGCTTTAGGGGCTAGTAATGGTGGCTTTGCATCCAAATTGTGTTTTTCTATAACTATCACTGCTGTACCTTTGTGGAAAGCTTCATCAACCTCAATGATTTGTTTCAATTTTTTTTTTCCTCTTTCCCAAATATACCATTGGATTAGCTTCCTGCATATTTGCCTGGTCTTTTACCATATTAGGCGAAAGATAGAGAGGCCTGTAAATTGCAAGGATTGGGCTTTTGCCCCTTACTCTATTCATCTCCCAAATTGTTATCTCGACTAAATTGTGTGCTGCTTCTATAGCTGCCATTTTTGTGAACAGCATGGAACCAAGTGCTAGTTGACATTTCTATGCTGTTATTGGTAGAAAAGAGTGAAATAAAAATAAACCAGAGATGGATATTAGATGGTCAAAATTGTTCTTGAGCTTATTTCATGGACCTGTGATTGGTGTTGCAGCCGTTAATCTTCTTGTTGTGAATATTTTTACTCTTTTTGTCAATAGTAACAGGTAGGGCTTCTTGAGAACATTTTGCTATGCCACTTTCATGACATTTTGTGTTAATTGGTAGTGTGAAAGGGAAGCACAGTAGGGTTGTGCTTTCTTTTTCTTCTTCTTCCTCTTTTTTTTTTTTTTTTTTTTTTTTTTTGGAAGGGGGGCAGAAGTAAGAACTTTTTTTTTTTTAGGCATATGACCTTTTTTTTTTAGGCATATGACCTACAATTCCCTTTTGAAAGTGGTGTGCTTTATTTAGTTCCACAACTTTTTGCTTATACTAAAAAATTTTGTACGTGTTTTTCTTTTCTCTTTCTTTGTGCATTTGTTTTTCTATGTCTCTTTCTCTTCTTGATTTTCAGAGAAAGGCAACCACGCCTATCTTCTTTTTTTCTTTTTGATATATAGTCACCAATGACTAGCGATTACCATTAATTGGGATTCATTGGTAACCATCGACAACTGACTTCTTGCTTCATCCTCACCGACGACGAAGGAGATGAGTAGATCTACTCAAATCTGATGTAGATTTACTTAGATTTACATTAGATGTGAGTAGATCTATATCAGATCTGCTTAGATCTAAATCAAAAATAATTGTCGGAGTACACTCCTCTCTATATCTGTTTCTCTCCTTAGATTACACCGTTCTTTTTTCATGTATTCAAATTCTGAACAAGTTGTTTTTGAGTTTTAATTATAAGCAGTTAAAATTGTAAAATTTTATAGTTTCAATTTTTTTGGTGCTGAAATGAATCATGGTTTAAAATTGTAAAATTTTACAATTTCATAACATGCTTTAGAATTTAGTTTGATTAATAAGGATAAATGCTTAATAGAATCATTCTTTGAAATTGTAAAATAATTTTACAATTTTAAAACTTATTTTTTAGTTTGATTAATATTGGAGATTATGTGCTTAAACCCTACATGTGTTTTTTTTTTTTTCCATTATTGCTGTTTTTTGTTGTTACGTTTTTTTTTTTCTCTTTCAGTTTATCAAAATTTAGTGCATTTTACTATATTTTTTCACTCTAATTTTTCTATTTCTTTTTTCTTTTTTTGACAATATTTTGGACATTTTGTGAGTCTCCAACGATGTTCTTGACGTTCAATGAATGTTCTCGACATTCTGGCAACTTCCAATAACATTTGGAACACTTTTGCGATACTCCGACAACTTTTGGGTGATGTTGAACATTCCGGTGAATTTTCAGTGACCGTTTGACGGAAGTCCGACAGTGGTGAAATATAACAGTTTTTAAAATTTATTTTTTTTTAAAATAGAATTTTGAGTAACAATTAAACATATATATGAGTTTTTTTTTTTTTTTTTTTTTTTTTTTTAAGGAAATCGAGTTCCAAGTGTTTGTTAAATTATATTTGCATTATCTAAAGTATTGATTAAATCCCATTTTAGACTTTTATTTTTTTCTTCAATTTGATAATTAAAATATTCAAATTGTGTCAATGTGGTTTAATTGGTTGCTCACCAGAAAACATAATTGTGGGAAAATGTAATACTTTATGAGGCAAAATTAAAATTCAATGGGAAAGTTTCAATGCCACGTGGAATTTGTTGTCAGTTGACAAAATTGGACCATAATGATTATTTTATTTAATAATTTTTTAATAAATTAAATGTGAGAATGTAATAAGATAATTATTTTATTTTATTCTTGCAACATCTCCAATTATATATATATATATATATATTCCATCAAATTTATTCAACAATTTAAATTAAAAGCATGATTTGATATATAGCTCACTTTTCCAAGAGTGTAAATCAAAATTTTCATCAAATATTTTTAAAAATACCTAACCCATCTAAAAACCTTATTTAACAAATTCAATGAAAAAAAAAAAAATTTCAATCCTTCATCTGTTAATAATTTTTTCAAATTTAAGTAAAAATAATTATTAAAAATTTGATGAATAAATTAGATCTAAGTTTTATCAAAATTTTAACTAAATTTAAAATTTGACGACTTTAAAATTTATCCTCATTTGGCAACGTTAAATTTTAACTCCTATTTGGCAAATGGATTGTCTTTTAGTTGGGACTTAAAAAGTACGAAAAGACAAAATAGACTAAATAAATCAATAAGGTAAAATTTTACATTCAAACCATAATCATTTCACTTTTTTTTCTAAAAAAACAAAAAAAAATTAAAAAATTCTTCTCAAACGTAACTAATTTAGCCTAGCTAAATTAGGCAAAAAGTCAAAGAGTCAGGCTAAAATAGTTCTTTACAAACGAACCCTAGCTAAAAATTAAAAGTTCATAAATTATATAAAAAAGTCAAAAATTCGATTTCCTCTTTACTTTTTATACTTTTTTTAATAATAATTTAAAAAGTCATTCTAAATATACTATTGTAACGCCTTCAAAATAAACCCATAAATCAACAAACTACAGTATGCTTAAACATAACAAAATAAAGCACACTTGTATTCCATCAGAGTAATCTTTACAAAATGTATTACATGTTGATATCAAAAGTAAATGTCCTAAGGGCTTACAACTTTCCAAGTCAACACTTGGTTACAAAAAAAGAGTGCTAACTCTATACAAAGAAAGCCCTTGGCTTGATATACATGTAATACAACCAAAAACACAAAACAGTCCAACAGTCCCAAGCCTCCCAAGCTACGTCCTTGGAGGTGGCATGCTACCTGTACCTGAAAATGATGTCCCATATAGGGTGAGCCAATGCCCAGTAGAGATATGCTAAACACAATATGGGCAGTAATTAAGACATAAGCAATTGATAAATGTTTAACTTGCATAAATCAATTCATAAACCATTTCCGTTACATGACAACTGTGTCCATGTTTCATTTCATTTTCCATTTCTTATCCAGTTTTCAATTCACAATTACGGCTCAGAACCTGGCCAGATAGCTTAAATGAGATAGTAACTCGTATTAAACATTTCCCACTTCATATTAGATAAGCATACTAGCTGTATCAACATTTCAACAGATAAGCATATGAGCTATATCAACACTTCAACAGATAAGCATATAAGCTATATCAACACTTCAACAGGTACACATTTTAGTGCTGTGTCAACGGAGTCCATCCCCTATCTCCTCCCAAACAATATCCGGTTTAGAGGTCCATTCCCTATCTTCCCCTAAACCGTGGAGTACATCCCCTATCTCCTCCCACACACACAACGTATATAAACATAGGTCATATACATAATCAATCAATACATAAAATTAATGTATTCTTTCAACCGTCATATTCGATGACACATCCAATTGATTAGTTTTAGTTTGCCTAATCATCATGCATTGTCTACAACAATCAAGACTACCCTCCACCGGTAGCCCAAGGCAATTATTTCTAAATAGATAATAAAAGCGCCAACAGATAAATTATCCGCATTTTCAAAAGTGAACGATTTATTAATCCGACTCCACTATTCCAACTCATAATGAACCAATATCATTATATTCAACTCAATTTCACAAATTCATAACTTTTCCAAATTAATTATATCAATTAATTTATATGCAATTTAGGGTTTTCTCCCCCATCTCTCAATATTAACCCAAAGGTTCAAATATCAACAACCAACAACTACATCATCATTTTGAGACCCAAAATACATATTATGAGCCAAAATCACAAAACCCTCTTTTATACATTTTGAAACCCTAACTTTCCAAAACCCAAAACCATTTATACAAAAGCTCAAAATCTAGGTCAAAACCCATAGGTATGAGTAGGAATCCCTACCTCAAATTTGGAGCTCAAAGGAAGAAGAAGACCAAACTCAAAGTGCTCCAAACTCCAAACTTTTCGGATCAAAACGTAGTCCTCGAAGATCAACACACTTTTTACAAAGGCCGAAGGAAATGAGAACACTCTAGCTAGATCAAACCCTAGAGAGAAGGGAGATTCTAGAGAGAGGAGCTCTCAAAAATGGCTTTTTGAAAAAGTAAGAGAGAGAAAGAAAAGTGAAAAGTGAAAAGTGAAAAGTGAAAAGTGATTTAAAATCACCCAGCGGATAACTCATATACGCATGACCCGCTCGAGCGGAGAATAGAACGCTCGAGTGCCAAGCGCAAAAAAAAGAATCCGCTCGAGCACAATAAGTCCTGCTCGAGCGCCAAGAAACAAAAGCAAAACATATCCGCTCGAGCGCGAAGAACCAGTCCGCTCAAGCGTAGATTTTCATCTCCCAGAACTTTTCAGAAAAGGAACTACCCGTTCGAGCTCCAAAAGGCCTGCTCGAGCGCGACCCACTCGAGCGTAGAAAACCCGCTTGAGCGTAGAAAACACACCTGCAGAAGTTTTGCAGGGACACGAAATGCTAGAAGGGTGTAAACCCCGCTCGAGCGCAGAAAGACCCGCTCGAGCGGACCGCCTAAAAACTGGGCAACAAGAAAATGAAACCAAGGCTCGACCAACCTGTAACAAACAAGCCCAACACATCCTAAAACTCAAACATAAGGAATTTAAGGATGGCAACACGATAGATACAACTACCAACTCCACCGAACCGCATCCGAAATACAACAGAACAGTAAAGGGATAACCGGGATCGCTATAACCTCCCTCCCTTAAAGAATTTCGTCTCCGAAATTAAGTACAAGTTTTCAAAAACAAGTTTTCTCCATTCCAAACAATATTACAACACTATATTAAACAGCTCGACCCATTACCGGTCAATCTCATCTCTTTTCAAGAGGCAAATCACATTACATATAACCACCTGCATTATCGACATGCATTCCTTTGAAATTTACCAATTTCAACACATTCCCCACAATTCTATAACATTTGCAACATTAATATCATGCTTGCATTTCAACAATATATTTAACATACACAGTGTTAAAACAAACTTCCATTTTGAGGCAAGTTCCAAAACATACTTCCATAAACCAAAACATATACAATGTTTTACAACTTAAGACATATATAGTGCTCTTAAAGTTCAACAATATTACAAAATTACCAGTGCATGGTTACACATCAACAAACAAGTTCGGATATTTCTCACGGACTTCTAACTCACGTTCTCAAGTGGCTTCTTCTACTCCGTGATGCTTCCAAAAAACTTTTACCAAGGGGATGGTCTTGCCTCGCAAGACTTGATCCCGCCTATCCAAGACCCGAACTGGTCTCTCCTCATCCAAGGCATCCTCATCTACCTCTAAGTCGGTCCAATCCAACACGTGCGATGGATCCGACTCATACTTCCGAAGCATACTAACATGAAATACGTCATGTACCCCGGACAACTGCGGTGGCAAAGCCAAACGATAAGCAACCTCCCCAATCCTCTCAAGGATCTCAAAGGGACTGATAAACCGAGGGGATAACTTCCCACTCTTCCCAAACCTCATCAAACCTTGCCTCGGTGATATTTTCAAGAAAACATGATCACTCGTCTCAAATGCCAAAGGCCTCCTCCTACGGTCGGCATAACTCTTTTGGCGACTCTGGGCTGTCACAAGCCTCCTACGGATAAGCTCAACTTTCTCCGTCGTTTCCCTCACTAACTCTGGGCCCAACAAAGGTGCATCACCCACCTCGGCCCAACAAACTGAAGACCTACACGGTCGGCCATACAAGGCCTCAAACGGTGCCATATCGATACTAGACTGAAAGCTGTTGTTGTAGGCAAACTCCATCAAGGGCAAGTGCCTCTCCCACGTCCCACTAAAATCAAGGACACAACCTCGAAGCATATCCTCAAGGATCTGGATAGTACGCTCGGACTGCCCATCAATCTGAGGAGGATAAGCCGTACTAAAGGTCAACTTAGTGCCCAAGGCACTCTGCAAACTCTGCCACAATCTAGCAGTAAAACGAGGGTCTCTATCTGAGACGATCGTCACTAGGACCCAGTGCAACCTCACTATGTCTCGAATATACAAATCGGCAAGATAATCTACCGAATCTCTTACGTGCATAAGGATAAAGTGCGCCGACTTAGTCAACCGGTCTACAACCACCCAAATAGCATCACTACCCCACTGAGTCCTCGGAAGACTTACAACGAAGTCCATAGTGACATGCTCCCATTTCCACTCGGCAATAGGCAAGGGTTGCAACAAACCCGTTGGCCTCTGATGCTCGGCCTTCACTTGCTGACAAGTAAGGCATTTAGACACGAAAATTGCCACATCCTTCTTCATACCTCGCCACCAAAACTGGCGACCCAAATCTCGATATATCTTGGTGCCTCCCGAGTGCACCGCAAGACGTGAATGGTGAAACTCTCGGAGTACCTCCTCTCGACAAGACTCCGGCAAAAACAAACGGTCTCGGTATCTCACACTCTGGTCAGGATACACAGACAAACTCTTCTCAACCTTTCCACCGGAGATTTTCTCCCGGAGGGCTTCTACCTCAAGGTCACCTCCCTGTGCCTCTAACACTCGACTCACTAGTGTAGGCTGCGCACCAACAGAAAACAAGACCGCAGCCTTAACGGATTCGCCCAGAAGCAAATCAAACTCTCCAAGTGCTCCCAATATCTACCACTCCCGGATGGCTATACAAGCTACATCACTAATGGATTTCCTACTGAGGGCATCGGCCACAACGTTGGCCTTTCCCCGGTGATAGTGCAACTCAAAGTCGTAGTCCTCAATGAATTCCATCCACCTTCTCTGCCTCATATTCAAGTCTCTCTACGTAAACAGATACTTCAAACTCTTATGGTCCGAGAACACCTCGAACCTCTCACCATAAAGTTAGTGCCTCTAAATCTTCTAGGCAAAAATCACGGCTGCTAGTTCTAGGTCATGTGTAGGGTAATTATTCTCGTGTATTTTCAACTGACGTGAGCCATAAGCTACCACTTTCCCCTCTTGCATCAACACACAACCCAAACCCTCTCGTGAGGCATCACAATAAACCGTATAACCTAAACCTCTCTCTGGAATAATCAAAACAGGAGCGGTGGTCAATCTAACCTTCAGCTCTTGGAAGGATTTTCACAAGTCTCACTCCATACAAATTTGACCCCTTTCCGCGTCAATCTAGTCAACGGCGAAGCTAACTTGGAGAAATCCTTCACAAACCGGCGGTAATACCCAGCTAATCCCAGAAAACTGCAAATCTCGAAAACACTCTTAGGCTGTGCCCAATCTTGCACTGCCTCAATCTTGGATGTATCAACAGACACCCCTTCCCCGGATACCACATGGCCTAAGAACTTGACTTCTCCCAGCCAGAACTCACACTTCCTAAACTTGGCATACAGCCTATGGGTTCTAAGCAACTCAAGCACCACTCTCAAGTGTTCCTCGTGCTCCTCCTCAGAAGGTGAATAAATCAGAATGTCGTCCACGAAAACGACTACAAAACGATCTAAGAATTCCTGGAAGATCCGGTTCATCAAGTCCATAAAGACTGCCGGTGCGTTGGTGAGCCCAAATGGCATCACCAGAAACTCATAGTGGACATACCGCGTACGGAATGCCGTCTTCGGAATATCCTCCTCCCTAACCCTCAACTGGTGGTAACCCAATCTCAAGTCTATCTTAGAGAAACAACGGGAACCCTTCAACTGGTCAAACAGGTCATCTATACGGGGCATAAGGTACTTATTCTTGACCGTAGCCCGATTCAACTTCCGGTAGTTGATACACAATCTCAAGGCACCATCTTTCTTCTTAGCAAAGAGGGCCGGTGCTCCCTACGGCGAAACACTAGGGCGAATGAAGCCCTTATCTAGTAATTCCTGGAGCTAAATCTTCAACTCACTCAACTCGGCTGGGGCAAAACGATAAGGTGCCATAGAAATCGGAGCCATACCGGGCACTAAATCAATAGAGAACTCTATCTCTCGGTGAGGTGGCAAACTAACGAGATCTTCGGGAAAAACATCCGAATACTCACAGACCACTCTCGGTAACACAATCTGGGTCTCATCACACTCACTACTCATGAAGCTAGCGAGAAGACCACTAAGCTCACTCTGCCCTCGCGGATCATACACCGGTGGTAACATACTACCAACCCGATCCCCCAAGAAATGGAAACACTCCCCGCTCAAGGTACATACTGTGACCCTCTGGCGGTAGCAATCGATAACAGCCCGGTATGACGATAGCCAGTCCATACCCAAAATAACATCAAATCCCGACATGGACATAACTACAAAAGGAAATGGAAGCCGACGATCGGCGACCTCTATATCACAACCTCTACATCCTTGTTTCAAAATCAATTCACCTCCAACAGGTGATACAACACATATAGGAGATGCTAATTGTGCCAACTCCAACCCCAAAATAGATGCAAATGCAGCAGACACAAAGGAATGAGACGCACCCGTATCAATCAATACACTAGCAACCGAGTTGCAAAACAGAAAGGTACCTCTCACAACTGATGGAGCCGGTACTAAGTCCTGCGCGGTAACAGCATACATGCGCCCTGTAGGCCCCTGATCCACCTGCTCACCCCTAGGAGCATAAGACTGCTGCACAGACTGGGATGACGAAGCTCTCGGATTGGCCCCTCGAGGCCTGCACTGATTGAGCTAGCTGAAAACCCTGCATCTGCTTAGAACCAGACGCTCCTGATGTGGCACTCAACTGTGGGCAAAACCTCTTTAGGTGCCCAGGCTGACCACACTGATAACAAGACAAAAGCTGGCCTCTGCCCTAACTCTGGCTCTGAGGTCGAGCCGAAGAAGAAGCCGCTCCCTGACCTCCTCCACTTTGTGGGCAAACTGAAGACTTGTGACCCAGCTGGCCACATTTGAAGCAAGTCAAGCCTCCCTGATTACCTCTCCCAGAGCCTGCACTCGGCACTGGAAAGGTCAATCTAGCAACACCACCCTGAGGCTGTTGAGGGTTAGAACCCCTCTGTCTCCTGCCATCCCCCTGGCCATCCTGGCTCCTCTTGGAGCCTCTCTGCCCCTCCTCCTCCTCCTGCATCATAATCTCCATATGGGCTGCAGCATCAACCAAACGCCCAAAATCCCGGGTCATCGAACCCCCAACTCTCATCTTGAGTCCACGCCTCATCTTCTTCTCAAACTCGAAGCAACGGCGTTCCTCGGACGCCACAAGTTCAGGTGCAAACCTGGACAAGCTAGTAAAAGCAGCCTCAAACTCGGCCACTGACAAACCCATCTGCCTAAGCTGACAGAACTGGTCCCTCAGCTTCTCCCTAACAGTTGGGGATAAATACTTCTCCCCGGAAAACATCCACAAAAGCCTCCCACGTGCCCACCAATACGACCCTTCATGTACTTCCACCACTGACCCACATCCCCCTTAAGTTGGAAAGATGCCAAGGTCACTTTCAATGTTCCGTCCTCGATGCCAAGCATCTCGAACGTCTTTATTATTTGTTCCAACCACTCATCCGCCTTAAGTGGCTCCTTCGGGTCCCCCAACAAACTCGTCCGGATTAGACCGGAAGAATTCCCTTTTCAAGAAAGAAGGCCCTACATCAACAACCTGGGCCTGAACCGGAGCCTGAAGTGGATTCTCAGCCCTGAGAATTCCCAAAGACTCCCTCAAAGCATCGGCTATCCCATGGGCTAAAGCACCCATAACCTGCTGACCCGCTGGCTTGGCCACATTGGCCTGGCCAACACCTTCCTGCTGCTCCGGAATGTCATCCGATATAGGCATCTCCTGCCTCCTAGGCCTACGTCGCCTACCACCACGTCCTCGTCCTGACATTCTAATAAAGGTAACGAAAAACATTAACATATTCACAAATGTGCCGAAACTATAACACTCACGTCCTAATGCATGGACAACTGTAATTCACTCCACGTAAGCACATAAACACATAAGCACTTACAAATTTTATTTCCGGATAATGATAGTCCCGAGGCATTACTAGAGTTCCGGTGAGAAACAACATTGATCAAGTGCTTTTCCAACAAGACTCACAGAAACCCAATGATCCAATCAACATCCTAGAAACTAAATCCCATACCCAAGTAGTCACATAAACATGTTATCACATAAGCACATAACAGTACACACAAGTCTCTAACAAGCGAGACAAACCCATTGTGATACTAATCACTTTCCACGTACCCAAAGTATTCAAACCCGGTACGCTCTGATACCAAGTTGTAACGCCCTCAAAATAAACCCATAAATCAACCAACTACAGCATGCTTAAACATAACAAAATAAAGCATACTTGTATTCCATCAGAGTAATCTTTACAAAATGTATTACATGTTGATATCAAAAGTAAATGCCCTAAGGGCTTACAACTTTCCAAGTCAATACTTGGTTACAAAAAAAGAGTGTTAACTCTATACAAAGAAAGCCCTTGGCTTGATATACATGTAATACAACCAAAAACACAAAATAGTCCAACAGTCCCAAGCCTCCCAAGCTACGTCCTTGGAGGTGGCATGCTACCTGTACCTAAAAATGATGTCCAATATAGGGTGAGCCAACGCCCAGTAGAGATATGCTAAACACAATATGGGCAGTAACTAAGACATAAGCAATTGATAAATGTTTAACTCGCATAAATCAATTCATAAACCATTTCCATTACATGAGAACTGTGTCCATATTTCATTTCATTTTCCATTTATTATCCAGTTTTCAATTCACAATTACGGCTCAGAACCTGGCCAGACAGCTTAAATGAGATAGTAACTCGTATTAAATATTTCCCACTTCATATTAGATAAGCATACTAGCTGTATCAACATTTCAACAGATAAGCATATGAGCTATATCAACACTTCAACAGATAAGCATATGAGCTATATCAACACTTCAATAGGTATACATTTTAGTGTTGTATCAACGGAGTCCATCCCCTATCTCCTCCCAAACAACATCCGGTTTAGAGGTCCATCCCCTATCTTCCTCTAAACCGTGGAGTACATCCCCTATCTCCTCCCACATACACAGCGTATATAAACATAGGTCATATACATAATCAATCAATACATAAAATTAATGTATTCTTTCAACCGTCATATTCGATGACACATCCAATTGATTAGTTTTAGTTTGCCTAATCATCATGCATTGTCTACAACAATCAAGACTACCTTCCACCAGTAGCCCAAGGCAATTATTTCTAAACAGATAATAAAAGCACCAACAGATAAATTATCCGCATTTTCAAAAGTGAACGATTTATTAATCCAACTCCACTATTCCAACTCATAATGAACCAATATCATTATATTCAACTCAATTTCACAAATCCATAACTTTTCCAAATTAATTATATCAATTAATTTATACGCAATTTAGGGTTTTCTCCCCCATCTCTCAATATTAACCCAAAGGTTCAAATATCAACAACCAACAACTATATCATCATTTTGAGACCCAAAATACATATTATGAGCCAAAATCACAAAACCCTCTTTTATACATTTTGAAACCCTAACTTTCCAAAACCTAAAACCATTTATACAAAAGCTCAAAATCTAGGTCAAAACCCATAGGTATGAGTAGGAATCCCTACCTCAAATTCGGAGCTCAAAGGAAGAAGAAGACCAAACTCAAAGTGCTCCAAACTCCAAACTTTTCGGATCAAAACATAGCCCTCGATGATCAACACACTTTTTACAAAGGCCGAAGGAAAGGCGAACACTCTGGCTAGATCAAACCCTAGAGAGAAGGGAGATTCTAGAGAGAGGAGCTCTCAAAAATGGCTTTTTGAAAAAGTAAGAGAGAGAAAGAAAAGTGAAAAGTGATTTAAAATCACCCAGCGGATAACTCATATACGCATGACCTGCTTGAGCGGAGAATAGAACGCTCGAGCGTCAAGTGCAAAAAAAAGAATCCGCTCGAGCGCAATAAGTCCCGCTCGAGCGCCAAGAAACAAAAGCAAAACACATCCGCTCGAGCGCGAAGAACTAGTCCGCTCGAGCGTAGATTTTCATCTCCCAGAACTTTTCAGAAAAGGAACTACCCGCTCGAGCGTAGAAAATCTGCTCGAGCGTAGAAAACACACCTGCAGAAGTTTTGTAGGGACACGAAATGCTGGAAGGGTGTAAACCCCGCTCGAGCGCAGGAAGACCCGCTCGAGCAGACCGCCTAAAAACTGGGCAACAAGAAAATGAAACCAACGCTCGACCAACCTGTAACAAACAAGCCCAACACATCCTAAAAGTCAAACATAAGGAATTTAAGGATGGCAACACGATAGATACAACTACCAACTCCACAGAACCGCGTCCGGGATACAACAGAACAGTAAAGGGATAATCGGGATCGCTATACTAATTTTTTTAGGGACATTTGCACACAAGTCTTAATTTATGAACTTATACTTCATTAAGTCATAATTAAGATTTTTTTGACCTTCAAGTCCTATTAAATTTTTAATAGTTAGAATTGCCTTTTAAATAATGATTGTTCATCATTTATAATTATTTATAAAAGAACATGATGATTTGATATTTAAAATTGAAAAAACTAAAAGTGTGTCTGGTTTCATTTTTTTAAAAAAACTGAGTTTTTTTATTTTCATATTTTTTTTTTTGTTTCTAGTGAATATTTTTAAAATTTTAAGTAAATCTTTTATTTTTCTAGATTCACTTTAGTTAGGTGTATTTAAATAGTAAAATATTTGTGAAAAAATATTTTTAAAAATTAATAAATACACAAAAATATGAAAATGTAATGAATTTTTATTTTTATTTTTATTTTTTTGTATTTTTGGTATTTAGTCAATTTTTTAAAGATTTTTTCCACAAATATTGTACTTTTTAAGTGTATTTATATTAGGTGTCTAAAAATTTTAAAAATTACTAAAAATATTTAAAAAATTCGTTGAAAACAAAAAAAATACAAAAAATAAAAAAATAGAATTTTCTGAAAACAAAAACTTTTTTTTTTTTTGAAAAATCTGAATTATTTTTTTGTGCAAAACTGGAAATTTTATGTCTATAAAGGAGCATGATGATAAAACATTGATGTGCAAAACTAAAAATCAAAAAAAAAAATCAAAAAATGAGAAAATTGATAATGTTCTCAGTTTTAAAACTGAAAAAAAACAGATAATATTTTTTATTTTATTAGATAATTGAATCAAACCAATGAGTAGACAAGCAAAAACGTTTAATCTCATGCTCTATTTTTTTTATCAGTTAGTAAAATAATTATGTGAAATATTACTATACAAAATTGATAATATTCTTAGTTTTAAAAATTAGAAAAAACTGATAATATTATCAGTTTACTAAATAGGAGTTACTATTTTAAAAAATCTTAGATAAGAACTGAGTTGTCATAACATTTATAAATAAAACTTTTAGATAATTAACTCTTTTTTAATCTCATATTTTAGCTAATAGCCTGTTCCCAAACAAGACCTTATTTGAGAAAAGAGCAAGCAAGCTACTACGACGTTGTCTTGTTAGGAAGAACTGTTTCATAAACTTCTTGTAAATGCGCCGTAACAAAGGCAATGGTGAAGAGAGAGAGAGAGAGAGAGAGAGAGAGAGAGAGAGAGAGAGAGAGAGAAAAGCATGGAAGGACTCATAGATGAAGAAAGAAGGGCTCTTCGTGGTAGCAAATTCGCTCCTCTTCCTCCTTTTGCTTCATTTCCTTCTCGATCCAAACCCAAACCCAGGTCTTACCTCTCTCTCTCTCCCTCTTATATCTTTAGTTTGTTTTAAAAAAAATCCATTTAGTTTATTAATTAATCATTATTGCAACTTATCAGACTAATCTGAATTCATTCTACAATCTCTTTCACTCTCTATTAATGGAATTATGAGACTATTATTGTATTTTTGATGAATTTCATGAGAATTTTACTGGGTCTTGATTGAACTGAAAATTCAGACTTTACCTCCAATCAGATGGAATAGATTAAGCATATTGTTTGAATATCATGTGGGTTATTGTATGTTTCTGCTTTGTATTTGATTAATATGGCACAACCCAATTCTTATTTTTTTCATCCCCTCCTCAAATTTCCAAGTATCCAACTCAACTACTCTCTTATAAATCTTTAGTTTAAAAAAAAAAAAAATCAATTTAGTTTATTAATCATCATTACAACCTCTCAGACTAATTTGAATTCATTCTACAGTTTCTTTCACTCTCTATTCATGGAATTATGAGACTATTATTGTATTTTCGATGAATTTCATGAGAATTTTACTGAGTCTTGAACTAAAAATTCTGACTTTACCCCAATTAGATGGAATGGATAAAGCATATTGTTTGAATATTGAAAAAATTAAAATCCCTCAGATATTGATTTGTGATTACGTTTCACTTTTAAATAACGAATAACAACCCCAATTAAATAATCAAAAACAAATCAACACACCGATTTAACGTGAAAAAATCACAATTGGAGCGCCTCCAATTGTGATAAAAAAATTACGGGCCAAAGCCACAAAACAATCCACTAAGAAAATAAAAAGAACTACACATGTGGATCCTCAATTACCTAGCAAATCCACACCCAAATTTAACCAACTCCAATATGCCTCTTCCACCACTGTTTTCACCTCGGAATTGTCTTGCTCAACGTTGAATCTATAACGCAGATGTCGAATTTACGACGATGAGCCACTCCGAAATCTACCAAAATTTTAGGCCCAAATTCTCCGAAATCTATTGAAGAACAACTCTCTCTTTTGTGAATTAAACAAAACACATAAACCCTACAAATCCATTGATCAGTCTTAAATCATCAAGAAAGCACTCTTAAAGCACCCTCCAATATAAAACACTTTGTTTTTTCTTCATCTTTGAACATTTGGACGGCTCAAACCCTAAAAATAACAAGTTGCGCACTTTATAGAAAATTAGATCACGAAGATCGCTCGAGCGCACACTTCACTACTCAAGTGGTGTGAGTAAAGGTGGTGCAAAACATATAGGCTGACCGTTCGAGCACAACATTCACCACTCGAGCAGTCAAACTTTCTTCCCAGAAATTCAGGTGCTTTGTAAAAGTACTGGGGGATTCTTTTCTCTGCTGGAGTGCACAAATGACTGCTCAAGCGATTAAACAACTTCAACTGTATTTTTGCTTTTGCTTCAGCGAAGTGGCAAAAATGAAAGGATCAAGATGACAAGCTACTCTGCATAGGCACAATGCGGATTGGATTTGCAACTGAACACTCACATCCTCATTGAAATATAAGAGCGAATAAAATTATAATTGAAAGGAGTTTTGTCAAACGGAATTGCCAATTACAAAAAACTAACAATCTCTCCCTTTGACAATTCTGTGACAAAACACACCTAACAAATAAAATCCTAATCACCCCAACCCATAACAGCCAATCAAGATGCTATTAGTGCTATCATCTGAAAAACAGCTATTAGTGCCACAGTCTGCAAAACAACTAATATTGCCACAAGAGTATATGAAAGTAATAGACATATGACAAGATTATCTTGCAACATGAATAGATGAAAATTTAAAGAACATGCAGACATACTAAAAAAACTCCATCTAAAAAAATATCATGTGGGTTATTGTATGTTTTCACATTGTATTTTATTAATATGGCACAACCCAATTTTTATTTTTTTATCCCCTCCTCAAATTTCCAAGTACCCTACTCAACTACTCTCTCATTGTAACCTCTCAGACTAATCTGAATTCATTCTTTGATCCCTTTCACTAATTCATGCCAAAACTTAGAACTCTCTACCTTGAATTATGAGACTATTATTGTATCTTAGGTGAATTTCACGAGAAACAGTGTTGAACTGAAAATTCAAACTTTGCCCCCAATTAGATGGAATAAATCAAGCATATTGTTCGAGTATCATGTCGGTTATTATATGTTTTCGCATAATATTTATTTGATTAATACGGCACAACCCAATTCTTATTTTTTCATCCCCTCCTCAAATTTCCAAGTACCCAACTCAATAACCTAAATAAGAAGAAATTCCCTACTGAATTCTCCATTAATCTATAACTTGTATTATTTTATAATAAAAAATCATCTGAAATTTAAGCCTTTTGTTCACAATGTGATGCTTTTTCTATAGGTTACCTTACCCCGGTGGGCCATTGACAACAAACAAGGTTGCGACTTTGGCGAAGTTCCTTGAAAAAAAACTCCAGGAGCCTAATGGATTGGCTTCTATAAAGCCCAAACTTGTTGAACTGGCTGTCAAAAATGCAAAAGATACTGTAAATGCAAGTAATTACCGGTTATATCTTGTAGTTTTTTTTCCCAATGGTGTTAAATTCCTTTATTCTCGAACTATGCTATGGACCTGATTAAACCTAGTCAAGTTTGTGGACACCCATTTTTTTCCTTATGTGCAATGCAGGTCAAATTCATGACTTATAAGCCTTATATACATGACCCAACTCATGACCTAATTTTTCTTCGACGAGTCTTTCCTATTGGATTATATGGTTCAGACTTGGTATAATAGTGATTTACTAAATCTCATTGAATTTGACTTTTGTTTCTTTTTTATTCTTATTCATATTCAAGTAGCTGGTATTTTCAGAATTCAGATGAATATATACAGAATAGTTAAAAGAAGATATCTGTAACCTAATTTCTTGTTGGAGTTGGAATTCTAACAGCTAACTATAGTAACTTAGTAAGCATTAATGGATTTTTTCTTTGCAAATTTTGGTTCGTTTTATCCTGATAAAAACTTATAAAAGTTTAGTGTTTTTATCCCTATTTGACAAGGTAGTATTGTACTTACATTCATTTGTATTTACAATTGGTACTATACCTAATTGGTTCTAGGTGGGCTTACCGGACCAGTGTTCACTCCTAAACTATCAATCTACTGTGATGTGGTTGTATTTGTTAGTGGGGTGTTTGATCTCTTCCCTTCTTATCACTTGGTGTTTGTATGGAGGTTTGGTAGTATGGCAACTGGTTCTTTCTGTACATTGTGTGTGGAAATAATGAGTATTCAATTTGATCAATTCTGGACAAAATCGTTGATATAGTATATATTACTTGGATGTATTCTCATAATTTCACTTGTTTTATACTTCATCTATTACGTTATGATGATGGCTGCCTTTCCTGCTTGTATGTGAATGATCTACTCGCATTAATGTGTAGGCACCCCATTTTTGACCGACCTTAAGACTCAGAAGCCATCGATTGAGTGCTCGGTGATAGTGCATGTTGTGCTCGTTTCGAGTTTCTGGAGTTTTCGGCTGAGTGCCTTGCCTCCGGGCCTCTGAACTCTTTGTGTTTTTGGTTCGGTTTGTGGACCAAGCCCTGTTGACCTTCCCTGGAGAGAGAGAGAGGTCCGTAGACCACTTTTTCCCTTGGAGACTAGTTTCCGACTTCCGGAGCCTTCGGCCGCGCGCCTTGACTTGCGGACGTCTTGCATCCTTTTTGGTTTGTTTTTGGCACAAACCTTGTTTTCCTTGCTTGGAGGGTGGAATAAGGGTGGGAGACCAGTTTCTTCTCCTGAAAACCACTTTTCTTTCCCGCCAGCCAATTTTCTGGTCGGCCAGCTGGTTTTTTAATCGAGCAGTCCTCGCTAAATCAGGCCTATCCTTTTGAATACTTGGATTTCAGCTATGAGGCCACCACCATTGGAAAGCTTACTTCCGGGGCTTCATTTTGCACTCAAGAATCTCCTAAAGCCAAGTCCGGATGGGGGAGATATGGTTGGTTGAAGTAGGGCATCAATCCGGTTGGATCGAAATTGCTCGGCTTCACCAAAACAGGCATAATTTTTTGCATAGTTGGAATTTTGATACAAGGCTGGCGCCATTGGAAAGCTAACTTCTGGGGCTTCAATTTGGACACTTGGCAGCCACTTTTTGGCCTTGCCAGCCATTGGCCGACCACTTTCTCTTCCGGCAGATCAGAAAAAGTAGCTGGCCGACCACTTCAATTGGTCGGCAGCTTTCCTTCAGCTTTTTGAAGATATTTTCTTGCCAGCTGTGCCAGCTGGAAGGCACAGAAACCATCCTCCATACATGTATGGAGGGATGGCTTTGAGCCCTTAGCTTCCTCAACAAGCTTGAGGCTTGTTTTTCTATAAGAGGGAGGCCCTCCCTCCCTTCTCCAGGTTCAGAATTTTGTGGCTTGAGCTATAGATACATACTTGTCTCTATATTTCCTTGTTTGCTCTTGTTTTGTGCCTTAAAGTGTAGTTCTTCCATACTATTGCACACAAACACACACTCAAACACCATACTCTTGTTGCTGAGGCTCTTTGAGGTTGGTTTTGGAGTCTTTGGATTGGTTTTGGTTCAAAAAGAGTGCTGGAGTTATAGCTTTGAAGGTGTTCTTCAAGGGTGAGAAACTAACCTCTTAAACCCTTATTTTTGCTTAAGCTTTTGACCCTACTTGCATGTTGTTTTAGGCTTAACTTTTAACTACAAAAAGTTCTAATTTTGCATGCTTAACATGTTTGTTTAAGGTCACTTTTGTATTGGGGGTGGTCCACCCCCTCTTGTGCCTTGTTAGGCCTTGTTTTGAACCTTCCTTTTAAGCTATTGGGATCACCTTGTTTTGGCCTTCTCACCACTAAAACTCAGAGGAATATCAGTGGTGGAAATGGTGTTTTAAGGTCCCAAATAGGAGAGGGTCATCCCCTCTCCTTGTGTTCTTGTATGCTTGCTTTGAATGCCTCATGTTTGAGCATGTTTGTTAAGCTTATGTTGGCCATATCTTAGCATGTATTTGGGATTATTTTGACATGGCATACCACTGTTTTGACTTGGTTTTGTCATACCTTGCATGCCTTATACACTTGTAGTGTAAATGTTACAAACTAGTTTTGTGTGCTTCATGAAGTAGCATGTCTTTCTAGCATGTTTTGAGTCCATCTCATTAGGTTTTTGGTGTTGTTTTAACATGCCTTAGATCTATTTTGGGTTGGTTTGATAGTCTCATGCATGCTCCATGCACTTGTAATGCAATCCCACAAATTAGCCTAATGTGTATCATGCTTTTGATCATCATTCTAGCATGCTTTTGGCTTAACTCTAAAAAGATTTTGTCCATGTTTTAGCATGCTTTAGCTCTAATTTGTATTGTTTTGGTCATGCATGCCATGCTTTGTATAGCTAAAGTGCATTCTAGCTTGTTAGCTTTGTGTATCAAGTCCACTAGCATGCATTGCTTGGCCTATTTGAATGATTTGGCATCATTTGAAATGTGATTTTAGTACATATAGTGTGGTCATGCACTTGCATTTGTCACTCTTTCCATGCTTTGGAAGGTTCATGCTTTGTGTCTTAAACATGAGCCATTGTGTATGCCTTCATGCCTAAGCTTGTGAGCTATCATTTCAGTGTTTATTTGGGGTTATTTTGCCATGAGATAACTCTGATTTTTGTTGGCAAAGCCATCTCATGCTTGGTCTTAGTAGGTATAGTGTAATCCTCCCTTTTGGCCTTGCATATTTCATGCTTCATGCTCACCATGCTAGCTTATTTTGGCTTCCTTCCATACATGTTTTAGCATCATTTTGACATGTTCTAGGACTTTTTTGGGTTGCCTTTGCCATATGCTTCATGTTTTGCATAGTTGTAGTACAAATGCCTATGCTAGCTTCAAGCTTTGGGTACCATAGCATGCTTCATTCATATCATGTACATGATTTGGCATCATTTCACATGATATTTGAGAGCTTATAGCATTGCCATATTCCCATTTCTTCCACCCTTTGTGTGCCTCCAAGGGTTGTGCATTTGTTACCTTGTTTGTGGCTTAGCTTGTATGCCATCTTGCCTAAGCCTTTGAGCCTCCATCTCAGCATGTTTTGGTCTTTGTTAAGACCTATTTAAGCTTTGTCTATGATTGGTTCATGCCTTTATACCATGTATTGCATGCCCCCCTTTATAGTTCTCTTTGCTAGCTTTAATGC
The DNA here is from genome assembly GCA_036172215.1 of Camellia granthamiana. Classification (NCBI taxonomy): domain Eukaryota; kingdom Viridiplantae; phylum Streptophyta; class Magnoliopsida; order Ericales; family Theaceae; genus Camellia; species Camellia granthamiana. The sequence goes on along the minus strand of CM069910.1, from coordinate 4,843,990 downwards.
TTAAGGACCCTTGCATGCTTTGCTTGTGTTGATTGAATGATTTGGCATCATTTCTTGTCTAATTTCAGTGCACTTAGTGTTGTTACACTTCCACATTTGTCACTCCTTGAGCACTCTTGAGAGTTGTGCTCTTATGCCTAGTCAATGGGCCATTACATGTGCATACATTGTCTTGCATTTCATGCCATCTTTCGTAGCATTATGGCCACTGTTTTGGCATGACTGAGGTCTATCCATATTCGGTTTAAGTCCATTGAGCATTGTGTATGCCATGTTACATTGCATTGAGTATGCCATGTTGTTCTTTGCATTGTGTATGCCATGTTGTTCATTGCATTGTGTATGCCATGTTGTTTGCATTGTGTATGCTCATGTTACATCGCATTGTATATGCTTATGTTGCCTTGCATTGTGTATGCATGCCATTAGCATTGATAGGTTGCTTATGTTGCCTTGCATTGTGTATGCATGCCTTTAGCATTGGTAGTTTGATCATGTTGCATTGCATGTTGTTGCATGCTTGTCCCTTGCATGATTGTTTGCATGCTAATGTTGCATTACATTGAGTTGCATGCATTGCATTGTATTTGGCATACTTGTTTTGCATTGTTGTTTGGATAGGGTGTTAGTCCAAACACGAGAAACGAGAGACGTTTCATACTTGAAGTGATGAAACGTGCCTTAATTCTCGGTCGCCGACCCTCTTGATCATACATGATAGAGGTCAAGGCTTTATGTGTTATGTGTGCATTCATTTCATATTGAATTGTGCAATTTGGCGTCTCGGCCATCATGCATCGAGATGCGTGATTGGTGGCCTGAGGGTCGAGAACCACACTCCCTTGAGCTTATGAAATGATAGGGAGGGTGGTTGTGCACACATATCTTTCAAATACATTGCCATGCTCCTTCTTGCTCTATGTTGCAGCAAACTGGAAAAGTGCAGCAAAAACTGGTCGGCCGACCAGGAAAACTAGCTGGCCGACCACTTTTTCTGGTCTGCAGCAAAGATAGGTGGTCGGCAGGTGGTTGGCAACTCTAGAAAGTGGTTGGCCATGTTCCTACAGGTTCCCATGGCGGAGTTGAAGCTTTGTGGAGCTTTGTGCAATGTTCTGAGAACAATTGAAAATAGAGGCAAGTTGGGGCATCGTGTTGGATTTCCAAACAAGGCGACCAAGTATGCATGCACTCCTCATCCCGAGAACCTCTTTTTACTGCTTTCCTTAGCTAGTTTATGCTTTGGTTCTGTACTTAAGCAGTTAATGCATTTAGCTGTTTATTTGTGTTGTAATAACTAGTTAGTTAACTTGTTAGTTAATTAGCTTTGTTTTGTACTTAATTAGTTGGCTTGTTAGTTAATTAGTTTTGTGATGTAATAATTAGTTTAATTAGCTTAGATTAGTTAGTTAGCTTCTTATTCGGACCCTCCGTCGAGAGGGCCAACTGTTGTAATAAGCGTATGTGTGTGCGATGCATGTCTTCCAACCCCCTTTTCTTTCTCCCTTTTACTTACCGCTTACGATGGTTAGTTTTAGGGCATATTTTGATTAGCATCCTTATGCTTCGCATGCATGCATTCATTCATCTATTTTGCATGCACCGGACTCGGCGCATCATACTAACTGTATTGTATTTCAATTCCAATTTGAATATATGTACCAAGTTGTATTTCACATGACATCTTAGAATAGCCGAGCCCATCTTAGTTGCATTTTTGCATGTGTTGCATTAGCCATCTTAACATGAGCTAGGATCATGCATGATTTCTAACTAGTTCTTTGTTTTGGCTCGGAGTACACTGTGAGTGTTTACGCTTTAGCATACTGCATGTGTGTAAGCGCTGCCATGATAGCATGCTTACCATGAGGCTAACTGCTTAAGTGTTTAACTACATGAGTGCCTATGGATGAAGGTTGGATTGCTTGAATTGGAACAATTCATCAAAATCCTTGTCATAGCCTACTTGCGAGTAGCAAACTTTAAAATCGTTTTCAAACAAACGAACATGCAATTTTTTGTTCCAACTTAGGCAGTCTAGTCTATACTTGTATGCTGTGCGCATCACATAGTAATTCTAGGCTAATAACCGAAATAAGAACACATGTGTTTTCAAAAATAAAATATCATGTTAGTAAAGGCCGATCTTTGATCGGGCGAGCGGGGGTGTTCATTGCATGACCTTCCCCTCTCGTACCTAAGTTCCCAAGCCGAGGCAACTTTGGTGATGACAGACATGTGGCCTTAGGCACGAATCAAGGTTTCCTAAATTTCCCCAAAACAAAATATTTAGGTGGCGACTCTGTATCTGGCAAAGCAGTCCATGTTTGGCACTTATTTCTTAAAATCAGTTTTCCAAAATGATTTGCCAGATTTGGACTCTTTGGTGATTTATCTGTCTCACATTGCACTTTGTGAGATTAGATTCAGAACTGTGACATGAGTCCAAACTGTAGTAGCTAAGAATAATGAATTCGCGCCCTCGCGGCGCGGAGAGCGGAGTTCTCGGGGCGGTCTACATAATGATATCTGGGATGTTGCATATATCCCTATAGTATTTCTCATATTGCATTAAGCAATAAAATCCAATGTTCTTTCTATAACAGGTGGGGCTTCACATTCAGGAAGAATAGTTCGACAAGTAGACTCTTTTGGCGACTTTGAGGTGGTTTATTTTTGTGTTCCTGTAATCATTTTTGAAAAAGTTTTAATACACTGGTGTGTTTCTATGACCTATTTTTCTTCCTAATTGGTTGCAAATATGACAGGATTCTTTGGAAGATGAAGGTGAAAAAATTGAGTCAAAGAAACACAAGAAGAAGAAGAAGAAAAAGAAGGATAAGGGAAAAAACAAAAAACAAAAGGTTTTTTGCCATTGACCATTTCATCCTAGTCAAATCAAAATTGTAACCTTTGCTTAGTCTTTAATGTTTTCTGTTGCAGTCATCAAAGGACGCTGCAGATGTTGTAGTGAAATGGCCTAAAAAGAAGCTGAAATAGTGATTCAAATAGAATTTGATTCCAACTATTTGTCTAAAGACATATTGAAGGGTTTACAAACTAGGTTTATTAGAGCATCTGCTTTCGCTTTTGATTAGAACAAGCACTATTCCAATGAATTTTCAAGGAGTTTTTTTTTTTTTTTTCATTAGTTTTTTCAATTTGTTTTTTTTTTAGAATTTATTTGATGCAAATGATTCAAAACCCTAATGATTAAATTCCTGATTTGTGCAATTCAATCTATTCTTCTGGTTCTTTGTTAAAGTGGATTTGTACCTAGAAACTTCTTGTAATGTTTTCCATATGGTGTTTTGGTTGAGTCCATTACCTCATTTCCATTGAATGATTGTTGTGTTGTGTCAATTTTCTAAGGAATTTCATAACATTCTCTTAAATGTGTCTCAATAGGATATTTAGGGGTGGTTTGGGATGATCTAAATAAGTATACTGTTTGACTTTTTATGAAATATGGGTTAGGTATGAGTTGGGTTTGAAGTGATGTGTCTCAATAGGATATTTAGGGGTGGTTTGGGATGATCTAAATAAGTATACTTTTTGACTTTTTATGAAATATGGGTTAGGTATGAGTTGGGTTTGAAGTGATGTGATAGAGAGGTGATGTGACTTAAATAAGGTGATGTGACTTTTTGACTTTTTTAGGTTATGACAAACAAGGCCTTAATTGTTGATTAATATTTCAAGCATCCGTTAGTTGTCTTGTTTAGGTCCTCACTCTCTCTACTAAACAACTAAATGTAGTTTGACTTCTTGAGAATGATCCAAGCCCATATGGTAGGGTCAGCCTAAATTTTTTGAGGCCTAAAGCAAACTCAGAAATAGGGCTCAACTTTTAAAATTTTTTTTAAAGAATATATATTGGTAAAATATCAAAAATCTTTAATTTATTTTACAAATTACATTCCACTATTCCAGTATGCATGATTGATCCCGATTCAATTTTTTTTTTTCAAAATAAAAATACATAATAATATTAATATTCCTTATAATATTATTTTCTTTTAATAATAATATTTTCCTTTTATTGATTGGTCTTCGTTGCTTTATAAATTATTTTCGTTTAATAATAATAATAATAATATTCATTTTCATTGCCTTATAAAATTATTTTCCTTTAATAATATTCATTTTCCTTTATTGATTTATCTTCATTGATTCACCTTCGTTCCCTCTATATCTATATACACATATTGTATTGCATAGCTAATCGTTACACTGAAATCATACAGATACAACAAACAAAGAGAAAGAGAGACAAAACAATTCAATGGCATTCAAGGCTTTCATCTCCCGTATCACATCATCCTTCAAATTCTGCCGCTCCAAAAATCCGTTCAACATCCTAGAAAATCCTATCCAATTCTCCCCAAGCCCTCTCTTTATTGACTGCCAGCCGGCCACCCCGCTGCCTTTCAAACCCCACCGCTCCTCTTTCAAGCACCACGTCTCCTCCATCTTCAGCTGTGGGTTCCGCACATACGAAGACGACCTCCCCGAATCACCGGCATGTAAGTGGGACGAGACGTCACGTCGCAACTACAACTCCTCCATCTTCAGCGATTCCGACAACGAGCTCTTCCCTCCTCCTCCTCCTCCTCATCCTCCTCCTCTTTCTCCGACACCGACACGACACCCTATCACCACTTCCTCGGCCGATAGTGGTTTGTGTGGCTACGAGAGAGACGATGAAGAAGAAGAGATCGTGACACTTCCACTAAATCGCAAGAAGAGGATGAAGAAGCTGCTACCGTCATTTTCGGCGGAGGGGAAAGTGAGGACAGCTTCACAGTGGTGATGGAATCGGTGGACCCATATGAGGATTTCAAGGCATCCATGATGGAGATGATATTAGCGAAGCAGCTGCTTGAGGCGAGAGAGTTCGAGCAGCTGTTGGAGTGTTTCTTATCGCTCAATTCGCGTCATCATCACGGGGTCATTGTTGAGGCTTTTTCGGACATTTGGAAGACAATTTTTTTGTAGTACTAGTTGTATTTTGTTTAGTTGCTCAATGGAGTTTTGTATCTTGATTTTTCATTGTTTTTCTCTTTCTTCTGTCCTTCATTTATTTTCTATTCAAACCTGACAAAAAGAAATGTTATCTTTCTTTAACATTATTGAATTAGCAGACATTCAAACCTAGGGCCGGCCCTGAGATTTAGGGGGCCCAAGGTGACCTTCGAAAATGGGGCCTTTTTTACATTGAAAAAAAAAATTTGATGGATAAAACATTAAGTTACAACAACTTTTTTATTTGTTTGTAGCCAAATCTTCATTTTCATTCTCATTCAAACATTCAATAGGCTGTTCAACACCCAAACCTTCATTATCATTCTCATTACATTGATTAAGTTCTTCAATTACCAAATATTCATCAACCAAACATGAACTTTCTATTTGTTTCTTGCTATCAAAAAATTTATCAAGCGCTCCCGATTGAGATTGAATAAAATTTTCTAATTTTTGCTTCTTTTTCCTTTTTTTACATCCAGAAATATACTTCCTAGGAGGCATGACTACTCTATATAATCACAAATCCAAACAAATTCACAATCACTGATCTCTGCAAATAATATACTTTCAGAATTAGAGCGTAACAAAAATTATAGACTTCCACTAAAGCACATAAATTAGGTAATTTTCTAATTTAAAGAACAAATTATATAGGGCAAGAAATTAGGAGGAAAATTAGGGAAAAAATTAGGGCAAGAAATTAGGGCAAAAACTTCCTCCATTTAAATGTGATATATATATATATATATAGAGAGAGAGAGAGAGAGAGAGAGAGACTCACAGTTTTGATGCCCAAAATTGTTAATACTCAGCGTCCGTCAAATATGGAGGAGAGGAGAGGACAGCTGCTTGAGGCGAGAGAGTTCGAGCAGCTATTGGAGTGTTTCTTATCGCTCAATTCGCGTCATCATCACGGGGTCATTGTTGAGGCTTTTTCGGACATTTGGAAGACAATTTTTTTGTAGTACTAGTTGTATTTTGTTTAGTTGCTCAATGGAGTTTTGTATCTTGATTTTTCATTGTTTTTCTCTTTCTTCTGTCCTTCATTTATTTTCTATTCAAACCTGACAAAAAGAAATGTTATCTTTCTTTAACATTATTGAATTAGCAGACATTCAAACCTAGGGCCGGCCCTGAGATTTAGGGGGCCCAAGGTGACCTTCGAAAATGGGGCCTTTTTTACATTGAAAAAAAAAATTTGATGGATAAAACATTAAGTTACAACAACTTTTTTATTTGTTTGTAGCCAAATCTTCATTTTCATTCTCATTCAAACATTCAATAGGCTGTTCAACACCCAAACCTTCATTATCATTCTCATTACATTGATTAAGTTCTTCAATTACCAAATATTCATCAACCAAACATGAACTTTCTATTTGTTTCTTGCTATCAAAAAATTTATCAAGCGCTCCCGATTGAGATTGAATAAAATTTTCTAATTTTTGCTTCTTTTTCCTTTTTTTACATCCAGAAATATACTTCCTAGGAGGCATGACTACTCTATATAATCACAAATCCACACAAATTCACAATCACTGATCTCTGCAAATAATATACTTTCAGAATTAGAGCGTAACAAAAATTATAGACTTCCACTAAAGCACATAAATTAGGTAATTTTCTAATTTAAAGAACAAATTATATAGGGCAAGAAATTAGGAGGAAAATTAGGGAAAAAATTAGGGCAAGAAATTAGGGCAAAAACTTCATCCATTTAAATGTGATATATATATATATATATAGAGAGAGAGAGAGAGAGAGAGAGAGACTCACAGTTTTGATGCCCAAAATTGTTAATACTCAGCGTCCGTCAAATATGGAGGAGAGGAGAGGACAGCTGCTTGAGGCGAGAGAGTTCGAGCAGCTGTTGGAGTGTTTCTTATCGCTCAATTCGCGTCATCATCACGGGGTCATTGTTGAGGCTTTTTCGGACATTTAGAAGACAATTTTTTTGTAGTACTAGTTGTATTTTGTTTAGTTGCTCAATGGAGTTTTGTATCTTGATTTTTCATTGTTTTTCTCTTTCTTCTGTCCTTCATTTATTTTCTATTCAAACCTGACAAAAAGAAATGTTATCTTTCTTTAACATTATTGAATTAGTAGACATTCAAACCTAGGGCCGGCCCTGAGATTTAGGGGGCCCAAGGTGACCTTCGAAAATGGGGCCTTTTTTACATTGAAAAAAAAAATTTGATGGATAAAACATTAAGTTACAACAACTTTTTTATTTGTTTGTAGCCAAATCTTCATTTTCATTCTCATTCAAACATTCAATAGGCTGTTCAACACCCAAATCTTCATTATCATTCTCATTACATTGATTAAGTTCTTCAATTACCAAATATTCATCAACCAAACATGAACTTTCTATTTGTTTCTTGCTATCAAAAAATTTATCAAGCGCTCCCGATTGAGATTGAATAAAATTTTCTAATTTTTGCTTCTTTTTCCTTTTTTTACATCCAGAAATATACTTCCTAGGAGGCATGACTACTCTATATAATCACAAATCCACACAAATTCACAATCACTGATCTCTGCAAATAATATACTTTCAGAATTAGAGCGTAACAAAAATTATAGACTTCCACTAAAGCACATAAATTAGGTAATTTTCTAATTTAAAGAACAAATTATATAGGGCAAGAAATTAGGAGGAAAATTAGGGAAAAAATTAGGGCAAGAAATTAGGGCAAAAACTTCCTCCATTTAAATGTGATATATATATATATATAGAGAGAGAGAGAGAGAGAGAGAGACTCACAGTTTTGATGCCCAAAATTGTTAATACTCAGCGTCCGTCAAATATGGAGGAGAGGAGAGGACAGCTGCTTGAGGCGAGAGAGTTCGAGCAGCTGTTGGAGTGTTTCTTATCGCTCAATTCGCGTCATCATCACGGGGTCATTGTTGAGGCTTTTTCGGACATTTGGAAGACAATTTTTTTGTAGTACTAGTTGTATTTTGTTTAGTTGCTCAATGGAGTTTTGTATCTTGATTTTTCATTGTTTTTCTCTTTCTTCTGTCCTTCATTTATTTTCTATTCAAACCTGACAAAAAGAAATGTTATCTTTCTTTAACATTATTGAATTAGCAGACATTCAAACCTAGGGCCGGCCCTGAGATTTAGGGGGCCCAAGGTGACCTTCGAAAATGGGGCCTTTTTTACATTGAAAAAAAAAATTTGATGGATAAAACATTAAGTTACAACAACTTTTTTATTTGTTTGTAGCCAAATCTTCATTTTCATTCTCATTCAAACATTCAATAGGCTGTTCAACACCCAAATCTTCATTATCATTCTCATTACATTGATTAAGTTCTTCAATTACCAAATATTCATCAACCAAACATGAACTTTCTATTTGTTTCTTGCTATCAAAAAATTTATCAAGCGCTCCCGATTGAGATTGAATAAAATTTTCTAATTTTTGCTTCTTTTTCCTTTTTTTACATCCAGAAATATACTTCCTAGGAGGCATGACTACTCTATATAATCACAAATCCACACAAATTCACAATCACTGATCTCTGCAAATAATATACTTTCAGAATTAGAGCGTAACAAAAATTATAGACTTCCACTAAAGCACATAAATTAGGTAATTTTCTAATTTAAAGAACAAATTATATAGGGCAAGAAATTAGGAGGAAAATTAGGGAAAAAATTAGGGCAAGAAATTAGGGCAAAAACTTCCTCCATTTAAATGTGATATATATATATATATAGAGAGAGAGAGAGAGAGAGAGAGAGAGAGAGAGAGAGAGACTCACAGTTTTGATGCCCAAAATTGTTAATACTCAGCGTCCGTCAAATATGGAGGAGAGGAGAGGACTGAAGGTTTCATCAGTCCAATGCGAGAGAGAGATCACTCCAATGCTTTTCTTTCCATGTTTCTTTTCTTTAAGTAATCCACGTTCTTAGCCTCAGGGTGGGTATTATAAATTATAATGTGTTTCTTGTTTTTAGGCTATGTCAGTTGGGCCTCTAATCTATCATGATATATATATATTTTTTAGGCCCCATATACAATTGGGCTTATAGTATTTGGATTTTTTTTTTATATCTAAAACACAAAATCATATTTCGGGGCCCTATTTTTAGCCCAAATTTGGGGCCCAAGGCGCAGGCCTCTTTGGCCTGCCCTCAGGGCCGGGCCTGTTCAAACCTGACTAATTTTTTAAAAAAATTATTATTTTTTTTGAATCGTACGTGTATTTGCTTCATTAAATTCGCGTCTTTAATCGTATACTCTGTGAGGCATTGTTCATTGGAAAGTTAAGGTTTTTGGTGGTAGAATTCAAAGATTCGACTTTGAAGTACTGGGTTTATTTTAATTTTTTATTTATGGAAATTGAATGTGCTTCAATGGTGTACTGGGTTGTAAAATAATTATTTGATTTTTATTTATCCTTTTAGGGTTAATAGGAAATTTGTTTGTTGCTTGGAGGGTTACTAATTATTTTGGGAGTGAATGTTCTATTCGGGCATGAATTATGCAAAGGAAAGTGGTGAAATTGTTGCAAGCACGGCACTAATCCTGACGCAGTTTGTGAGGCCTTATGGGGGAGGAAGTGTTTTTCTCTGTGGCTCTTTTACAGGGTGAGACTCAAATGCACATGTGTGATTTTGATGTTTTATTTGTTAGCTGCACTGTCTTGTTCATTACTTTGTTATAATTCTTAGTTCAATTGATTGTTATTTGTTTGATTTTAATTGATGGGAAGTTAACTTTTTTCTGGTAAAGGTGGTCTGGCCATTATCTGATGACTCCTGTCAAAGGGTGCCCCACTGTATTTCAGACTATTTACAGCTTACTACCAGGTTACCATTAGGTTGGTTTATAACTTCAGGAGGTTTTGATGATTCCACTCGAGCTGAGTTTAATTCAATAATACCTTGATCACTATTGTCAAATAATTTCTTGTTAAATCATTTTTATTTTTATTTTTTCATGCAAATTTGTCAATTATGTGTGGTGAATGGTGGATGAGTTCATATATGGTAAATGGGTGCCATGAACAAACAAAACATTTACGTTTTTTATGGGCATAGTGAAACTTATGTATGTGCTCGGTGGTAAATTCTAGCAACCCTTTTAGGTATGATAATTGTTCTGATAGATGTTGCCTTTTGATGTGGTTGGATGTGAAAATGGTGCTATAATTTTTCTTAAAACTTGTTTCATCCCCTAAGTTCATGCTGTCATATGCTGCGATTGTCAACACTTCTTCCCATTTTGGTATTTCTCCATGCACCATCTTGTTTTCTTGCAAATAATACTTATTACAAGGGAGGTAATTCAGTTGTATTATTTTCAATGCTTACGGAACAAAGAAGCAAGTGTATTGTTATTAATTGTTCAGATATGGTTTCTCTCTCTTAATTTAATTGAACACAAAGTATAGAAATTTCTTCTCGGCTCAGAAGATGTGTCTTCTCTGCACACAAGAACATAATTATAGCGATCCCGGTTTTCCCTTTATTATTTATTGTATTCCGGACTCGGTTCCGTGGATGTGTGTTGTTGTCTTATTCTCATTGCCGTCCTTCAACTCTTTGTATTTGAGTTTTGGGTTGTGTTGGGCAAGTTTGAAATAGGTTGGTTGTGTTTAGAAACATATAGTTAATGCCCAGATTTTGGCCTCCACGCTCGAATGGGGCTTTTCACGCTCGAGCGGGCCCTTTTGCATTTGTTCCTCCGCTCGAGCGAGAAGTCTGACGCTCGAGCGGGATTCTTCAGCCTTCAGTATTTTCGCAGGTCTGAAATACTGGGTTTGTGCATCGGACGCTTGAGCGTCAACTTTCACGCTCGAGTGGGGACCTTCGTTTGCAGAACTTCTAGAAGTGTACATTCCACGCTCGAGCGGCGCTTTTCACGCTCGAGCGGGAGTCTGTGTCTGACGCTCGAGTGGGGCGTTCCACACTCGAGCGGACTGTAATGTATTTCAGTTCGTGGTGAAGCCATTTTGAATCACTTTTTCAACTCTCTCTCTCTCTCTCTAACTTTCCAAAACCCTCATTTGAGAGCTTCTCTCTCTAGAATACCTTCTCTCTCTACATTTTGATCTTGGTTTAGTGAGACCCAACCTTTGTGTCTTCATTAAAGTGTCGGAGCTTCTCAAGACCTCCATTTTGATCCAAAAAGTTGTGGGTTTGAAGCACTTTCGAGTTTCTTCATCATCTCCTTTGGGTCTCTTCATTTGAGATAGGGATAACCTACTCCTTTCTATGAGTTTTGACATAAATGTGGAGTATTTTGTATAAATGGTGAGTTACGGAAATTTTGGGAAGTTAGGGTTTTGAAACTTGAAATTATAAAAGAGGGGTTTTCTATTTTTGGGGTTCCAAGTGTATGAGTGGTCCCTAAAATGAAGTTATTGTATATGTTTTGACGAAATTTGGCCTTAGGAGCAATATTTGAGAAAAAGGAGGGGGGGGAAGCCCTAAATTAATGTGATTGATTAATTTGTATAATTAATTTGAGAAATATGGAAATATGAAATTGAGTTGAAAATCATGAAATTGGGAAATTATGAGATTGAATGGTGGAGTTGGATTGATTAATCACTCAACTCACCTTTGAAATTGTAGATAATTTATCTGTTTGATAATTTATTATTTGTTTAGAAATAACTGCTTTGGGCTATTGGTGGAGGATAGTCTTGACTGTTGTAGACATTGCATGATAATTAGGTGAATTAAAACTAATCAATTGAGTATGTCATTGAATATGACGGTTGAATTATAACATTGAATATGTTAGAGAATTGGTCATTGTATATGACGACTTGTTTAAATACATTGCATATGTATCTTGTCTGGGAGGAGATAGGGGATGTACTTCTAAACCTGTTTGGAAGGAAATAGGGGATGGACTCCATTGATAACTAAGTTGGTCGGAGTGTCCAGGGTGAAAGTCCCGAAATCTTGATTACGTTTGCATAACGTAGATGAATTGAAGTATTGAAGTGTTAATGATATGAGTTGTAGTCTCATTTTGAATTGAGGTATGGAAGTGTTAACGATATGAGTTGTAGTCTCATTTTAAATTGATTATGATCGAAGTATTGTTAATATGAGTTGTAGTCTCATTATAAACTGTCTGAATGAATAGAGAATCATATCTATAAATTGGTTTGGAAAATGAAACGGAAAGGAATTGAAATATATTTGTGAATATGAATTGGTTATGAAAAAGATGTACATTTGTTTATATGAGTTAGACATTTATCAAATGCTGATGTTTTAGTTTTGCTCATATTTGGTTTAGCGTATCTCTACTGAGTTTTGGCTCACCCTATATGGGACATCATTTTCAGGTACAGGTGATATGTAGCCTCCAAGGTCTTAGCTTGGAAGGTTTTGGGAGTTGAGGACTCTTTGGTTGTTTTGTTATTTTTGGTGTTACATGTAAACTCAAGCCAAGGGCTTAATGTGTTTAGAGTTAAAACTCTCCATATTTGTAACCAAGTGTTGGCTTGGAAAGTTGTAAGCCCGTATGGCATTTATTTTTGTTGTCAACATGTAATACTTTTGGACTAAATACTCTGATGAAAGGAAGTATGTTTTATTCTTTCATGTCTATGGATGTCTTAAATGATTGGTTTATATGTATTATTTTGAAGGCGTTACAATAATGTTGTTGAGCTTAGAAGATGAGTTGATTCTGTCCTAGCTGTCATGTGATCATTTATTTTAAATGATTTATTTACTATTTTGTGATTTTATTTTTAAATTGATGTAGAAGATGAACATAATGTTGTTGAGCTTAGTATTCTTTCTTTTTAAAAGTCCGAAATTAAGAAAAAAATATTATTTTTTTAATGGCTAGATGACACACTTTTGAATTTTAAAATAGGTTAATATACTATCCATTTAAATTTCATAAATCCTTAAATAGTCATATTTTTATTGTTGAAAAAGTATTACTTAATAGAATTTTTTTAAAATTTTAAATAACAACTAAAAATTAATCAAGAAATTTAATATATGAGTTTAAAAATAAATGAATTCGTTTAGTGATTTCTTATTTGTGTGGTTGATTTAAGCAAATTTTTTAATTTTTATTTTATATTTTTAAAAAAAATTAAAAATATTATACTCTTTAAGTATAGTTATGTTAAGTGTATTTAAAAATTAAAAAAATACTTAAAATATTTTTAAAAAATCGATGAAAATAAAAAAATACGGAAAACAAAAAAATAAATTTTTTTTGAAAAGTGAATTTTATAAATCAAAATCAAACAAATGTGTAATTTTAAAAATAATAATAGGAATAATGAAAGAGATTAATGAAAATAAGAATAAAAATAAAATATTATTATGTCCATAGTATAGATATAGATTCTATTAACTCGTATATAAATTTGAATATTTAAAAAATTGACATCTTTAACTCCAAAATATATATAATCTCAGATTCATGAACTACTTTTTTTTTTAAAAATAAAAATAAATTAAGAAACCGTCTACCTTATCGTAAAAAACCCAATAAACAACCACCTATCCTTGGGATTTAAGAATTCTTGACACCCTTTTAATCATTGATTTCTATTGATACATTGATTCATGGTTGGTGATTGTTAACTTCTATTGATATATTGATTCATGATTGACGATGAATTTCTAGAGCCGATTCTTCCTAGTGAACAAGAGGTTCTTGATTCTCATGTCAATCTACTTGTCATTTCATCTTGTTCAAATCTTATATTCATAATAACAGAATTAAACAAGATCTTATGTTCATAATGACAAACTTGAATAAGATCTTATATTTATAATGATAGACTTGAACAAGATAAAATGACAAGTGAATTGGCATGAGTAATCAGGAACCTCTTGATCACTAGGAAGAATTGGCTCTAGAAACTCATAGCCAATCATGAATCAATGTTTCCAAACTATCTTATGGTGCTGCCAATTTCATTAATACCTTTTCTCTTACTAAATCCTTCCCCAACTGGAATTATTGTGGTGTCTTTACTTGTTATAGCGATATTCATCATTTGAGTTTCCTTTTCAAGCGAATTCGTTCCGAACAATGCTTGGTGATTTCTTCTTTGTATGGTCGATGACAATGATAATGAAAATAAGTCTTGCTTTTGTTGAATGCTCTGCTAATTCTTCATTGGTACCCCTGGACAGGGACGGAACTAGGAGAAGACTATGGAGAGCCATGGCTGTAGACACCCCATTTTTGACCGTCCTCAAGACTTGGACGTCACCGTTTGAACACTCGGTGATTATCCATGTTTGTGTTTGTTTGGAGTTCCCGGAGTTCTCGGCTACGCGCCTTGCCTCAAGATCTCCGAACTCGACTGTTTTGTGTCTAGTTTTGCACCAAACACTTGTGTTTTGCCTTGGAGGGGCAGGGAATGCCTTGTGAGGCATCCCCACACACCACCGGCACTAGCTAGAGGCCACCGGCTGGTTTTTCTTGCCACCGGCAATATATATTGCCGGTCGGCACTCTTTGTTGCCGGCCAGCACTCAATTTTGTCAAAATGACATTTTTGCCCAGCCGGTTACTGTTCAGCTGCTTTTGGAGATATTTTCAGACAGTTGTATGGCTTTGGCTTCCCCTCCATACACGTGTATGGAGGGATGCACTTCTTGTTTTGCTTAGTGACTAAGCTTACAAGATTGCCTCTTCTATAAGAGGAGGCCTCCCCCCTTGGCTTTAGGGTTGGCTTTTTAGAGAGAAAACAACTCAGAGAGAGCTCTGGTTTTAGGTCTAGGATTGATACATATCATATCTCTATACCTCTCTCTCTTAAGTGTTCTAGGTGCATTTGTTCATACTATTGCACATCAACACCTAGTGTTTCATCTTTTCTTGGTTTCTGAGGTTCCAAGAGGTTGTTCTTGGTGTTCTTGGCTGGATTTGAGCTCAAGGAAGCAACAACATCAACTCTTGTGAAGGTGGTCAACAAGGGTGAGAAACTCCCCATTTTTACCCCATTTTTGCACTCCACTTTTGCATAGCTTAGAACTGTTTTTGTGCTTAGTGATTAACACATAAAAGTTCTGTTTTTTAGTCCTCTTTATTGTCTATTAAGAGTGTTTTGTGCTTTGGGGAGGTTTGACCACCCTTAGGCCTTGAAAAGGCCTCTTTTTGTGCTATTTTGTTGAGATCCGAGATTTTGGTGTTTGGGTCTCTTCACCACTGAAATCTTGAGGGATTTCAGTGGTGAAGATGATGCCTTAAAGTCCTAAGAAGGAGGGGGTCACCCCCTCTCCTTGATGTCCTTGAAAAGGGCAAGTTTTGCCTCTTGAGGGAGCATTGTGCTTGAGTGTGTGTTGAGCATGTATGGACTGTTATTCATGCTTAGGATATCATGATTTAACATTGCTATGTGTTGGTTTTGGTCCCTTATGCATGCTTAGCATAGTTGCCATGTAATGCCTTGTATTGCCTTAACATGCCTTAGGTTGTTAGCCCTAATTTGAGCATGCTTTAGGCTTAGATTTGTGAATGTTTTGTGCTTATTTTGACATGTTTTAGCTCTGTCCATAGTCATTTGGGTTGATCTTGGCATGCATTATATAGCCCCTTTGCATTTTAGGCTTGCTAGCCTTTGAGCATGCATGTGTAGCATGTGTTGCTTACCTCATTTTGATGGTTTGGAACCATCTAGCATGTCATTTCAGTCCCTTTGGTGTGCTTGTATGCTTGCCTTAGTTGCCTCTTGAATGCTTTAAAAGCATGTATTGAATGCTCCATGTTTTGGTCATTGTGCATGCCTTTAGTTTCAAGCCTCTTAGATGTCATCTAAATAGCCTTTTGGCTTTGTTTTAACATGCTAAAAACATGTTTTTAGTTGTTTAATGCATGCCGTAATTGTCTTGCATAAGTATAGTTCAATGCCTCATTGACTTGCTTTAAGTCTTGGACCATTTGCATGCTTTGTTCGGTCTATTTTGAGTTGGTTTAGCACCACACTTTGACATGATTTTAGAGCTCATGTTGCATGTTAATCATCCATGTTATCTCCTTTCAAGTGTGCTTGAGAGTGGTTTGTTTAATGCCTAAGTTGTGTGCCTTAACATGTGTACATGTGCATGTGTGTTTAGCTCTCATACTTAGCATTTTGGCTACTGATTTTGGGCCTAGTTAGAGTTGCCTAGATCATGTTTAAGTCCACCTTTTATTTGGTTTGCATGCTTGCCTTACATGTTTGCTTGTATGCTTACATAAGCGCCTTGCATTGTCCATATTGCATGCTAGCCAACATGCTTAGGATTTCATTGCATTGACATGCATGCTAGGCCTCTTGAGATAAACATGATAGAGGTTCGGCACCCTTGTTTGTTTATATGGTTTGCATGCATTTGAAATTGAAAGTGCACATTTGGTTCTTTGGGCCATCATGCATGGAAATGCGTGATTGGTGGCCCGAGAATCGAGGCACATCCTCCTTTGAGTCATTAACATGATAAGGAATGTGTTTGATGCATAAATTGCTGGAATTACATTGCCATGCAAGTTTTTGCCCTCTGCTGCTGTGAGTTGCAGGTTCTGCAGACATTCAGTGCCGACCGGCAGTACTTAGTGCCGACCGGCAGTCAATAGATGGCCGGTGGATGAATTCAGTGCCGATGAGCTCAATTCACTGCCAATGGAAGTTCTATTCAGCCGGTGATGAGCCCCAGTGTTCAGAAAGGCATCCCTGAGACTTTGGCAGTGTTCAGAGGAGCAAAACAGGGAAAACAGAGGCAATCTAAGCATGGCAGTGCAATTCCGAGCAAGTCCCGAGCATGCGTTGCATCAGGCCCTCATCTCGAGGCAGTTTACTGCTTTAATTAGATTAATTAATTTATTTGATTAATTTAATGAGTTTGTAATATTTAATTAGCTTGCGTAGTTAATTAATTTGTATATTCTTTTGGTCCCTCTGTGTGAGGGCATATTTGTAATAAGTGTGGGTGAGTGGTGTGTATGTCTTCCAACCCCCACTTCTTTCTCCCTTTTATTTACCTGCTTTGATGGTAGATTAGGGCACGTTTATTTTAGCATACCTTATGTCACGACC
The DNA here is from genome assembly GCA_036172215.1 of Camellia granthamiana. Classification (NCBI taxonomy): domain Eukaryota; kingdom Viridiplantae; phylum Streptophyta; class Magnoliopsida; order Ericales; family Theaceae; genus Camellia; species Camellia granthamiana. The sequence continues at coordinate 4,826,929 of CM069910.1, read as the reverse complement.
CCAACCCGCCCCTAGTAGGATGGTGCCGTGATGGCCAGTAATCCGTAATTACCGAAGGCCAACTTACTAAGATCAAAGACAATCAGAGTATAATGCAAGGGGCATGCAAATGCGGAAGCAATAAACCAAATACAAAAGGGTCCATAAGAGCTTGTGCGTAGATCAAATGAGATACATATACCATATGGTTTACATTCAGTCCAAAAATAACGAAATACAAATTTACAACTTGATCAAAAGGCTTCTCGGCCGACAAGAACAAAATACAGCAATTACAAGCCAAGAAGCATGGTTTTCAAGAGTTGCCGACGTAAGTACAAAAATGCCGACATAAATGCAAAACAGCCGAAGTAAGCACAAAACTGCCGACGTAAAACAAGGCAGCCGACATGTCAAGAGTCCAAAACAAGTCTTGCAAAATAGACTAGGCGTCGCCGCCGTCCTGCTCATCACCTACATATATATAGAGAGGGTGAGTATGACAACTCAGTGAATGGTACAAATAATAAAGGTTTTTGCATGAATAGCCGAGGTCCTTCAAAGCAAAACAAAACTTTCTAAATCATACGAATATTAGCCGAAGTCCTTCTGAAGCAGAATTCATCAAACTTTACCAAATCGAGGGATGAACCATATTCATCTATCAAGTCTTACCATATATCAAGGGATGCTTACCAACATCGGCGTAACACAATCAAAACTGTCAAATCAAGTGATGAACCGTATTCATCTAACAAATCTTACCATATTTCAAGGGATGCTTACCAACATCGGCGTAACACAATCAAAACTGTCAATTCAAGTGATGAACCGTATTCATCTATCAAATCTTACAAAACTTGCAAACTTGTGTGACTTAGGCCCGTAGCCCTTTTCCACCTGATTGTGTGACTTAGGCCCGTAGCCCCTTTTCACCTTATTGTGTGACTTAGGCCCGTAGCCCTTTTTCACCTTATTGTGTGACTTAGGCCCGTAGCCCCTTTTCACCTTATTGTGTGACTTAGGCCCGTAGCCCCTTTTCAACACGTTGGCTTTTCCAAGAAAGGACCGTATCCTTTTTAACACAAGAACTAATGTCACTTAGGCCCGTAGCCCTTTTTGACAAGGTGGTGCTGCGAAAGTTTATAGTCCTCCAGCTAAGGGACTTTCACAAGTAGTGCTGCGAAAGTTTATAGTCCTCCAGCTAAGGGACTTTCATGCTTAGTGCTGCGGAAGATTATAGTCCTCCAGCCAAGGGACTTTTACACTTGACATCAAACAAGGCTCATACTTATTACAAAGATATCATCAAAACAAAGCTCATACTTAACCTTTTATACTTAGTGCTGCAAAAGTTTAGAGTCCTCCAGCACGAGGGACTTTCAAGAACATCATCGAACAAAGCTTATACTCTTCACAAGTAGTGCTGCGAAAGTTTATAGTCCTCCAGCTAAGGGACTTTCCCACTTAATATCAAAACCGGGCTTATCATTGATACATTCGAAATAGGCTAATCATTCATGCTTATCAAAGACTTTCTTCAAAACAAAGCAAGACAAGATTTATCAAAACATTATAACATAGCTTTATTAAAAGCACCACTCACCTAGATCTTCAAGTGCAGGCTCAAAGCAAAGATCAAAATCCTGGCAATCACAAGGCAAACCACATTCTCAAAACAAGCTTCATATGCACATAATGATCTCGGCACTCTCACCGAATCCAAGTCAAAAGCAAAGCAAAGCATGTCAAGAGTCAAAACCCTGTTTTCCATCTCCTGGAAACACACTGGGTACTACCCAGGGCTAGCCGAGGTCCCACACCTCCTTGCCGAGGTGTGAACCTAATGGCCACATACAAAACGAAATCGGGAAAAACCTGGGTTTCCCTTTGAAGAATGCAAAGGACAAAATAATCAAGAACATCAAGAGCATGCATGCGGGAGTTCATAACTAGTACATTCAAAATCTGAGATCCCATGCAAAGAGCTCAAAACATGGACCTGGGTATTCGTACAAGGAAAACATGTAAGAACAAACATCAAAAACATGGTTCTTGTTCCAAACTTTCGGATCAAAACGAGACTTTACTCAAGAACACGTGAACATCAACTTTCTCTTTCAAAACCGACTTCAAATCGTTGCATGGCATGCAAAACAAACACAATCATGCAATGCAGCTTGATAACCAATAAGAGCAATCAAAGTAGAGCAAGAATCTAACCTCAAAACTCGGATCCAACGGTTGGATCGCCAAAGATCAAGACCGAAATCAACTTCTCACTCTAAAACTCTTTCTCTCCTCTTTGAGAGCTTCTCTCTCTAGAAACAAAGATTTGAGACAAAATGATTTGTCTCCAAGTCTGCCGGCTGTCTATACATACAGCTCGGACACGTGGCTCAACCGGGTTGGCTCAGCTCAAAAGGTGACTGATTGATAAGACAAGTCACTGACAAAGCGTACTCAACAAGCTAAGGCAAAGCGCCTCGGCAATCAAAAACATCGGCTAAAGACAAAACCTCGGCAAAGCGTAACAAAGACATCGGTTAAGGAGGACGACACTTACTAAGTCGTGCCACACCTGACCTGGAACAAGACACCAAGTGCAAAGGCACCTCGGCCTGGAAGGTACACTTCTCGGCCTTGGTTCTGAACATCTCGGCAATCATGCCGGAGTGAAGATGGAGGTCAACAGATGGCTCCAGAATAGTTCTAAGTGCAGAGGTTCAAAAGTGGACTACACTGAGCTGACCTCGGCCTCCCACACCAAGCAAGGAACAAGATCAAGCAAGCACACATAACAAAGCAAGCCGAAACAAGATTAATAAGATTGTAGCACATCAAGACAAGGTCTTACATGAATGTATGCAAGTATAGCTAAGTCAAGAATGAGGGTTGTTACATCCTACCCCCCTTAAAGAAGTTTGGTCCCCAAACTTAAGTTACCTTGTTCCGAAAACAGTTCTGGATGTCGAATCCTCATCTCTTCTTCCATTTCCCACGTGGCATCCTTGCCGTAATGCTCTTTCCATTCAACCTTTACCATTGGTATCGACTTGTTCCTCAACTGCCTAACTTGTCTGTCGATAATACACATTGGCTTCTCTTCGTAGCCCATATCCTCATTGACTTCAACCCCAGAGTAATCAATCACATGCAATGGATCCCTGACATACTTTCTTAACATCGAAACATGAAACACATTATGGACTTGGCTTAATTCAGGCGGTAAAGCAAGTCTGTAGGCAACAGTGTTAACCTTGTCAAGAATTTCAAATGGCCCAACATAACGAGGTGCTAACTTACCTCTCTTCCCAAATCTGGAAACTCCCTTCATTGGCGAAACCTTCAGGAATACATGATCCCCAACTTCGAATTCTAACTCATTCCTTCTCTGGTCGGCGTAGCTCTTCTGCCGGCTTTGGGCAGTTTTAATCCTCTGCCGGATAAGTTTAATCTTCTCTGTTGTTACTTGAATCAATTCGGGACCAAGCAGAGCTTTGTCTCCCACTTCGGTCCAACATATCGGCGACCTGCATTTCCTCCCATACAAAGCCTCATACGGCGCCATGCCAATGCTAGCCTGATAACTGTTGTTGTAAACGAATTCAACTAAAGCCAAATGCATTTCCCAACTCCCTTGGAAGTCCAAAGCACAAAGTCGAAGCATGTCTTCAAGTGTCTGAATTGTTCTCTCTGTTTGCCCGTCCGTTTGGGGATGAAAAGCTGTACTAAATCTTAACTCGGCTCCGAAAGCTCTTTGTAGACTCTGCCAAAATCTTGAAACGAACTTCGGATCTCTGTCTGATACAATTGACATCGGCACTCCATGAAGTCTAACAATCTCGTTCACATATAACAAGGCAAGCTGGTCGGCACTGAAGGTAGTCTTGACTGGCAAGAAGTGTGCTGACTTAGTTAACCTATCGACAACAACCCAAATCGAATCCATACCTCTCTGTGTCTTCGGCAAACCAACCACAAAATCCATGGAGATGTGTTCCCATTTCCACTCAGGTATCGGCAAAGGCCGTAGAAGTCCCGCTGGTCTTTGGTGTTCTGCTTTCACTTGCTGGCAATGCAAACATTGGGACACGAATTCGGCGATCTCTCTCTTCATGTTCGGCCACCAATAGGTATTTTTCATATCTTGGTACATCTTGGTGTTCCCTGGATGAACAGCAAACTTGGAATTATGAGCTTCTAACAAAATTTTCCTTTTTAGCTCTAGAACATCGGCCACACACAATCTTCCTTCGAACTTGAGTACTTGGTTCTCAAAAGTGTACCCTGATCTCGGCTTTGTGACAATCTCGTCGGCTATCTTTCTGAAGAATTCATCCTCCATTTGTCTTGTCCTTACTTCATCCACAATAGTCGGCTCCACTGCCATCACAGTCAAACATGCTAAACTTCCAACTGACTTCCTACTCAGAGCGTCGGCTACGCTATTAGCCTTCCCTGGGTGGTATTGAATCTGCATATCATAGTCCTTCAGCAACTCAAGCCATCTTCCTTGCCTCAAATTTAATTCCTTCTGAGTGAATAGGTACTTCAAGCTCTTGTGATCTATAAAAACTTGACAAGAAGCTCCATACAAGTAATGACGCCAAATTTTTAAAGCAAAAACAACAGCTGCTAACTCCAAATCGTGGGTAGGATAGTTCTTTTCATGTGGCTTCAACTGACGAGATGCATATGCTATAACTTTACCCTTTTGCATTAATACACAACCCAAGCCCTTATGAGATGCATCACTGTAGATATGAAACTCTTCATTACCTGATGGAAGTACAAGCACTGGTGCTGTAACTAACCTTGTCTTCAGTTCTTGGAAAGTTGACTCCCGATCTTCGGTCCATTCATACGGCGCTCCCTTCTTAGTCAATTGCGTCAATGAAACTGCGATCCTTGAAAAATCTTTCACAAATTTCCTGTAGTAACCTACCAAACCCAGAAAACTACGAACCTCGAACACATTAGTCGGCCTCGGCCAATTCACTACGGCTTCCACTTTGCTAGGATCAACCGAGATACCCTCTTCATTTATCACATGGCCCAGAAATGAGATGGTAGAAAGCCAAAACTCACACTTGTTAAATTTAGCATACAGCTTCCGGTCTCTCAAGGTCTGCAAAGCAAGTCTTAGATGATTCTCATGTTCAGCTTTACTCTTGGAATAGATTAATATATCATCAATGAAAACGACTACAAACTCATCTAAGTATGGCTTGAAAACTCTGTTCATTAAGTCCATAAATGCAGCAGGGGCATTGGTCACTCCAAAAGGCATCACTAAAAACTCATAGTGGCCATATCTTGTCCGAAAAGCAGTCTTCTCAACATCCTCGGCTTTAACCTTAAGCTGATGGTAGCCCGACCTCAGATCAATCTTAGAAAAGACTCTCGCTCCTTGTAACTGGTCAAGCAAATCATCAATCCTAGGCAATGGGTACTTGTTCTTAATGGTGACCTTATTGAGTTCTCTGTAGTCAACACAAAGACGGAGGGTGCCATCCTTCTTCTTAACAAATAAAACGGGTGCTCCCCATGGTGAAGTGCTCGGCCTAATAAACCCCTTATCCAGCAATTCTTGTAGTTGCAGTTTCAGTTCTCTAAGTTCAGCTGGGGCCATTCTATATGGCGTTTTGGAGATCGGCTGTGTTCCCGAGATGACATCAACAGTAAACTCTATTCCTCTATCAATTAGGTGGCCAGGCAGCTCGTTTGGAAAAACGTCGGGAAATTCACTAACGACTGGAATGTCGGTTAAATTGATACTCCCATCCTGATTACTCAGTATGCTACACAGATAACTCTTACACCCTTTTTGGATTAACTTATAGGCCTTCATAGATGAGATCAAGTAAGGTGGGGGCACTACTCCTTTACCCTGGAAAACAACCTCGGCTAGGTTTGGGGGTTTCAGTGTGACACTTTTCGAGACACAATTAATAGACGCATAGTTGGCTACCAACCAATCCATTCCCAGTATAACATCAAAATAAGCTATGTCCAACGGCATTAAGTCAACTAACAGTTCAACATTCTCAATCACAATAACACATGCTCTATAGATGGATGCAACAATCATAGATTTCCCAGACGGGGTAGATACGGATAACACATGATTAAGGGGTTCTAGTTCTCTATTAATCTTCTCGGCAAATATAGTAGATACAAACAAATGCGTAGAACCCGAATCAATCAACACATAAGCATCTTGAGAGCAAATAGAGAGTGTACCTGACACCACCGCCTCAGCATTCTGAGTGTCTCCTGGTACTAGTGCAAAAACTCTGCCTTGCCTCATCTGAGCTTTCCCAGTATTACCCTTCTGAACGGTACCCGAGGTGCTTTCACCCTTCCTACTGTTATCAGTCTTTGCCTTAGGGCAATCTTTCACATAATGACCCATCTCTCCACACTCATAACATGCTCCGGACGTCCGACGACAAATCCCGAAGTGTTGCTTCCCACAATCAGAGCACGTCGGCTTGGCATTACCTTCCTGTCTCCGGTAACTAGTACTGTCCTTGTTCGTTTTCTTCCTGGCGTCCGACGATGCTCGGCGACCGTCATAGTTCTGCCTCTTTCGCTGATTCTCTCCCGTGCTCTGGTACCTGTTCAAGTTAGCTTCGGCCAGAATGGCTTTGTCCAACACTTGGGCGTAGGTCGGCAGATCGTGCAAGTTAACTCGGTCTTGAATGGGTCCGCGAAGTCCGCTCTCGAATTTTCTAGCCTTCATGTATTCATCATTGGCCATGTGAGGTACAAATCTTACCAATTCAGTAAAAGTGCGGTCATATTCAGCCACTGTCCGGTTACCCTGCGTCAAGGTCTGGAATTCGGTAGCCTTGCGGTTTCGAACACTAAGGGGAAAGTGTTTGTTGTAAAACAACTCCAAAAATCTGGTCCAGGTTAAGTCTGGATGGTTTCCTCGGATCGTCATCCACCATCTGCGAGCATCATCATCTAATGTGAACGTTGCCAATGTTACCTTCTGGGTGTCAGTACTAGGGAAGATCTCAAACAACTTCTCCATTTCCAAAACCCATGCCTCGGCCTTCATCGGTTCTATACCCCCAGAGAATCTCGGCGGTTTCATTTTCTTGAATTCCCTGATCAAAGCAATGGTGCCATCCCCATACAGAGCTGGTTGTGGAGGAGCTTGTGGCACTGGAGGAGGTGGAGGCGGTACTACATTTCGGCCGTTTGTCTGCTCGGCCTGAGTCGAAGTGGCACTAGCAAACTGCTGTCTTGTTTGCCTCAATTCACGAGCCAAACCTTCAACTAATCTTTCCAATCTGTCCATTCGGTCTTCGGACTGATCTCGGCCCAGTGGAGGTCTACCTCTCCTCATGATACTATGAGGATGCAAAGTGTGACTTTTAAGCAAACAAATAAATAACCACATAGACAAGTAGCAAGTAGACATATCAAACAGTGCACACCTTGTTCAAATAGCAAGCATAATTGATGTAATCCTAGCATCTCTCTAAAGGGAACCCTATGCTCTTTAGGACTCAAAGTGTGTGAACAACGTATACTAAGGAACTTGTGCTCTGATACCATTCTGTCACGACCCCAACCCGCCCCTAGTAGGATGGTGCCGTGATGGCCAGTAATCCGTAATTACCGAAGGCCAACTTACTAAGATCAAAGACAATCAGAGTATAATGCAAGGGGCATGCAAATGCGGAAGCAATAAACCAAATACAAAAGGGTCCATAAGAGCTTGTGCGTAGATCAAATGAGATACATATACCATATGGTTTACATTCAGTCCAAAAATAACGAAATACAAATTTACAACTTGATCAAAAGGCTTCTCGGCCGACAAGAACAAAATACAGCAATTACAAGCCAAGAAGCATGATTTTCAAGAGTTGCCGACGTAAGTACAAAAATGCCGACATAAATGCAAAACAGCCGAAGTAAGCACAAAACTGCCGACGTAAAACAAGGCAGCCGACATGTCAAGAGTCCAAAACAAGTCTTGCAAAATAGACTAGGCGTCGCCGCCGTCCTGCTCATCACCTACATATATATAGAGAGGGTGAGTATGACAACTCAGTGAATGGTACAAATAATAAAGGTTTTTGCATGAATAGCCGAGGTCCTTCAAAGCAAAACAAAACTTTCTAAATCATACGAATATTAGCCGAAGTCCTTCTGAAGCAGAATTCATCAAACTTTACCAAATCGAGGGATGAACCATATTCATCTATCAAGTCTTACCATATATCAAGGGATGCTTACCAACATCGGCGTAACACAATCAAAACTGTCAAATCAAGTGATGAACCGTATTCATCTAACAAATCTTACCATATTTCAAGGGATGCTTACCAACATCGGCGTAACACAATCAAAACTGTCAATTCAAGTGATGAACCGTATTCATCTATCAAATCTTACAAAACTTGCAAACTTGTGTGACTTAGGCCCGTAGCCCTTTTCCACCTGATTGTGTGACTTAGGCCCGTAGCCCCTTTTCACCTTATTGTGTGACTTAGGCCCGTAGCCCTTTTTCACCTTATTGTGTGACTTAGGCCCGTAGCCCCTTTTCACCTTATTGTGTGACTTAGGCCCGTAGCCCCTTTTCAACACGTTGGCTTTTCCAAGAAAGGACCGTATCCTTTTTAACACAAGAACTAATGTCACTTAGGCCCGTAGCCCTTTTTGACAAGGTGGTGCTGCGAAAGTTTATAGTCCTCCAGCTAAGGGACTTTCACAAGTAGTGCTGCGAAAGTTTATAGTCCTCCAGCTAAGGGACTTTCATGCTTAGTGCTGCGGAAGATTATAGTCCTCCAGCCAAGGGACTTTTACACTTGACATCAAACAAGGCTCATACTTATTACAAAGATATCATCAAAACAAAGCTCATACTTAACCTTTTATACTTAGTGCTGCAAAAGTTTAGAGTCCTCCAGCACGGGGGACTTTCAAGAACATCATCGAACAAAGCTTATACTCTTCACAAGTAGTGCTGCGAAAGTTTATAGTCCTCCAGCTAAGGGACTTTCCCACTTAATATCAAAACCGGGCTTATCATTGATACATTCGAAATAGGCTAATCATTCATGCTTATCAAAGACTTTCTTCAAAACAAAGCAAGACAAGATTTATCAAAACATTATAACATAGCTTTATTAAAAGCACCACTCACCTAGATCTTCAAGTGCAGGCTCAAAGCAAAGATCAAAATCCTGGCAATCACAAGGCAAACCACATTCTCAAAACAAGCTTCATATGCACATAATGATCTCGGCACTCTCACCGAATCCAAGTCAAAAGCAAAGCAAAGCATGTCAAGAGTCAAAACCCTGTTTTCCATCTCCTGGAAACACACTGGGTACTACCCAGGGCTAGCCGAGGTCCCACACCTCCTTGCCGAGGTGTGAACCTAATGGCCACATACAAAACGAAATCGGGAAAAACCTGGGTTTCCCTTTGAAGAATGCAAAGGACAAAATAATCAAGAACATCAAGAGCATGCATGCGGGAGTTCATAACTAGTACATTCAAAATCTGAGATCCCATGCAAAGAGCTCAAAACATGGACCTGGGTATTCGTACAAGGAAAACATGTAAGAACAAACATCAAAAACATGGTTCTTGTTCCAAACTTTCGGATCAAAACGAGACTTTACTCAAGAACACGTGAACATCAACTTTCTCTTTCAAAACCGACTTCAAGTCGTTGCATGGCATGCAAAACAAACACAATCATGCAATGCAGTTTGATAACCAATAAGAGCAATCAAAGTAGAGCAAGAATCTAACCTCAAAACTCGGATCCAACGGTTGGATCGCCAAAGATCAAGACCGAAATCAACTTCTCACTCTAAAACTCTTTCTCTCCTCTTTGAGAGCTTCTCTCTCTAGAAACAAAGATTTGAGACAAAATGATTTGTCTCCAAGTCTGCCGGCTGTCTATACATACAGCTCGGACACGTGGCTCAACCGGGTTGGCTCAGCTCAAAAGGTGACTGATTGATAAGACAAGTCACTGACAAAGCGTACTCAACAAGCTAAGGCAAAGCGCCTCGGCAATCAAAAACATCGGCTAAAGACAAAACCTCGGCAAAGCGTAACAAAGACATCGGTTAAGGAGGACGACACTTACTAAGTCGTGCCACACCTGACCTGGAACAAGACACCAAGTGCAAAAGCACCTCGGCCTGGAAGGTACACTTCTCGGCCTTGGTTCTGAACATCTCGGCAATCATGCCGGAGTGAAGATGGAGGTCAACAGATGGCTCCAGAATAGTTCTAAGTGCAGAGGTTCAAAAGTGGACTACACTGAGCTGACCTCGGCCTCCCACACCAAGCAAGGAACAAGATCAAGCAAGCACACATAACAAAGCAAGCCGAAACAAGATTAATAAGATTGTAGCACATCAAGACAAGGTCTTACATGAATGTATGCAAGTATAGCTAAGTCAAGAATGAGGGTTGTTACACCTTATGCTATGCATGCGTGCATCCATGCATTTGTTTACATGCACCGGGCTCGGTACATCATATAAACTGCATTGTATTTTCAAATCCAAATTGAATACATGTTATTTGATTGCATCTCACATGCCATGTTTAGGGTTAGCCGAGCCTACTCTAAATTGCATCCTTGCTTGTGATGCATTAGTCATTCTAACATGAGCTAGGCCATGCATGTTTGCTAACTAGTTTATTGTTTTTGGCACGGAGTACGATGTAAGTATTTTCATGCTTTAGCATACCACATGCGTGTGAGTGTTGCCATGACAGTATGCTTACCATGCGGCTAAGTGCTTATGTGAGATAAACTGTTTGGATGCCTGTGGGTGGAGGCTGGATTGCTTGAGTTGGGAAAACTCGTTGAAATCCGTGTTTTAGCCTACTTGCGAGTAGCAAATTCCAAAGCGTTTTCCAAACAAACGGATATGCAATGTTTATTTCCAAATTAGGCAATCTAGTCTATACTTGTTTGCTGTGCGCATAACATAGTAATTCTAGGCCAATAACCGGAATAAGAACGCATAACGTTTTCAAAATTGGATATCATGGTTAGTAGAGGCCGGTCTTCAGACCGGGCGAGAGGGGGTGCTCATAGCTGACCTTCCCCGATCGTACCCAAGCTCCCGAGCCAAGACCACTTTGGTGATGACGGACACGTGGCCTTCGGCACCGAGTCAGGGTTTCCTAAATTTCCCATTTTAAAAAAAATATTTAGGTGGCGACTCTGTATCTGGCAAAGCAGTCCATGTTTGGCACTTCTTTCAAAAAAATCTGTTTTTCTCAAAACGATTTGCCAGAGTTGGACTCTTTGGTTCAGATTAAGAACCGTGACACAAATCGAGTCTGAGCTGTAGCGAGGTCCCCCGCGGACGCGCTACAATGGCCCCCCTGTTTTTGTAAAAATTATTGTTTACCATAGAACTTTAAATATATATATATATATATCATTTTATATATAAAATGGCCCTTCAATATAAAAAAATATATATGTCATTCTTCTTCTGTCTTGAATTCTCTTTCTATTTTACACTAAAAAAGTTTCTTCATCTTATTAGAAATTGCTTCTATGGTATCTAATTTTTTTTATTATGTATATATAATTTATATATATCATATTATACATACATGTGTGTTTTGTGTATATGGTGAAAAAAAAAATTATTTTTCTTTTGGCCCCTCCGATAATGAAATCTTGGTTCCGTCCCTGCCCCTAGATATAATAAAAATAATTGTTTAATAGTTAAAAAAGAATTAAAAAAATACGTAACTAAAAACATAACATAATTCTTCAATAAATAAATTATATTACATATTAACTTCCATTAGAGGATTTACTTCATTATATTTTAAATAACTTAAGTTCTTTGAATAATGATCACAATTATTTTTAATTTTTTTCATTATGTAATTTTGACCTATAACGATAAGAAAATTTTCAATTTTTATGCATTCTCTTAATGTGTTTTTTTACAATTAGGAAATTATCTATCTACTCAAATTAAGTTAATAAAATGTTTCGAACTTGTTTGAATGCTTAACAAAATATACAGATATATTCTCTAATTTTTTATTTTAAAGTTGCCATTTTTTTCATTTTTTTTTTTGGGCAAAGAATATGTCAAAATATTTTGAAAAATAAGTAAACAGAAAGAAAGAGCGGGACAAAAGACAAGGTCCTGATAATGCAGACTTGCCAATTTAGCTATTTTTATCACTGTCACACCTACGATCAAAGAGATTGATAATTGATTCTATAAAAATACACTTAAATTAAATAAACATGCAATAAATTTTAAAATTTAACATAATAAAAATAAAAATTCAAAAGACTAAATATTAGAAATTGACTCGACTCTAATGCGCACAAAAGAGAAGATTTATAAAATATATTATTTCACATAATTGGTGATTCACAATTTTAAAATTTTAAAATTGAATTAGTATTCTTTCCTTTTAAAAGTCTGAAATTATGAAAAAAATTAATCAGTGTGTTTGGTTTGAGTTTATTGGATTAAATTTTTTGAAAACTAAATTTTTTGGTATTTAGTGAATTTTTAAAATATTTTTTTCACAAATTTTTTACTTTTTAAGTATATTTATGTTAGGTATGTCTAAAAATTAAAAAAATTGCTTAAAATATTTAAAAAATTTCAGTAAAAACAAAAAAAAAACACAAAAAATAATAAAGTAGAATTTTCTAAAAAGTATTTTTGGAAAACTCTAACTAAGCAAAATTATTTTTTTTAATGATTAGATGCCACACTTCTAAATTTTAAAATAAGTTAATATACTTTCCATTCAAATTTCGTATATCTAATATAAATCATTAGATGGTAATATGCTTATTGTTGAAAAAAGTATTACCCAATAAAATTGATTTAAAATTGATTTATATTTTTTAATAACTGCTAAAAATTAATCAAAAATTTAGTATGTAAATTTCGAAATGAATAAATTTGTTCCAAACAATTCTTAGTGATTTCTTGTTTGTTTGGTAATTAATAATTAATAAAAAAAATTTACAAATACTTTTTAAATTCTTTTTTTTACAAATATTATATTTTTTAAGTATATTTATTTTAAGTGTAACGCCCTCAAAATAAACCCATAAATCATACAATCTTGACATGCTTAGACATAAGAGAATAAAACATAATTTCATTCATCAGAGTGTTCATTACAAAAGTATTACATATTGACATCAAAAGTAATTGCCCACGGGCTTACAACTTTCCAAGCCAGCACTTGGTTACAAAAAGAGAGTACTAACTCAAAATATAAAATAAGCCATTGGCTTGATTTACATGTAATACACAAAATAATCCCAAAATAAACAAGAGAGTCTTCAACTCCCACAATCATCCAAGCTAAGACCTCGGAGGCGGCATGATACCTGAACCTGAAAATGATGTCCCATGTAGGGTGAGCCAACGCCCAGTAGAGATATGTTAAACATAATATGAGCAAAGACTAGAACATTAGCATTTGATAAATGTTTAACCCACATAAATCATTTCATAATCTATTTCAATTACATGACAAATATGTCCATGACTCATTCCTCTTTCCTTTACTTAACCGGTTTTCGATTCATAAATATGGCTCAGAACCTGGCCAAACAATTCCCATGAGACCACAGCTCATATCAACAATACTACCATACTTCACAATAGATACACCTATTTACTGTATCAATATCACATAAAACACTTCCATACTTCACAATAGATACACATATTCGCTATATCAATACTTCAATAGATACACATATTTGCTGTATCAATGGAATCCATCCCCTATCTCCTCCCAAATAATATCCGGTTTAGGAGTCCATCCCCTATCTCCTCCCAAACCGTGGAGTACATCCCATATTTCCTCCCACATAACACAACGTATATAAGCATCTATCATATACATGTTCAATCAATGCACAAATTTGATGTATAATTCCATTCATCATATTTAATAACTTTCAACCGATTAGTTTTAATTTGCCTAATCATCATGCAATGTCTACAACAATCAAGACTATCCTCCACCGATAGCCCAAAGCAATTATTTCTAAACAGATAATAATTATATCAACAGATAATTTATCAACAATTTCGTAAGTGAGCGATTAATAAATACAACTCCATTATTCCCTCTTATAATGAGCCAATTTCATTATTTCCAACTCAATTCCATATTTCCATAACATTCCCAAATTAATTATATAAATTAATTCATACAACAATTTAGGGCTTTCTTCCCATTTTTCTTTACAATGACCCAAAGGTCCCATATATCATCAACAACATCAATACCATCATTTTAAGACCCAAGATACACATTTATGAGTCAAAATAACCAAACCCCTCTTTATTTATTTTGAAACCCTAACACCCAAAATTACCCAACTTCAACATTACATCAAAATGACCAATAGTTTATGTCAAAGACCATAAAAATGAGTAGTTATCCCTACCTCAAATTCGGAGCTCAAAAGAGAAGATGAAGAAATTTGAAAGTGCTCCAAACCCCAATATTTTCAGATCAAAATGTGGCCTTCAACGAGCTCCACACTTTTTACAAAGGCCCAAGGATAGAAGATCACTCCTATTAGATCAAACCCTAGAGAGAAGTTGGAGTTTTAGAGTGAGGTGCTCTCCAATGGAGGTTTTGAAAAGTAAAAGAGAGAAAGAAAGTGTGAAAAGTGATTTAAAATCACCCAGTTGCCATCTGATATACGACTAGTCCGCTCGAGCGGATAACAAGATGCTCGAGCGTCAAGCACAAAAACTGGACCTGCTCGAGCGCAAGAATACCCGCTCGAGCGCCAAGACACAATTGCAAAACATACCCGCTCGAGTGCAAAGGGAAACCCGTTCGAGCGTAGATTACCCTTTCCTAGTATTTTTACAGACATTGAACACCCGCTCGAGCGCAAAAAGGCCCGCTCGAGCGAAAGGAACTCCGCTCGAGCGTGAAAAGCAAACCTGCAGTACTTTTGCAGAGACACAAAATGCTGGAAGTGTGCAAACTCCGCTCGAGTGCGAAGGGATCCGCTCGAGCGGACCACCAAAAATCTGGGCAACAAGAAATGGAACCAAGGCTCAACTAACCTGTTCGAAACACACCCAACACATCCTAAAATCCAAATATATGGAATTAAAGGATGACAACAAGACATATACAACAATCAATTCCACGGAACCTAAGTCCGGATACAACAATCAAAGGAGAAAGAACCAGGATCGCTATATTAAGTGTATCTAAAAATTAAAAAAAAAAATGTTTAAAATATTAAAAAAATTCAATGAAAACAAAATAATACAAAAGACAAAAAAGTAAAATTTTTTTAAAAATGAATTTTGAAATGAAAACCAAGCAGATGTTTAATTTTAAAAATAATAATAAGAATAATAATAAAACAGATTAATAAAAATAAATACAAAAAAAGATAATATTATTATGGCTATGGACATTTTTAGCATGTAGTGTCTAACAAAAATGTATTATCAACATGAAAATCATGAAATTTTTAACAATCCACTCAACAAACTTTTGGTATTGATATGAATTTTATGAATCTTTTATCCATAAATATTTTAAAAATATCCTATCCATATGATATTATATATATACAAGCCCTAAGTAGTTAAAAAATAAAGTAAAATATATAAAAGAAAAAAAAAATAAGAAAATCGAATCAGAGAAAAATAGACGTGCCACCTAAAAAAGAGTTCAACCAAATGTTAAGATTGAGAATTTGAATTTTTTTAAGAAATCATTACATTTGGTTATATATATAGTATAGATATAGATTCTATTAACTCGTATATAAATCTGAATATTTAAAAAATTAACATTTTAACCCTAAAATATATATAATCTTGCATTCATAAACTACTTTTTCTTTTCTTTTTTTTTAAATTTAGAAAATAAGAAGCTACATAAAATGGTCAATAAAACAAAATATGAAATATTAAAAAGATCTAACTAATCACTTTCCTAAAGCTAAAAAAATCAATTGAAATCTGAGTTTTGCTAACTCTCCTAATGCTTTATCCCTCTCCTCAAGTGCTTGATCCCTCTCCTCAAGTGCCATTTTTAATTCATTTTCTAATGTTGTTTGACACTAGAAGGACCAAGAGGAGAACTTGAGTTAGAACAACTCGGAATGTTGAACGAACCACTATTTTCATTCAAAAATTCAAAAAAACGCTCTCTCTGCCTCCTCTCTAGTCTTGAAAGAATTATATTTTGCATTTGAAAATCCAAATACTTGAACATTTGCAAGATCCCATTTGTCATAAACCCCAGGTACTCGACCATTAAAAACTACATAGAATTTTCCCTGCAAAAATATAAATACCATTTATCTAAAGGGTACTGTTATGATGTGCAACTTACGCCTTACACTTACGTCTTTCTGTTTGCAGTCCTGCTTACACTTTCACCTTCCACTTACACTTTTTGTGTAAGTGGCACATGGTGTGCAACCCTTGAGGGTTGCACACTTAAGAAAAGTCCTTATCTAAATGATAGAGAACACAATAAACAATAATACATAATACAACAAAAGTCAAAATACCATATTATTTCTAATATGTAACCATTTTTTTGGCTGATGGTGCGTAAAAGGAGGAAAAAAGAGAGCAACCAATCAAGAGAAAACACCTATTACAACAAAGGAAATTATTATCTGCAAAACAAGTAATAAGTAATGAACAACACATAGCAACAATATATCTTTTACTCAATCTAGTTTTACAGATTTACTGCAATATCAAATTTAGACTAACAAAACAAATTCAAATTATATGAGTAAAAATAATTGCCCACAAGATTGCTTCAAACCCTCATTTTTTTTTAATTGTCTAATTTTGGTATCTAGTAATTTTTTTTAAGCTTAGATTCAGATAACAAAATCAAGACCAAAAATAAACTTTCAAACAATTTTTTTGAAATTTAACAAATTATGAAATCATGACCAAAAATAATTGCCCACAAAATTGCTTCAAACCCTTACTTTTTTTAATTGTCTAATTTTGGTCTCATAGTAAATTTTTTTAAGCTTAGATTCAGATAACAAAATCAAGACCAAAAATAAACTTTCAAACAATTTTTTTTACATTTAAAAAAAAATGGTTTGACAAAAATAAATTCTTAAATATCATTTTTTAGTTTTTTTTTTAAAACCAAATTAACTTTCAAATTTTAAATAAAAAAATTATGAAAATAAATTTTCAGATCAAAACCAAACAAGTGGCAAACTCATTATTTGTATTTAGTCATCTGTAGTGTACTGAGGCCCTAGAAATTTTCTTGGCCTAAATTGTTGTTTAATTTATTTAGTAGGCTCTGAGTTCATTTAGTAGTTGGGTTTCTTTTTGGGCTGAGGCTCTAGAAATTATGTCGGCCCAAATTTTTATTAGATACAAACCCGAAGGCCTTATAGCAAACCTCAGGGGGTGTATTTATAATTTTCCCAAATAAACAATAAAGAAATTAATATTATAATATGTATGTTGTCTAAGTGGTAAGAGTGTTCTTAGGTTTCGTTTGGGAAGTTAAGTTTGGGGCTTTTTTGGCTATTTTAGCCACAAAAAACAAAATAGGCCTTTAAGTCCAATAAGACAAAATATCACATCCAATCTATAATTATTACATTCTTTCTCTCACAAAAAAATAAAAAAGGCCAAAAAAAGCCAAAATGCAACTCACTTCCCAAACGAACCCTAATAAGACTCAAAATCTTGGATTCAAATCTTGCTCACGCCTTTGAATAATATTTTTTTATTTTAGGATAAGAAAATTTGCCACGTAACAGAAGAAGAAGCCACTACACTATTAGATACCAAGTCATAATGCTCACATATATATAGTAATATAGATAGATAGATATATATATATATATATACTAGATTGAATTGAAAGGTGCAGTTCAAGTTCGTAGGGCCCATTAAATATTTAATTTCGATAATCAGAATAATTTTTTTTTTTAATATATCATTCATATAAAAATTAAACCGATTTGATACTCATGGGCGGTTCAATTTATCGCATTTGTGGTAAACAAAAATTGATGAATTGCCTATCTTTAAAAAGAAAAAAATTAATAACAAATTCAATAAATTAGAAAAATTACAATTATCATATTAAATTTTTTTTTTTTTTGTATGAATTATACATGTGAAAGACTTTACAAAAATAAACTAATTAAATTATTAAAATAGAAATCATAATAGATCTTAACTGTACCTTTCAATCAAATATCCGAATTTGAAACCGGTTATTATTATAGTACGTTTAAATTTTATATTTTGATAATTTTTTAAAATTGAAATATTATTATATGAAATTGAATAAAATAAATCGTTAAATATATGATAGAATTATGTAGTATGATATGTATTATTTTTTGATTTATTATACACCTAATGATGTATTCCTTCCGAATTTATTAAAAAAAAAAAATTATAGTGGGTAAGCTTTTCTCAATAGATAAATCTTAAACAAATACTAAGATAATTATCTCATTAAAAAAAAAAAAAACTACTAAGATAATTCACTAAACTAATAAAGAAGTAGAAGAAAATACACACGCACATAAATCATACTAACATAACAAATGACCAAATTTATTAATAAGTAAATCATTAAGTAAATTAACAATTTTTAATGATATGAAAAATATTTTTCGGTTAACTATTTTGTTAATAAATAAATTATTAAGTCAATTAACGATTTTTAATGATATAAGAAATATTTTTCAATAAACAATTTTGATAATTTATTATTGTATAGGAAAATAGTTTTTTTTTTTTTTTTTCCTTCTTGAGTATTGTGTTAAATTAAAATTTATAACAAATGATAGTTGTAATTTATAGTATTATAAGACCGATTTATATTTTAAACAAATTTTATGGGTGTATTTGTAATTTGTTAAAAAATAAAATATTTATGCTTCATAATTGACCAAGAATGTTTACGTAATTACAGAAAATCTGTTACATAATTGACCAAGAATATTGGCAGAATTACAAAAAAATATTTACTCAATATATAGGCCACCATTAATAAATTATTCAAAATAAATGGGCAAAATTGAAAAAAAAAATACGAATCTCAATCAGTTAAGTGATTCTTTATATATATAGATATGTATTTTATAAAAATATTTTGAGGCGGTTTGACGGCCTTAAGATAGATTACAAATAAATTCTGATTAAAATAATACGGATTCTTTCTTGTAATTTTAGAAATAATAAATTTTTTATTTAATAGAATTTATGAAAAAAATAAAATTTTTACTTTCTCTGCTATACAGTAATAAAATTGCTAGAATTGTTAATTAAAATATATTTTTTCACATTATTAAAAATTATTAATTGATTTAATAATTTATTAATAAAAAGAGTCATAAGGGACAATCTGTATTTTAAGAAAATCTCAATGGTATAATACTGTATGTAATACAAAAATAAAAAGTTATTAAGAAAAACAAATTATATACACTAATTATTGTTTTATTTTTATACAGTTAAATAAACTATTACCATTACATATTAACTTGTTTTGCTTAAAAAATAAAAAAAGTTCTAAAAAAAACAATTCTAAAATCATTCGTTTGTTAAAATGAAAGATAAATTACACAAATAATGCATAAAATATATAACTTATTTTATTTTGAACTATTTAATTTCATATCAATTTCTTAAAAATCACATATTAATCAAATGTAATATTTTTTTATAATTATTGTTAGACTATGAATATTTACATCAACTATATTTTAGACATTAAAGAATGTAATTGTATTTATTATAAGGACAGTACGAGTACGAAATAATTCTTCTCGTATGATCCTTTTGATCAAGTTTGTGCTCCTCTCCAAACGTCATTGCTTTACTTCTTGAAAACACAAAAGTGAGCTAACCGGTGGGTGTGTACCGGATACCTCTCCAATACCTAAGTCAGTAAAATAGACAAAAGCTATGTGTATTCAAGAGTCAAAATTGTGATACCTGTACATAGGTCCTGCTCTGAGCTTTTATAGACTCTGCCTGGCACAATCTTAGTAGGATTCCAACTCTCCTTATAAGAGTCCTCCTAGGAATCACACACCCTACTCACTATCAACCAAGTGAGATGGTTTGTACAATCTTAGGAGGACTCTACTCTCCTTAGCAGAGTCCTCCTAGGAGTCTCATGTCCAAGGATGATGTTTATCCTTAAAACACCCTCATCATTGCAAGCCAAGTGAGATGGCCACTCCCTCATGCTTGGTTTATACATTCTTGACCGAGCTGTCTTATCTTGGTCCCCTGCCATTTGGACCGATAGATCGGAAGCCGATTTATCGAATGCCACCTTGCCGAGCTATACGTAGCTCTGCCCTCATCATTGATGTTACCTCGGTTTACTATAAAACTTCCTTGAAACAGCTAGGTCGAAGCCTCAGTGTCACAACTGACCAGCCTGGCCCAAGACCGAGCTATCAGCCCCTATTCCGGTCCATAGCCCGGCTCTTAATGCGGCCTAATATTCAGAAACAGTGCTTCCTAGCTCGGCCCAATTTGGCTATACAAATTACCCCCTCAATTACCCCTTAATTCCATCTGCGAAGCATGATTGGGATTACTTTTCTCTAGCCGAGCTAAAAACGCTCAACTCTGCCGAACTAGAGAAGTTGTTCGGTCTCACAACTCGTTCAGTCCCAACAAGTCTTGTCAGTTGCTCAGCACGTCATTCCACTAATCTGGCATGTCTGATACCACGTTACCCCTAGGACAGGTGGCGTGCCCCTATTAGCCCCGTTCTACTGTTACAACCGTCATGCCAAAAATTTGAACAGCCCTGCTTTTTTGCCTTTAACGTATATATCTTTCGAGTTTGCAATTGTACGACGAGTCGTTCTTTCTGTGTCTCGCCGAGCAAACTAACTCGGTTTACACTAACCCTGCCAACCTGCTTTGGCCGAGATAACCATCTCTATAGCGATCTCGATTTTCTCTCCTTTGGTTGTTGTATTTCGGACTTGGTTCCATGGGTGTCAGTTGTTGTATATGCTTCTTTTCCCATCATTTAATTTCTTGTATTTGAGTTTTAGGATGTGTTGGGCAGGTTTGTATCAGGTTGGTTGTGATTGGGAATAAATGGTTGCTGCCCAGATTTTTGTGTCTTTGCTCGAGCGAGACTTTTGTCGCTCGAGCGAGCTCTGTGTTTTAGTTCCTTCGCTCGAGCTAGGATTCCTTCGCTCGAGCGAGAGTTGAGTGTTGTGTCTGGTAGATCGAGCGAGAAGTCTTGCGCTCGAGCTTGCGTCTGCGTCTGGTTCTGGACCTGAGAGTTGAGTTTCTTGGCTCGAGCGAGCGAGCTGTATGTTTTGGATTTCTTCGCTCGAGCGAGCTTTTCTTCGCTCGAGCGTGCTTTTGGGTTGCAGACCTGAAGCTTCGAATTGTTCGCTCGAGCGAGGCTTTGTGCGCTTGAACGAGGTGTCTTTGTGTCTGGTCGTTCGAGCGACTACTCCTTCGCTCGAATGAGCTTCGATTATATCAGTTGACAGCAGCGGGATTACACTTCACTTTTTCATCTCCTCTTTTACACAAACCCTAGATCTGACTCTCTCTCTCTCTCTCTCTCTCTACATACCTTCTCTCTACAAATCCATCTAGCTCTAATGTGTTTCTACCCTAATCCCTTTGTAAGAAGTGTGGAGCTTGGTGTGGGCTTCGTTTCAATCCGAAAAATTTGGTGTTTGGAGCATCTCGAGTTTTCACCTTCATCTCCTTTGAGTCTCTTCTCTTGAGGTAGGGATATCCTACTCCATCTTATGGGTTTTGACATGAATTTTAGTCATTTTGAGTAATTGGTGTTGTTGGGTAATTTTGAGAAAAGTTAGGATTTGTTGTGTAATTTATAAAAGAGGGGTTTTCAATATTTTGAGTCTAATATGTGTTAGAGACTTGAAATTGGGGTTGTTTATGAATTATGAGTGAAGTTTGGCCTTGGGGCCAACATTTGAAAATAGGGGGATTAAAGCCCTAATTGAAATTAAGCAATTAATTTGTATAATTAATTGGGGAAATATGGAAATATGAAATTGGGTTATAAATCATGAAATTGGATAGACTTGTGGTAGAATTGTGTGGTTGCATAATTTAATCACTCACCTATGAAAATGTCGATATTTTATCTGTCGATAAATTTATTATTTGTTTAGAGATAACTGCTTTGGGTTATCGGTGGAGGATAGTCTTGATTGTTGTAGAAACAATATGTTGATTAGGGAAAACTGAAACTAATCATCTGGTTATGTCATTGAATATGACGGTTGTGATAATACATTGAATTTGTGTATTGATTGATCATTGTATATGATGAGTGTTTAAATAAGTTGTATATGTATATTGTTTATGAGGAGATAGGGGATGTACTCTATGGTTTGAGAGGAGATAGGGGATGGACTCTCAAACTTGTTTGGAAGGAGATAGGAGATGGACTCCATCAATACAGCAAATATGTGTATTAATTGTGAAGTATGGAAGTGTTTTAATATGAGTTATAGTCTCATTGAATTGTTTGGCCATGTTCTGAGCCATGAATATGAATCGAAACTGTATAAGTGAAGAAAATTGAAACGAAAGATGGATGTACTTGATGTTGGATTGAAAAGTATTGTAAATTGGTTTATATGTGTTAACCATCTATCAAATGCTAATGTTTTAGTTATTGCTCATATCTGGTTTAGTATATCTCTACTGGGCTTTGGCTTACCCTATATGGGACATCATTTTCAGGTTTAGGTGATATGCCACCTCCACGGACGTAGCTTGGGAGGCTGGAGGCTGATAGATCTTTTGTGTTCTCTTTTTGGTATTACATGTAAATTCAAGCCAAGGGCTTAATGTGTATTTGAGTTAGTACTCTATTTTTGTAACCAAGTGTTGGCTTGGAAAGTTGTAAGCCCGTAGGGCATTTATTTTTGTTGTCAACATGTAACACTTTTGTAATGAATACTCTGATAAATGGAAATAGGCTTTATTCTCTTATATCTATGGATGTCATAAATGTATGATTTATGGGTTTATTTTGAGGGCGTTACAACTTGGTATCAGAGCGTACTAGGTTTGAATACTTTGGGTACGTGGGAAGTGGTTAGTACCACAATGGGTTTGTCTCGCTTGTTAGAGACTTAGGTGTAATGTTATGTACTTATGTGATAACATGTTTATGTGACTATATGGGTATGGGATTTAGTTTCTAGGATGTTGATTGGATCCTTGGGTTTCTGGGAGTCCTGTTAGAAAAGCACTTGATTAATGCTGTTTCAAATCGGAACTCTAGCAACGCCTCGGGACTGTCATTATCCGGAAATGAAATTCGTAAGTGCTTATGTGATTATGTGTTTATGTGGAATGAATTACTGTTGTCCAATGCTTTAGGATGCGAGTGAGATAGCTTCAGCACATTTGTGAATGTGCTAATG
This sequence comes from Camellia granthamiana, assembly GCA_036172215.1. Classification (NCBI taxonomy): domain Eukaryota; kingdom Viridiplantae; phylum Streptophyta; class Magnoliopsida; order Ericales; family Theaceae; genus Camellia; species Camellia granthamiana. Next base: position 4,803,474 of record CM069910.1, on the reverse strand, counting down.
TTTTCGTTACCTTTATTAGGATGTCAGGATGAGGACGTGGTGGTAGGCGAGGTAGGCCTAGGAGGCAGGAGATGCCTATACCGGATGAGATTCCGGCGCAGCAGGAGGGTGTTGGTCAGGCCAATGTGGCCGAGCCAGTAGGTTAGCAGGCCATAGGCGCCTTAGCCCGCGAGATGGCATGAGCATTGAGGGAATCCATGGACATTCTCAGAGCTGAGAATCAAGTCCAGGCCCATGTGACTGAGGCAGGGCCTTCTTTTTTGAAGAGGGAGTTTTTCCGGTCTAACCCGGACGAGTTTCTGGGGGATCCTAAGGAGCCATTTAAGGCTGATGAGTGGCTTGAGCAGATGACGAAGACGTTTGAGATGCTTGGCATCGAAGAAGGGGCATTGAAGGTGACCTAGGCGTCTTTCCAGTTGAAGGGAGATGCGGGTCAGTGGTGGAAGCTCATACAAGGTCGTATTGGAGGCACTTGAGAGGCTTTCGTGGATGCCTTTGAGGAGAATTTTTTGTCTCCCGCTGTCAGGGAGAAGTTGAGGGATCAGTTCTGTCAGCTCAAGCAGCTGAGTTCATCAGTGGCCGAGTTTGAGGCCGCATTTACCAGTTTATCTAGGTTTGCATCTGAGCTAGTAGCATCTGAGGAATGCCGTTGTCTTGAGTTCGAGAAGAAGCTAAGACACGGGCTCAAGGTTAGGGTTGCTGGGTCCATGACTTGGGAGTATGGACGCCTTGTGGATGCTGCGGCGCATCTTGAGATTATTATGCATCAAGAGGATGAGAGGATGAGGGGCTCCAAAAGGAGTTAGGATGGCCAGGGGGATGGTAGGAGGCAGAAGGGTTCTAACCCTCAGCAGTCCCAGGGTGCATTTGCGAGATCTACCTTTCCAGTGCCGAGTTCAAGCTCTGGGAGAGGCAGTCAGGGAGATTTTACTTGTTACAAATGTGGTCAGCTGGGCCACAAGTCTCCAGCTTGCCCGCAGATGGGAAGAGGTCACAAAGCAACTTCATCTTCGGCTCGACCTCAGAGCCAGAGTCAGGGCAGAGGCCAGCTGCTCTCTTGTTACCAGTGTGATCAGGCAGGGCACCTGAAGAGGTTTTGCCCGTAGTTGAGTGGCACGTCTGGTGCATCTGGTTCGAGGCAGACTCAGAGCCATCAGCCAGCTCAGTTAGTTCAGGCCTCAAGGGCCAATCACGGAGCCTCATCGTCCCAGTCTGTGCAGCAGTCTTATACTCCGAGGGGTGAGCAGGTAGACCAGAGACCTTCAAGGCGCATATATGCTGTTACCGCGCAGGATCTTGTACCGGCTCCATCTGTTATGAGAGGTACCTTTTTGTTTTGCAACTTGGTTGCTAGTGTGTTGATTGATACGGGTGCATCCCATTCCTTTATATCTGCTGCATTTGCATCTGTTTTGGGGTTGGAGTTAGCACAGTTAGCTTCTCCTATTTGTGTTATATCACCTGTTGGAGGTGAGTTGATTTTGAAACAAGGGTGTCGGGGCTGTGATATAGAGGTCGCCGACCGCCGGCTTCCATTTTCTTTTGTAGTTATGGCCATGTCGGGTTTTGATGTCATTTTGGGTATGGACTGGCTATCGTCATACCGGGCTGTTATTGATTGTTACTGCTAGAGGGTCACTGTATGTACCTTGAGCGGGGATTGTTTCCATTTCTTGGGGGATCAGGTTGGTAGTGTTTTGCCACCAGTGTATGATCCACGAGGGCAGAGTGAGCTTAGTGGTCTTCTCGCTAGCTTTATGAGTAGTGAGTGTGATGAGATCCATATTGAGTTACCCAGAGTGGTTTGTGAGTTGTAACAACCCCCATACCGTTTACCGATAAATTACTGAATTACCTACTGATTATTACTAAACTGGACCACTTATGACTGATAATTGAACCAACTGAAGTACTGAATGGACTGATTGAAAATTGAAATCGAATTGACTGAGCATGTCTATTGTATTGCATTTTTTTATCTTTTCGATCATTTGATTATCTGTTCGTGTTTTTATGTTTAGACTGCAAATTGAAGGCCTTATCGGCGGCCGAACTGAAAATTGTTTAGTGCCTCATGATCAGTGGAATTTTTGTGATTTAATGGTATATTTAACTAAAATGTGATTAGGTATGATTAAACTAGATTAATTTAGGCCAATTAAAGAGTTTGTCGAAATTACACTTTTGCCATTGAGTGGGCTTTGTCTATTCTTACTACTTGAGCCTATTACACACTTAATCAAAAACATTTCATCAGCCTCTTTCTCACACTCTAGCCGACCAAGAGAGGAATAGGGGAGAATTGAGTTCATTTTGGTGGTTTTGCTTGGAACTTGGAGAATTAGCTTGAATTACTTGGAATTGAAGTATAAGTTGACAAATTAAGCTTCCTCACTTCTTATCCTACACCTAAGGTAGATCATTCATTTCCTTATTGTTGTCATTGAACTAAGTCTTGCATGGTTTATGCTTCATTGTAAAATTAAGTCATGAATTAGTTCATACAAGTTGAATTAGAGCATAATTCATGCATGCATGCTTGTATTGTTGATTCTCAAGGTGTTTTCATGGTAAAATTGTACATGCATGTTATTATTTAGGCTTGAGTCCATGAATTCATCATGTTCTTGAAGAAATGAGTCCAATTGGACAAGCTTTGAAGGTTGAATTTGGTTTGAATCCATGCATGTTTGCATTTCTCCATGTTCATGAAAAATGGGTTTGAAAAATGGTTTTAATTGACTCATCTTTGGGGCTTGAATTCATAAATTGAGCTTTGAAACTTGTTATACATTGAATCTAGATGTGTTTTCCAGAATTTGGGCCCAAGAGGTCGAGTTTTGAGTGAAAGAATGCTTGGTTTGAGCTTAGGAGACAAATTTGGAAATTCCAGAATTTGGCTTCTTCGCTCGAGCGACCAACCTTTGTTCGAAGCTACGCTCGAGCGTGGGATTGGTGGCTCGAGCGTAAAATTCGAGCATCTAGTACTTTTACTGTTTCAGCAGCTCGCTCGAGCGAAGGATTTCTCGCTCGAGCGAAGCCTTTGATTTTGGAAGCTCGCTCGAGCGAAGGAAGGCTCGCTCGAGCGAGGCTCCTATTTTCAGCAAACTTTGCAAAATGTTTTCTAAGTGTATTTTTGCATCCTCATCCCATTCTAGGCATTCTTAGGCCTAGTTTAAGACATCTTAATGAGGATATAGATGTAGAACACACCAAGGCAAATTAGGAATTAAGTTATGATATTTCCCAACTGTGTAGCTTAGTGTGTGTTCAACCTGTGAACTGTGTAGGGTTGGCGACTGGGGAGTCACGCTCTAGTATACTGTAGCCCAAACTCTGTGAGTAACAATTGTGTAAAGATATGTTCAACTGAGAATGTTTTCTGACTGTTTACCAAAACTGTTCCTGACATAATTATTGTTAATTGATTGAATGTATGTCCTATATTCTGAAATGTATTGTGGCATCCTTAGCAACTATGGTATACTGTTATTGTTACTGTTACAGAGATCTCTGTCGGCTCCCTCGTGGAACCATTACTGTTTACTGATTGATGGCCATCACTACTGTTTGGTCTTTAAGACCTATTGTTTACTGCTATGCTAATGGATGTACCACATATGACTGAATAACTGTTCTGACTGAAAGACTGAAATACTGTTTAATGAACTGTTTTCATTACTGTAAGGACATTTCATTCTTAACCTCTTTACGCATTATGTTATTCACTAGGCTTTAGCACACTGTTTATATATATATGTAGGTGCTCAGCCACCAGATCGGAGCTAGGAGCGTGGGTTAGACTCCAGTTTTGTCAAGCCAGCCTATGTGCCTCACTGCGAGGTTCCGAGTTGCCATGTTATGGCTTTGGGGTGTTTTGTTTTTCCCCCCGTCTGTCTCCGTACTGTTTTGGATTACTGTATAGACTGTCAGCTGCTAACTGTACTGTTATCAAGGGATTAGGTCCCTTTACTGTGCGACTGTAAATCTTTGTATAGACTGTACTGTTTGAATGTGTGAATGCATGAAAAATCTTTTTGGCATACAGACTGTCACAGCTCAATGGACATTATTTATTTACTGTATTGGCTTCCGCCAGGCCCTGAACTCTGTTTTACTGTACTACTGTTAAGCAGGCCTTCGGTAATCTTGGATTACTGGCCGATTACGGTGCTAAACCCATAGGGCCGGGTTTGGGTCGTGACATGAGTACTCGGACCTCTTTCCCGAGGATCTTGTTAGTTTGCCACCCCATCGAGAGGTGGAGTTTTCTATTGATTTAGTGTCTGGCACGGCACCGATTTTCATGACACCGTATCGTTTTGCCCCAGCCGAATTAAGTGAGTTGAAGATTCAACTCCAAGAATTGCTAAATAAGGGCTTCATTCACCCTAGTACTTCGCCGTGGGGAGCACTAGCCCTCTTTGCTAAGAAGAAAGATGGGGCTTTGAGACTTTGTATTGACTACCGGAAATTGAATCGGGCTACGGTTAAGAACAAGTACCCTACGCCTCGTATAGATGATCTGTTTGACCAGTTGAAAGGGTCCCGTTGTTTCTCTAAGATAGACTTGAGATCGGGTTACCATCAGTTGAGGGTTAGGAAGGAAGATATTCCGAAGACGGCATTCCGTACGCGGTATGGCCACTATGAGTTTCTGGTGATGCCTTTTGGGCTCACCAATGCACCAGCAGTGTTTATGGACTTGATGAACCGGATCTTCCGGGAGTTCTTAGATCGCTTCGTGGTCGTCTTCGTGGACGACATTCTGATTTATTCACCTTCGGAGGAGGAGCACGAGGAACACTTGAGAGTGGTGCTTGAGTTGCTTAGTGCTCATAAGCTGTATGCTAAGTTTGGAAAGTGTGAGTTCTGGCTAAGAGAGGTTAAGTTCTTAGGCCATGTAGTTTCCGGGGAAGGAGTGTCTGTTAATACATCCAAGATAGAGGCAATGCAAGATTGGGCACAGCCTAAGAGTGTTTTTGAGATCTGCAGTTTTTTGGGATTAGCTGGGTATTACCGCCGATTTATGAAGGATTTCTCTAGGCTAGCTTCGTCGTTGGCTAGATTGACGCGAAAAGGGGTCAAGTTTGTGTGGAGTGAGATTTGTGAAAAGTCGTTCCAAGAGTTGAAAGTTAGACTTACTACCGCTCCAGTTTTGATTATTCCAGAGAGAGGTTTGGGCTATGCGGTGTATTGTGATGCTTCATGAGAGGGTTTAGGTTGTGTGTTGATGCAAGAGGGGAAAATGATAGCCTATGGCTCAGTTGAAAATACACGGGAGGAATTACCCTACACATGACCTAGAGTTAGCAGCTGTGATTTTTGCCTTAAAGATTTGAAGGCACTACCTTTATGGTGAGAGGTTCGAGGTGTTCTCGGATCATAAGAGTCTGAAATATCTGTTTACACAGAAGGACTTGAATTTGAGGCAGAGGAGGTGGATGGAGTTTATTGAGGATTATGACTTCGAGTTGCATTATCATCCGGGAAAGGCCAATGTTGTGGCCGATGCCCTTAGTAGGAAATCCATTAGTGATGTAGCTTGTATAGTCATCCGGGAGTAGGAGATGTTGGGTGCACTTGGCGAGTTTGATTTGCTTCTGGGTGAATCTGTTGAGGCTGTGGCCCTGTTTTCTGTAGTTGCGCAGCCTACACTTGTGAATCGAGTGTCAGAGGCACAGAGAGGTGACCTTGAGGTAGAATCCCTTCGGGAGAAGATCTCCGGTAGGAAGGCGGAGAAGGGTTTGACTGTGTATCTTGACCTGAGTGTGAGGTACCGGGACCGTTTGTTTGTGTCGGAGTCTTGTAGATAGGAGGTACTCCAAGAGTTTCACCATTCACGCCTTGCGGTGCTTCTAGGAGGCACTAAGATGTATCATGATTTGGGTTGCCAGTTTTGGTGGCGAGGTATAAAGAAGGATGTGGCTGTTTTTGTGTCTAAGTGCCTTACTTGTCAGCAAGTGAAGGCCGAACATCAGAGGCCAGCGGGTTTGTTACAACCCTTACCTATTGCCAAGTGGAAGTGGGAGCATGTCACGATGGACTTCGTTGTAGGTCTTTCGAGGACTCAGCGGGGTAGTGATGCTATTTGGGTAGTTGTAGACCGGTTGACTAAGTCGGCGCACTTTATCCCTATGCGCGTGAGAGACTCGGTAGATCATCTTGCCGATTTATATATTCGAGACATAGGCCCCGTTTGGTAGAGCTGTGGGAAAGTGATTATAGCTTATAACTTAACAGCTTATAACTTATAGCTGTGAACATAAACTGATTTTTAACTTATAAATTAAGCTTCTCCTCCCCCACTCAAAGAACAAGTTGATTTTTGACTTACAAAAAGCTATAAGCTGTATTGTTATGCTGAACCAAACACATCAAAATAGCTTAAATTAAGCTATAAGCTGAAAATAAGCCCTACCAAATAGGGCCATAGTGAGGTTGCAAAGGGTCCCAGTGTCGATCGTCTTAGATAGAGATCCACGTTTTACTGCTAAGTTGTGGCAGAGTTTGCAGAGTGCCTTGGGCACTAGATTGACCTTTAGCACGGCTTATCATTCTCAGACTGACGGGCAGGCCAAGCGTACTATTCAGATCCTTGAGGATATGCTTCGAGGTTGTGTCCTTGACTTTAGTGGGTCGTGGGAGAGGCACTTGCCCTTAGTAGAGTTTGTCTACAACAATAGTTTCCAGTCGAGTATAGGTATGGCACCGTTTGAGGCCTTGTATGGCCGACCGTGTAGGTCTCCAGTGTGTTAGGCCGAGGTGGGTGATGCACCTTTATTGGGCTCGGAGTTGGTTCGGGAGACGACGGAGAAAGTTGAGCTTATCCGTAAGAGACTCGTTACAGTCCAGAGTCGCCAAAAAAGTTATGCCGACCGTAGGAGGAGGCCTTTGGTATTTAAGGTGGGTGATCACATCTTTCTGAAAATATCACCTAAGCGGGGTTTGATGAGATTTGGGAAGAGTGGGAAGTTGTCCTCTCGGTTTATTGGCCCTTTTGAAATCCTTAAGAGGATTAGCGAGGTTGTCTACCGTTTAGCTTTGCCGCCACAGTTGTCCAGAGTGCATGACGTGTTTCATGTTAGTATGTTTCAGAAGTACGAGCTGGATTCGTCACATGTATTAGATTAGACCGACTTAGAGGTTGATGAGGAGGCCTCATATGAGAAGAGACCGGTGCGGGTCTTGGATAGGCGGGATCAAATCTTGCGAGGCAAGACGATACCCTTGGTAAAAGTTTTGTGGAAACATCACAGAATTGAGGAAGCCACTTGGGAACGTGAGTTGGATGTCCGTGAGAAATATTCGGACTTGTTTGTTAATGTTTAACCATGTATTGGGAATTTTGTTGTATTGATAAACTTTAAGAGCATTGAATATGTCTTAAGTTGTAAAACATTATATATGTTTTGATTTATGAAAATATCATGGAATATGCCTTGAGAATGGAAATTTATTTTAACATTGTGTATGTTAAATATATTGTAGAAATGCAAGTATGTTATTAACATTGAATATGTTATAAAATTGTGGAATATGATATTGGAACTTGTTGAAATTCAAAGGAATGTATGTTGATAATGCATATTGAATTATGTTGTGAATTGCCTCTTGAAAAGAGATAGGATGACCGGTAATGGGTCAGGATGTTGAATATTGAATTGTAATGTTGTTGAGAATTGAGTATCACAATTTCAAAACTTGTAACCAATTTCGAGGACGAAATTCTTTAAGGAGGAGAGGTTATAGCGATCCCGTTTTCTCTCATTTGGTTGTTGTATTCCGGACTTGATTCCGTGGGTGTCAGTTGTTGTATATGCTTCTTTTCCCGTCCTTTAATTCCTTGTATTTGAGTTTTGGGATGTGTTGGGCAGGTTTGTATCAGGTTGGTTGTGATTGGGAACAAATGGTTGCTGCTTAGATTTTTGTGTCTTCGCTCGAGCGAGACTTTTGTCGCTCGAGCAAGCTTTGTGTTTTAGTTCCTTCGCTCGAGCTAGGATTCCTTCGCTCGAGCGAGAGTTGAGTGTTGTGCCTGGTGGCTCAAGCAAGAAGTCTTGCTCTCGAGCTTGCGTCTACGTCTGGTTTTGGACCTGAGAGTTGAGTTTCTTGGCTCGAGCGAGCGAGCTGTATGTTTTGGATTTCTTCGCTTGAGCGAGCTTTTCTTCGCTCGAGCATGCTTCTGGGTTGCAGACCTGAAGCTTCGAATTGTTAGCTCGAGCGAGGCTTTATGCGCTCGAGCGAGGTGTCTTTGTGTCTGGTCGCTCGAGTGACCACTCCTTCGCTCGAGCGAGCTTTGATTATATCAGTTGACAGCAGCGGGATTACACTTCACTTTTTTATCTCCTCTTTTACACAAACCCTAGATCTGACTCTCTCTCTCTCTCTCTACATACCTTCTCTCTACAAATCCATCTAGCTCTAGTGTGTTTTTACCCTAATCCCTTTGTAAGAAGTGTGGAGCTTGGTGTGGGCTTCGTTTCAATCCGAAAAAGTTGGTGTTTGGAGCATCTCGAGTTTTCACCTTCATCTCCTTTGAGTCTCTTCTCTTGAGGTGGGGATATCCTACTCCATCTTATGGGTTTTGACATGAATGTTAGTCATTTTGAGTAGTTGGTATTGTTGGGTAATTTTAGGAAAAGTTAGGGTTTGTTGTGTAATTTATAAAAGAGGGGTTTTCAATGTTTTTAGTCTAATATGTGTTAGAGACTTGAAATTGGGGTTGTTTATGAATTATGAGTGAAGTTTGGCCTTGGGGGCAACATGAAAATAGGGGGATTAAAGCCCTAATTGAAATTAAGCAATTAATTTGTATAATTAATTGGGGAAATATGGAAATATGAAATTGGATTGAAAATCATGAAATTGGATAGACTTATGGTAGAATGGTGTGGTTGGATAATTTAATCACTCACCTATGAAAATGTTGATATTTTATCTGTCGATAAATTTATTATCTGTTTAGAGATAACTGCTTTGGGCTATTGGTGGAGGATAGTCTTGATTGTTGTAGAAACAGTATGTTGATTAGGGAAAACTGAAACTAATCATCTGGTTGTGTCATTGAATATGACAGTTGGGATAATACATCGAATTTGTGTATTGATTGATCATTGTATATGATGAGTGTTTAAATACATTGTATATGTATATTGTTTGGGAGGAGATAGGGGATGTACTCCATGGTTTGAGAGGAGATAGGGAATGGACTCTCAAACCTATTTGGGAAAAGATAGGGGATAGACTCCATTAATACAGCAAATATGTATATTAATTGTGAAGTATGGAAGTGTTTTAATATGAGCTGCAGTCTCATGTGAATTGTGAAGTATGGAAGTGTTTTAATATGAATTATAGTCTCATTGAATTGTTTGGCCAGGTTCTGAGCCATGAATATGAATCGAAGCTGTATAAGTGAAGGAAATTGAAACAAAAGATGGATGTACTTGATGTTGGATTGAAAAGTATTGTAAATTGGTTTATATGTGTCAACCATCTATCAAATGCTAATATTTTAGTTATTGCTCATATCTGGTTTAGTATATCTGTACTAGGCTTTGGCTCACCCTATATGGGACATCATTTTCAGGTTCAGGTGATATGCCACCTCCAGGGACGTAGCTTGGGAGGCTCGAGGCTGATAGATCTTTTGTGTTCTCTTTTTGGTATTACATGTAAATTCAAACCAATGGCTTAATGTGTATTTGAGTTAGTACTCTCTTTTTGTAACCGAGTGTTGGCTTGGAAAGTTGTAAGCCCGTAGGGCATTTATTTTTGTTGTCAACATGTAATACTTTTGTAATGAATACTCTAATAAATGGAAATAGGCTTTATTCTCTTATATCTATGGATGTCATAAATGTATGATTTATGGGTTTATTTTGAGGGTGTTACAATCTCGGTCCAAGAATTCAAAAATTTGTTGGTCAAACCTGCCAACTTGCTTTGGCTGAGGTATGCATCTCGGTTGAAGAATCCAAAAAAATTTGTTGGTCAAACCTGCCAACCTTCTTGAGCCGTGATCCTTATCTCGACTGAAGAATGAAAAAATTATTAGTCAAACCTGCCAACCTTCTTGAGCCTAGATCCTTATCTCGGCTAAAGGAAGAAAAAAGTGTTGGTCAAACCTACTAACCTTCTTCAGCCTTGATCCTTATCTCGGCTGAAGAACAGGATATGTTTAGCCCGACTTGCCAAACTTCCATTAGCCTAGATCCTTATCTCGGCTGATGGACTAGATGTTGGTCAAACCTACTAACCTTCTGCAGCCTTGATCCTTATCTCGACTGATGGACTAAATGTTGGTCAAACCTGCCAACCTTCTGAAGCCTAGATCCTTATCTCGGCTAAAGAATGAAAAAAGTATTGGTCAAACCTACCAACCTTTTTTATTGCCCCTCAGTCGGGCATAGACTTATCAGAAAGAGTTGGCCAAACCTACCAACCCACTTTGCCCCTAGTTGGGCAAAGATTTTTTACTTAGTTAGTCCTTTTTGTCGACCGTGCTAACTTTTGTCGAAGGTGTTCTATCCGACATCGTTGTTTGTATCGGACTCTGCCTTGGTGCGCATCCCATCTTCCTCTACCAAGATGTGTTGGTGCACTCTCTCCATCAGGGCTTCCATAGTAAGAGGCGGCGTCATTGTCATTGAATCCCTCAACTTATGACCCACTGGCAGACCCCACTTGTACTCTGCAATAGCTAGGTTTGTAGGGCAATTTTCAATTTGATTAAAAATCTCCCAATATCGGTTGTTGTAAGATTTTAGTATTTCTTTCTCGTCCATGTCGATGGAGAGCAGCTGGTCTATCTCTACCGGTGTCTTGGTGTTTGTTTTCAACCTGGTAACAAACGCCTTCGCTAGTTGTGCCTATGAAGCTATGCTACCTTCTGGCAACCTTTCAAACCACGTTAAACCCAGGTTGCCAAGGCTAGAAGGAAACATGATACACATTAGAGCCTCGTTTCGCCGATATACAGCCATAACCTGACGAAAGTGGCTCAAGTGCATGTAAGGGTCTGACTTCCCCTCATAAGTACTGAATTTAGGCTGGTGGAAGCCTGAGGGTAATTGTGCATCCTCTATTGCCGGAACGAATGGCGAGCTCTGTAATCTTGCTAGCGCTTTGTTTGTTGGTTCGTAAGCAAGGCGTGGTACTGGCATTCCAACCTCGACACTCCTATGTGTCCTAGAAGCTAACTGTTGTAGTGCAGAAACTCTGCGAGGGTCGCGAGCTTGAGTGTCTTCTCTCATTTGAGCCCTTTCCTCTAGCATCGTCCGCAAGTCTGCCGACCTAGGCAACTCTGTGTGCCTAGATGTCGTTTGGTGCGAATGCGAGAGCCGATAACTGCTTCCCTCCATATAAGACCTTTCAGTCCTCGTTCTCTCAGACCTGGAGTAACGAGTCTTGGAAGTCCTCGATTGTGTATCGCCTGTCCGGAGGCTTCTACTTTCAGTTTGTAATGGTGTGACTTGCTTGTCACCATCTTCTGAGTGGTAAAAGCGTGTGTTGCCTTTGTGCCCCTCTTCTGTTGCCACTCCTTCGCCTTTTATCTGGTGCTTCATAGTCTCCATGTCAGCCACCATTCTTCTTATTACTTCGTCTTGCTTCCTTACGCGATCTTCTAGATCCTGAGAATCCATCCTCCGCCTCTGTCTATCAGGGCTTTGAGAGCGATGTAGACTTGAGCCCCATCTTTTTTGCGCCTCTCTTCGTGGATTCTGTCGCTGGGGATCTAATTCCGCCATGGGTGGTACATAAGGCAAGCCTTCGCACCTTACGCTCCGTCCCGGGGTCTGCCCATCAATAGCAGAATGTGGTAAGTCTTCGTTATACGCCATTGATTTCAACTAAAGAGGAAAACTCGATCAAAAGGTTTTGTTCTTTGTGTTTTCCCACAGACGGCGCCAATTGTACGAGCACGAAATAATTTTTCTCGCATGATCCTGTTGATCAAGTTTACGCTCCTTTCCAAACGTCGTCGCTTTACTTTCTGAAAACACAAACGTAAGCTAGCCGGCAGGTGTGTGTCGAATACCTCTCTGATGCCTAAGTCAGTAAAATAGACAAAAGCTATGTCTATTCAAGAGTCAAAATTGTGATACTTGTACATAGGTCCTGCTATGAGCTTTTATAGACTCTGCTTGGCACAATCCTAGTAGGATTCCAATTCTCCTTATAAGAATCTTACTAGGAATCACACACCCTACTCATTATCAACCAAGCGAGATGGTTTGCACAATCCTAGTAGGACTCTACTCTCCTTAGCAGAGTCCTCCTAGGAATCTCATGCCCAAGGATGATGTTTATCCTTAAAACACCCTCATCACTGCAAGCCAAGTGAGATAGTCATTCTCTTATGCTCGGTTTATACATTCCTGACCGAACTGTCTTATCTCGGTCCCTTGCCATTCAGACCGATAGATCGGAAGCCGATTTATAGCATGCCACCTTGCCGAGCTATACGTAGCTCGGCCCTCGTCATTGATGTTATCTCGGTTTGCTACAGAACTTCCTTCAAACAGTTAGGTCCAAGCCTCAATGTCACAGCTGACTAGCTTGGCCCAAGACTAAGCTATCAACCCTTATTCCGGTCCATAGCCTGGCTCTTAGTGCAGCCTAATATTCAGAAACAGTGCTTCCTAGCTCGGCTCAATTTGGCTATACAAATTACTCTCTCAAGGACAATTCTTATGTATGTAAATATATATCATATATATTTACGTAAATTCTTATAAATATACATAAATTATCTTATAAAATCGTACAAATTTTATAAATATTTAACTTATAAAAATTTAAGAAATTATAACTTATGTATATTTGTAAAAATTTATATGATTTTATTAAATAACTTATGTATATTTATAAAAATTTACACAAATACATATAATATGTACCTTACATATCCAAACATCCTAAACCCTTCCCTTATTATAAATGAAAAATTAAGATTAAAACGAAATAAGTCTGTTTGGTAATTATTTCATTTTCAATTTTCAGTTTATATTTATAAAAATTTTAAAAACTATTATAAAAACTTGTTTGATAATTTTTTTGATTTATAAATGGTTGTCTTAGTTTATAAATGGTTGTCTTAGTTTATAAATTTGTTATTAGTGCTGCTCAGCCAGCTATTGCAAACTATCCCTTACAACTTTACTTCCAAATCTCGGTGTTGTTTCATTTGACTATGATTCTACAATGGTCGTAGCAGATCTCCCAGGTTTACTTGAAGGAGCACACCGAGGTTTTGGTTTAGGCCATGAGTTTCTCCGGCACACAGAAAGATGTTCTGCTTTGGTATAAACCCTCTCATAAATTGTGCTTGCTCTGATACAATTCACTAAGATTTTGAAATAGCATTGCTTTATAGAGTAATTACTGAAGAAAGATGTCATAGCTGTACATTTTGTTTCTTGCTTTTGAAATTCGCCACACAATGTTATTTTGTGAGATTGTGAAACTAGAGTTTTTATTCTTACTTCAGATGTAGAGTTATTCTACTTCTATTTTATTTGCGGACTAATAGAACTATTATCAATATGGAACCTTAGGTACATGTTGTTGATGGTTCATCACAGCAACCTGAATATGAATTTGATGCAGTTCGTCTTGAGCTAGAACTGTTCAATCCTGAACTTGCTGAAAAGCTGTATTTAGTTGCCTACAACAAAATGGATCTTCTGGAGGCATCTGAAAGGTGGGTATCATTCAAGGAAAACTTGCAAGCTCGTGGCATTGAACCTTTTTGCATGAGTGCTGTTATGAGAGAGGCTACTCATGAAGTGATCTGTGCTGCCTATGAGCTTGTACGAAAAAGAATGGAAGACAATAAGGAAGAAGGTTGGAAATTTATCTTATTTTCTTCATTAGAATGCATTGTGTATATCTATTTATATGTGCATCTAATGTGCATGTGCTTATGTGCACATTTCTAACGATACCAATAAAGAGTATCAATATGCATTGGGGTTGTCCTTTGCTGTGATTGTGGGATTTATTTATGATTTTATTATGTGTGTGTGTGAGTGTGTGTGTGTGTGAGAGAGAGAGAGAGAGAGAGAACAGATGAGACAATCAAAACATTACATATAGGGTTATATATGTATATATTTGTTTATATACATTTACAATCTTCTACTTCTTTTGTGTTGCCTTTGGGTGTCTGACAGGTTGGAATAATCCAGTAAACTTGAACCATGTGGCTGATATGGTGCAGAAGCAGCGAACTGCCCCTATTAATGAGTTTGAGATCTCTCATGAAAGCAGTACTAATACGTGGCATGTAGTTGGATCTGGGTTACAACGTTTTGTTCAAATGACAAACTGGCGGTATGTGTACATTGCACATTACGTGCATCTATAGCTATTGCCTTTATACCCTTTCTCCTCTTTTCTTGCTGTCATTGTCTTGTGGTGAGTCTTCCTGTCTTGTTCTATCAGATTTATAGTTGCAAATTGCAAATTATCAGTGCATAGCTCATGATACTGAATGCATTTGTCATATTCCTCATACTGAGTGCATAGCTCATGTTCTATCAGATTGAGACATGCACAACCCAGCTTTGAACAAAAATATTTTGCCTGAAACTGGGTCTTTGGATCATGTTGGATTATTCATTTTGATTGAGTAAAAATTCACTAACAATATTTGGTGTGATCTACACAAAACATTAATTTTGTGAACATTCCTGGTTTTGATATTACCTGAATTTGAATTTCAACAGGAATAGGAATATTCTATACAAACCTATTTTGCTTTGTTTATCTCTGTTCAGTGTTTTTTCTCTTAGTTTTCTTTTTTCTTTTTTCTTTTTTTTTTTAATATTTTAATATTTTATTATTAATTATTTCCTCATGATAATCCATAGACATAACCATTTATTCAGAGGCTGGGAAGCCATGTGTGGACAATATACATGTCACTATTAGGGGTGCATAGTATTATATTATGACATTGTTTTCTTGTTCCAAATTTTATGCGCTGCAGCAGACGATGGTCTGTCACATTTTTCTTTCTTTTTTTAATTATTCCATGTCTTCAGCCGAAAATTGGATGTATTGTTGATCTGTTCTTCCTTGTTAAGTTTGTATAATGTAATTGCTTATAGTTCTGAAAACAAGGCCTCAGATTGGCAGCTGTTTTTTGGTCAGAAATTCCTCCTTTTTTCTTGGCATTTGAGTTGCAACTCTTCAGACTATTTACATGTTTTGCAACAGATACATAGATTCGGAGAGAAGGTTCCAACATGTTTTGGAGGCATGTGGTGTGTACAAGTCTCTTATTAAACTTGGTGTCAAGGAGGTGTTGGGTATACCTCCTTATTGGAGTGTGGGACCCAATTGGTTTTGGAAAAAGAGTTTTACTTTGACTTGGTTTAGTATAATATATTTTGATATATTATATTTGTGGAAGCCCAATCCAATTTGGGTACAATTAGGGTTTGATTTCAAAACCCAAGATTTAATAATATATATTAAATATATATATATTATTTTGGTTTTACACAAATAAAAAGGACGGCGGCTACAGCACTTTTCTGAAGCACTGCAATTGATTTGTGTGGGTACGTGCTGGGTGGACTTTCGGCAGCGTGCGGATTGGTCTGGTTTGGCTTTCGGTTCTGTTTTGGGTGTATTATTTTGGGTCTTCTTCAACTCAGGTTTTGAAGATTTTGATTCTTCTATTTGGTGAGGTCTTTCCTCTTGTTTATTTGTGATTATTTGGAATTCACCTAAGGGTGGTTTTGTGAGACCATTAGTGTCTCGTTTGTAATCGTTTGGAACTTATTTGGTTGATAGTGGAATCGGATTTCGATCCCGTGGACGTACCTCACATTGAGGGAACCACGTAAAAATTCTTGTGTTGCCTTTGATTTAATTTTTCCGCATTAGTTTATATTCCCATTGATTGATTTACTTGTGGGGATTCATCGATTTTCCCTAACAACTGGTATCAGAGCTTAAGGTTTATTTGGGTCTATTTATTTGTGTAAATCAATGGAGGGGAATGTGGGTCGTATGTCTAGCTTCAATGGAAGCAATTGGGTAACTTGGAAAACTAAAATGGAGGACCTATTATTTTGTAAAGACTTGTATGGACCTATTGAGGGTGATAGTGGCAAACCCGAAGGTATGAAAGATGATGAGTGGAAGAGGCTTAATCGAAAAGCCGTTGGTGTTATCCGTCAATGGATTGATGACAGTGTATTTCATCATGTTGCTACTGAAACTTCGGCACATGATTTATGGAAAAAATTAGAGAGTCTTTATGATAGAAAATCAGCCACAAATAAAGCCTTTCTGTTTCGTAAGTTGGTTAATTTAAAATATAAAGAGGGCAGCCCTATTCCGAACATCTGAATGAAATAAAGAGTATTGTTAACCAACTTGCTTCTATGAAAATTATTTTTGATGATGAGTTGCAGGCTTTGATGCTACTTAGTTCCTTGCCCGAAAGTTGGGAGACTTTGGTTGTGACAGTTAGTAATTCGGCACCCGATGGAGTTGTCACAATGGGCCAAGTCACTAGCAGCTTATTGAATGAAGAAACTAGAAGAAAATCAGCGGGTTCCTCTCATTCGGAAGCATTTGTTGTGAGAGGTCGAAGCAAAACAAGGGGGAGGAGTAAGACTCCTCATGGTCGTGATCAAAGCCGTGACAAGTCAAGAGATAGTTCTTTTTCAAAGAAAGACATTGAGTGCCATTATTGCCATGAGAAAGGGCACATGAAGCGGGAATGCCGAAAGCTCAAGAACAAGGAGAAAAGGCGTGACAAAAGTGTGGATAAGAAGCAAGAAGACACAACAGCAGTTACTACCGATGATATCATGGTCGTTTGTGAAGATGATTGTATCAATTTTGTAGGCCAAGAGAGTCATTGGGTGATTGATTCTGGTGCTTCTTTTCATGTGACTTCTCGAGTTGATTTCTTCACTACCTACACTGCAGGAGATTATGGTTCTGTTCGAATGGGTAATGA
Source organism: Camellia granthamiana (assembly GCA_036172215.1). NCBI lineage: Eukaryota > Viridiplantae > Streptophyta > Magnoliopsida > Ericales > Theaceae > Camellia > Camellia granthamiana. Next base: position 4,786,487 of record CM069910.1, on the reverse strand, counting down.
AGGTTTGTCCAAGATTATTGGTATGGGTGATGTTTGCTTGGAAACAAATTTGGGCTGCAAATTGTTGCTTAAGGATGTGAGGCATGTTCCCGACATTCGCCTTAATTTAATCTCTACTGGGAAGCTAGATGATGAAGGCTTCAACAACAAATTTGGTGATGGAATATGGAAGCTCACAAAGGGTTCTTTGGTGGTGGCTAAGTGCAAGAAGACTCATACACTTTATTCGATGCAAGGAAAAATTTGTAAAGGTGTTGTCAATGCACTTGAAGATGATACTTCTACCGAATTGTGGCACAAGCGGCTTGGCCACATGAGTGAAAAGGGGCTGCAAGTATTGTTCAAGAAAGAGCTTCTACCCGGTTTGAAAGGTACACATCTTAAAACTTGTGTTCATTGTTTGGCGGGTAAACAACATAGAGTTTCTTTTCATAAAAATGTTGCTTCTAGAAAAGAAAATGTGTTGGAGTTAATTCATTCGGATGTTTGTGGTCCTTTAAAAGTTAGAACACATGGTGGTGCACTTTATTTTGTTACTTTCATTGATGATTATTCAAGAAAAGTTTGGGCTTATCTACTAAAAACTAAAGATCAAGTTCTAGAAGTATTTAAGCATTTTCAGGCCATGGTTGAAAGAGAAACAGGGCAGAAATTGAAGTGCATCCGAACAGACAATGGTGGTGAATACATTGGGCCATTTGATGAGTATTGTCGCAGCCAAGGTATTCGGCATCAAAAGACAGTTAAGAAGACTCCTCAACAAAATGGCGTTGCCGAGAGGATGAACCGCACCATTGTGGAAAGAACAAGGTGTTTGCTTTCACAAGCTAAATTGCCAAGACCCTTTTGGGGTGAGGCAATGAGTACAGCGGTTGACTTGATCAATTTATCTCCTTGCTATCCTTTGAATGGTGATGTTCCTGAAAGAGTTTGGACTGGCAAAGATGTGTCTTATGAGCACTTGAGAGTGTTTGGTTGCCGAGCTTTTGTTCACATTCCAAAGGATGAGAGGTCCAAGCTTGATAGTAAGTCAAGACAATGTATTTTTCTTGGCTATAGGCGTGATGAATTCGGGTATAGATTATGGGATCCGGTCGACAAGAAAGTCATTCGAAGCCGTGATGTTGTGTTTCTTGAAGATCAAACAATTGAAGACTTTGGTAAAGGTGATCAACCGGAACCAAAAACTAGTGATCTCATTGACATGGATCCATCTCCTTCATCTTCAGTTGATGATGAAAATGGGGGAGATGTGCAGCCACATATTGAAGATGTGGAGGATGATGCTAATCCTAATGAAGTTGAGCCAGAAATTGAGGAAGAGCATCCAACTCAAGAACCGCCACCACAACTTGAGTTGAGGAAATCTACAAGGGACCGACAACCTTCAAGAAAGTATCCTCCCAATGAATTTGTGTTGATTTCTGATCAAGGGGAGCCGGAGAGCTACCAAGAAGCAATTGAGCATGCAAAGAAAGATGATTGGAAAAAGGCTATGGAAGAGGAGATGAATTCCTTACTTGAAAATCACACTTATGATTTAGTGAAGTTGCCTAAAGGGAGGAAAATTCTGAAAAATAAGTGGGTCTTCAAATTAAAGAATGATGGCAAGAATCTGAGGTACAAGGCACGTCTTGTTGTGAAAGGTTTTGAGCAAAAGAAAGGTATTGACTTTGATGAGATTTTCTCGCCGGTTGTGAAGATGTCTTCTATTCGGGTTGTACTTGGCATGGCTGCAAGTATGAACCTTGAAGTTGAGCAACTTGATGTGAAGACCGCATTTCTTCACGGTGATCTTGAAGAAGAAATTTACATGGAGCAACCAGAAGGTTTTGTGGAAAAAGGGAAAGAGAAATTTGTTTGCAAATTGAAGAAAAGTTTGTATGGCCTCAAGCAAGCTCCGCGGCAATGGTACAAAAAATTTGACTCTTTCATGATGAATAATGGTTTTTCTAAAACTACTTCGGACCATTGTGTGTTTGTGAAAAATTTTCCGGATGGCAAATTTATTATTCTTTTGCTTTATGTTGATGACATGTTAATTGTGGGTCAAGATTCTACCATAATTAACAAGTTAAAGTTGGAGTTGAGCAAGTCCTTTGCTATGAAAGATTTGGGACCGGCAAAGCAAATACTTGGTATGAAAATTGTTCGTGATCGCAAAGAGGGACTGATTTGGTTGTCTCAAGAGAGCTACATTGAGAAAGTTCTTGAGAGATTCAACATGGATAAAGCAAAGCTGGTTGGTTGTCCACTTGCAGGTCACTTCAAGCTTAGTTCGAATCAATGTCCTACAAGTAAGAAAGACAAAGAAGAGATGTTGAAAGTTCCTTATGCTTCAGCAGTTGGTTCTTTGATGTACGCCATGGTTTGTACAAGGCCGGATATTGCTCACGCCGTTGGTGTGGTGAGTCGTTTTCTCTCTAATCCGGGTAAAGAACATTGGGCAGCGGTAAAATGGATTCTAAGATATCTTCGAGGGACTTCGAAGGTGTGTTTGTGTTTTGGGGATGGTAAGCCGATGCTTGATGGATTCACAGATTCTGACATGGCTGGTGATGTTGATTCTAGGAAATCTACTTCGGGGTATTTGATGACTTTTGCAGGGGGAGCTGTGGCATGGCAATCTAAATTACAAAAATGTGTTGCTCTCTCAACTACCGAAGCTGAATTTATTGCCATTACAGAAGCTTGCAAAGAAGAGTTATGGTTGAAGAAATTTTTGCAAGAGTTGGGTTTGAAGCAAGAAAGGTATGTGCTTTATTGTGATAGTCAAAGTGCTATTCACTTGAGTAAAAATTCTACTTTTCATTCGAGATCGAAACACATTGATGTGAGATACCATTGGATTCGTGATGTGTTAGATTCGAAATTGTTGCAACTCGAAAAGGTTCACACAGATGATAATATTTCAGATATGTTGACTAAGACTTTGTCGAGGGACAAACATTTAAAGTGTCGAACTTTGGCGGGTATGGTTGATGTCTCCACCTAAGTCGGTAGGGGGAGAATTGTTGGGTATACCTCCTTATTGGAGTGTGGGACCCAATTGGTTTTGGAAAAAGAGTTTTACTTTGACTTGGTTTAGTATAATATATTTTGATATATTATATTTGTGGAAGCCCAATCCAATTTGGGTACAATTAGGGTTTGATTTCAAAACCCAAGATTTAATAATATATATTAAATATATATATATTATTTTGGTTTTACACAAATAAAAAGGACGGCGGCTACAGCACTTTTCTGAAGCACTGCAATTGATTTGTGTGGGTACGTGCTGGGTGACTTTCGGCAGCGTGCGGATTGGTCTGGTTTGGCTTTCGGTTCTGTTTTGGGTGTATTATTTTGGGTCTTCTTCAACTCAGGTTTTGAAGATTTTGATTCTTCTATTTGGTGAGGTCTTTCCTCTTGTTTATTTGTGATTATTTGGAATTCACCTAAGGGTGGTTTTGTGAGACCATTAGTGTCTCGTTTGTAATCGTTTGGAACTTATTTGGTTGATAGTGGAATCGGATTTCGATCCCGTGGACGTACCTCACATTGAGGGAACCACGTAAAAATTCTTGTGTTGCCTTTGATTTAATTTTTCCGCATTAGTTTATATTCCCATTGATTGATTTACTTGTGGGGATTCATCGATTTTCCCTAACAACTGGTATCAGAGCTTAAGGTTTATTTGGGTCTATTTATTTGTGTAAATCAATGGAGGGGAATGTGGGTCGTATGTCTAGCTTCAATGGAAGCAATTGGGTAACTTGGAAAACTAAAATGGAGGACCTATTATTTTGTAAAGACTTGTATGGACCTATTGAGGGTGATAGTGGCAAACCCGAAGGTATGAAAGATGATGAGTGGAAGAGGCTTAATCGAAAAGCCGTTGGTGTTATCCGTCAATGGATTGATGACAGTGTATTTCATCATGTTGCTACTGAAACTTCGGCACATGATTTATGGAAAAAATTAGAGAGTCTTTATGATAGAAAATCAGCCACAAATAAAGCCTTTCTGTTTCGTAAGTTGGTTAATTTAAAATATAAAGAGGGCAGCCCTATTCCGGAACATCTGAATGAAATAAAGAGTATTGTTAACCAACTTGCTTCTATGAAAATTATTTTTGATGATGAGTTGCAGGCTTTGATGCTACTTAGTTCCTTGCCCGAAAGTTGGGAGACTTTGGTTGTGACAGTTAGTAATTCGGCACCCGATGGAGTTGTCACAATGGGCCAAGTCACTAGCAGCTTATTGAATGAAGAAACTAGAAGAAAATCAGCGGGTTCCTCTCATTCGGAAGCATTTGTTGTGAGAGGTCGAAGCAAAACAAGGGGGAGGAGTAAGACTCCTCATGGTCGTGATCAAAGCCGTGACAAGTCAAGAGATAGTTCTTTTTCAAAGAAAGACATTGAGTGCCATTATTGCCATGAGAAAGGGCACATGAAGCGGGAATGCCGAAAGCTCAAGAACAAGGAGAAAAGGCGTGACAAAAGTGTGGATAAGAAGCAAGAAGACACAACAGCAGTTACTACCGATGATATCATGGTCGTTTGTGAAGATGATTGTATCAATTTTGTAGGCCAAGAGAGTCATTGGGTGATTGATTCTGGTGCTTCTTTTCATGTGACTTCTCGAGTTGATTTCTTCACTACCTACACTGCAGGAGATTATGGTTCTGTTCGAATGGGTAATGAAGGTTTGTCCAAGATTATTGGTATGGGTGATGTTTGCTTGGAAACAAATTTGGGCTGCAAATTGTTGCTTAAGGATGTGAGGCATGTTCCCGACATTCGCCTTAATTTAATCTCTACTGGGAAGCTAGATGATGAAGGCTTCAACAACAAATTTGGTGATGGAATATGGAAGCTCACAAAGGGTTCTTTGGTGGTGGCTAAGTGCAAGAAGACTCATACACTTTATTCGATGCAAGGAAAAATTTGTAAAGGTGTTGTCAATGCACTTGAAGATGATACTTCTACCGAATTGTGGCACAAGCGGCTTGGCCACATGAGTGAAAAGGGGCTGCAAGTATTGTTCAAGAAAGAGCTTCTACCCGGTTTGAAAGGTACACATCTTAAAACTTGTGTTCATTGTTTGGCGGGTAAACAACATAGAGTTTCTTTTCATAAAAATGTTGCTTCTAGAAAAGAAAATGTGTTGGAGTTAATTCATTCGGATGTTTGTGGTCCTTTAAAAGTTAGAACACATGGTGGTGCACTTTATTTTGTTACTTTCATTGATGATTATTCAAGAAAAGTTTGGGCTTATCTACTAAAAACTAAAGATCAAGTTCTAGAAGTATTTAAGCATTTTCAGGCCATGGTTGAAAGAGAAACAGGGCAGAAATTGAAGTGCATCCGAACAGACAATGGTGGTGAATACATTGGGCCATTTGATGAGTATTGTCGCAGCCAAGGTATTCGGCATCAAAAGACAGTTAAGAAGACTCCTCAACAAAATGGCGTTGCCGAGAGGATGAACCGCACCATTGTGGAAAGAACAAGGTGTTTGCTTTCACAAGCTAAATTGCCAAGACCCTTTTGGGGTGAGGCAATGAGTACAGCGGTTGACTTGATCAATTTATCTCCTTGCTATCCTTTGAATGGTGATGTTCCTGAAAGAGTTTGGACTGGCAAAGATGTGTCTTATGAGCACTTGAGAGTGTTTGGTTGCCGAGCTTTTGTTCACATTCCAAAGGATGAGAGGTCCAAGCTTGATAGTAAGTCAAGACAATGTATTTTTCTTGGCTATAGGCGTGATGAATTCGGGTATAGATTATGGGATCCGGTCGACAAGAAAGTCATTCGAAGCCGTGATGTTGTGTTTCTTGAAGATCAAACAATTGAAGACTTTGGTAAAGGTGATCAACCGGAACCAAAAACTAGTGATCTCATTGACATGGATCCATCTCCTTCATCTTCAGTTGATGATGAAAATGGGGGAGATGTGCAGCCACATATTGAAGATGTGGAGGATGATGCTAATCCTAATGAAGTTGAGCCAGAAATTGAGGAAGAGCATCCAACTCAAGAACCGCCACCACAACTTGAGTTGAGGAAATCTACAAGGGACCGACAACCTTCAAGAAAGTATCCTCCCAATGAATTTGTGTTGATTTCTGATCAAGGGGAGCCGGAGAGCTACCAAGAAGCAATTGAGCATGCAAAGAAAGATGATTGGAAAAAGGCTATGGAAGAGGAGATGAATTCCTTACTTGAAAATCACACTTATGATTTAGTGAAGTTGCCTAAAGGGAGGAAAATTCTGAAAAATAAGTGGGTCTTCAAATTAAAGAATGATGGCAAGAATCTGAGGTACAAGGCACGTCTTGTTGTGAAAGGTTTTGAGCAAAAGAAAGGTATTGACTTTGATGAGATTTTCTCGCCGGTTGTGAAGATGTCTTCTATTCGGGTTGTACTTGGCATGGCTGCAAGTATGAACCTTGAAGTTGAGCAACTTGATGTGAAGACCGCATTTCTTCACGGTGATCTTGAAGAAGAAATTTACATGGAGCAACCAGAAGGTTTTGTGGAAAAAGGGAAAGAGAAATTTGTTTGCAAATTGAAGAAAAGTTTGTATGGCCTCAAGCAAGCTCCGCGGCAATGGTACAAAAAATTTGACTCTTTCATGATGAATAATGGTTTTTCTAAAACTACTTCGGACCATTGTGTGTTTGTGAAAAATTTTCCGGATGGCAAATTTATTATTCTTTTGCTTTATGTTGATGACATGTTAATTGTGGGTCAAGATTCTACCATAATTAACAAGTTAAAGTTGGAGTTGAGCAAGTCCTTTGCTATGAAAGATTTGGGACCGGCAAAGCAAATACTTGGTATGAAAATTGTTCGTGATCGCAAAGAGGGACTGATTTGGTTGTCTCAAGAGAGCTACATTGAGAAAGTTCTTGAGAGATTCAACATGGATAAAGCAAAGCTGGTTGGTTGTCCACTTGCAGGTCACTTCAAGCTTAGTTCGAATCAATGTCCTACAAGTAAGAAAGACAAAGAAGAGATGTTGAAAGTTCCTTATGCTTCAGCAGTTGGTTCTTTGATGTACGCCATGGTTTGTACAAGGCCGGATATTGCTCACGCCGTTGGTGTGGTGAGTCGTTTTCTCTCTAATCCGGGTAAAGAACATTGGGCAGCGGTAAAATGGATTCTAAGATATCTTCGAGGGACTTCGAAGGTGTGTTTGTGTTTTGGGGATGGTAAGCCGATGCTTGATGGATTCACAGATTCTGACATGGCTGGTGATGTTGATTCTAGGAAATCTACTTCGGGGTATTTGATGACTTTTGCAGGGGGAGCTGTGGCATGGCAATCTAAATTACAAAAATGTGTTGCTCTCTCAACTACCGAAGCTGAATTTATTGCCATTACAGAAGCTTGCAAAGAAGAGTTATGGTTGAAGAAATTTTTGCAAGAGTTGGGTTTGAAGCAAGAAAGGTATGTGCTTTATTGTGATAGTCAAAGTGCTATTCACTTGAGTAAAAATTCTACTTTTCATTCGAGATCGAAACACATTGATGTGAGATACCATTGGATTCGTGATGTGTTAGATTCGAAATTGTTGCAACTCGAAAAGGTTCACACAGATGATAATATTTCAGATATGTTGACTAAGACTTTGTCGAGGGACAAACATTTAAAGTGTCGAACTTTGGCGGGTATGGTTGATGTCTCCACCTAAGTCGGTAGGGGGAGAATTGTTGGGTATACCTCCTTATTGGAGTGTGGGACCCAATTGGTTTTGGAAAAAGAGTTTTACTTTGACTTGGTTTAGTATAATATATTTTGATATATTATATTTGTGGAAGCCCAATCCAATTTGGGTACAATTAGGGTTTGATTTCAAAACCCAAGATTTAATAATATATATTAAATATATATATATTATTTTGGTTTTACACAAATAAAAAGGACGGCGGCTACAGCACTTTTCTGAAGCACTGCAATTGATTTGTGTGGGTACGTGCTGGGTGACTTTCGGCAGCGTGCGGATTGGTCTGGTTTGGCTTTCGGTTCTGTTTTGGGTGTATTATTTTGGGTCTTCTTCAACTCAGGTTTTGAAGATTTTGATTCTTCTATTTGGTGAGGTCTTTCCTCTTGTTTATTTGTGATTATTTGGAATTCACCTAAGGGTGGTTTTGTGAGACCATTAGTGTCTCGTTTGTAATCGTTTGGAACTTATTTGGTTGATAGTGGAATCGGATTTCGATCCCGTGGACGTACCTCACATTGAGAGAACCACGTAAAAATTCTTGTGTTGCCTTTGATTTAATTTTTCCGCATTAGTTTATATTCCCATTGATTGATTTACTTGTGGGGATTCATCGATTTTCCCTAACAGGAGGGTGACACCGTTGTTGGTGAGGTGCGTTTTTATTGCTTTGACTTTCCAGTTCATTATTTTACCTAACCGAAGCATAAAAGAATAAAGACAAAATGTATGAGATTACAGAGGGCTTGCATAGTATAAAGTACTGACATGATAAGTTGTTGATGATTCTGATAAGGTTTGTTTGACCTATGTGGAGCACAGGGTTGAATTTGATCAATCATGATGAACTGTTACCATTTGTCTCCCAAATGGAGAAGACTAATTTTCAAGGAAATATAGAATAACATGAACATTTTAAGTTTGATTCTTTATTGGTTCATAAAGATCTCAATAGTTCACACAATAGTGTTTATCAAGTTTCATTTTTTTGTCTTTTGCCAACTTCATTTTCAACTCAAAGCTTTATCTTCTATACATTTCTCACTTTTAGTTTCAGTAAGAAATTTGAAGGTGTTTTTGGTGCCTACCAGATGGAGATGGTATGGCATGACTCTGCAGACAGCTCCCGATTAAATTTGAGGAAGGGGTCAACCGGTTCAATTAAATGGCCTCAGTGGACATAATGTAACCATGTCATTCAAGTGCTATTGTGCCAATCCATTACTGTCAATGGAAGCTTGACTGAAACCCTTATTTCTCAGCAGTACCATTCTAGCAATGCCGGTATTGTAACTTTTTCTACTTTCATTTTCAATATGTCTTGAATTTTTTCCTAACTGCATTGTTTAAGCCTCACTAATATACTATGCAGTTATGATGGTTGAGGGTTTTTAACTAATGAACTTGTCGGAGGCCATCCAGATTTGGAGTTCAAACATATGTGCAGTGCTTCATGATTTGGAGAGTTTCATGAGGATTAGTGTTGCAGAGCAAATATTTTATTGTTTCTTGCTGAATAATACTTTACATGATGAATTTATAACCAAACTGGCCTGTGTTCTTTTAATTTAATTGATCAACTGAAATAAGGAAGAACACACGGTTGCCTTTTTTATTGGGTTGCTCATAATTTTGAGATGTGATTTCATGTATGCCTATGTTATATTTTTGTGATGATCACGTGCGGAAAAAATTGTTGTTGTCGTTGGGAATTTAATTCTCTCTAATTAAGCATCCAATTGGAGAGGTGTTGGAACAGATGGGTTTATTTCGATGATTTAAAGCATTTATTTGTAATGATCACATTTATTTTTTGTTTGTTTTTTTTGTTTTTTTTTTGGTATGCTCTACTCAGCAAATCACTCAATACTATTTTTTAATTCTAAATTAAAAAAAATTGTTAGCTATACTACTTTTTTCACAAAAAAAATGAAGTAATTTGGTAGTTTATTTGGCATAATCATACCATGCCCTTTGTAATAAAAAAAATACCGAACAAAAAAAAATTTACTTTTTTTTTTTTTTTGGGTACTTATGTGTAGATCCTAATAAGTGGACTTATTGTCTAATAGGTTCTATGAAAAAAATTTGTCATAAAAAAAGTCACTAATTGTAAATTTTAGCAACAATTTATAAAAATCATGAAAAAAAAAAAATTCACTAATTATCAATTTTTAGCGACATATATAAAAAATTGTCATAAAAAAATTATTTTTTAGCGACAATTTTACCAAGATTTATTTTCAATAGGACTTGATGGGAATTAAGTTCAACTATTAGAACCTATTGGTAGTTTACCTTCTTTTTTTTTTTTTTTTTTTTTTTGTTTGGCATGCTCTACTCTGCAAATCACCCAATACTATTTTTTAATTCTAAATTTACACAAAAAAAAATGAACTAATTTGATAGTTTATTTGGCATAATTATACCATGCTCTTTGAAATAAAAAAATACTGAACATATTTTATTTTTGCCCATGTCTTTATTCAGAAATGAACATGTCCATATTTTTAAAACTAAAATATTTATTTGAACTTTCATTATTTTTATATCTATAATACACATGGTTGAAAGAATGATGATAGTTAAATAAATTTATTAGGTAAAAACGAACGATAGACATAAACACAAAATTCAAAATGTCAACTTTAGCATAGAGAGGAAGAGAGAAGAAGAGGCGGCTAAAATTAGCATTAGCCACTTATGTCAATTGAAATCTCATCAATTTGTCAATTTATCACTACCAAACATCTCATAACATGTCTAGTTCTTTCATATCTATCAATTAAATTGTATATATATTTTCACAGAAAAGCATAGAAACAAAATCAATCACACAAAAACATAAATAGAAACACAAAATCAATCGCTCAGAAATTAGAAAGAACGAGAGATACTGGATGAATTATCACTACCAAACATCTCATAACATGTCTAGTTCTTTCATATCTGTCAATTAAATTGTATATATATTTTCACAGAAAAGCATAGAAACAAAATCAATCACACAAAAACATAAATAGAAACACAAAATCAATCGCTCAGAAATTAGAAAGAACGAGAGATACTGGATGAATTATCGTGCGTGTCGATATATATAGAGAGAAAGTCATATATCTATATATATATATATGTAGATCTTGAAATCCTAGGCAAGAACTAAAAATGCAACATAAGAGAGATGAAAACTTTGATTCATTCATCGCAAACAAAAGTTGATGAAAATCTTCAAAGAAATGTGTGTAAATGTGGAGTAAGAGGGGCATTACCGAGCCGGATTATGGCGACGAAACTGGGAGAGCTCTTTCAAGTGTAGAAGTGAAAGGTGTTTGTAGAGAGAGAAGTGAAGTACTATTTGTGTATATATGTAGAGGTGTAATGTTTCAGACCCCCACTGGGGGGTGACCCCCAGTACCCTCAGTGGGGTTTGATTGGTGCAGAATTTTTTTTATTTTTTTTCTTCTTCCAATAACCAACCCCCACGTGTGTGTAGGGGTGGGGAAAACTGGGGGTCTCCATCAGTTCTCATATATAGAGGGAGAGAAACAACTTCAGTCTCTGTTTTCAGTTTCATCGCATCTGCAAATAAGAAACAAAGAAATGCGCTCGCCTTTCACAATTGCGTTTTCTTTTTTTTTTTGCACTTGTAATAACCAAATTTAAACGTTATTATGTTTGTATTAACTATTATTTAATTGGAATTCGATTAACAATAAATTTTGAATTTTATCATTTTGAACAATAAAGAAACACATTATTATAAGGTATTTTAATTTTTCACTTTTGTGTCACCACATTAGCATTATAGAAATAGGGGGAAAAAATGACAAAAAACTTTTTGATAACAAATAAGAGCAAGATAAACTTTTCAAAAAAATTATTAACTTATTTGAATTTTGTACTTTTATTGTATCACACGACTAATTAAATATATATTTTTAAATATCACGAAACTAATGATTGCATGAGGATAAAATCTTTATTAAATCATTTATCTAATTTATATCAATAATGCAATTTATCTATCAAAATTATTTTATAATTTCATAAAATATAATTTTGTTTTCTCCAATATCTCATTTTATTATCCAATTTTTTTTATAAAAATTAATATAATCTTAATTTAATTTGACAAAGTGGCATGTTCAATCACAACCATAGTTTATAAAGAAAATCGAGTTCCAAGAGTTTGTTAAATTACATTTGCATTATCTAAAATATTGATTAAATTCCATTTTAGACTTTAATTTTTTTTCTTCAATTTGATAATTAAAATATTCAAATTGTGTCAATGTGGTTTAATTGGTTGTTGACCAGGAAATATAATTGTGGGGAAATGTAATACTTTATGAGGCAAAATTAAAATTCAACGGGAAAGTTTTAATGTCACGTGGAATTTGTTGTCAGTTGACAAAGTTGGACCGTAATGATTATTTTATTTAATAATTTTTTAATAAATTAAATGTGAGAATGTAATAAGATAATTATTTTATTTTATTCTTGAAACATCTCCAATTCTTTATATATATATATATTTTCCATCAAATTTATTCAACAATTTAAATTAAAAGTATGACTTGATATATAGCTCACTTTTCCAAGAGTGTAAATCAAAAATTTCATCAAATATTTTTAAAAATACCTAACCCATCTAAAAACCTTATTTAACAAATTCAATGAAAAAAAATTAATTTTCAATCCTTCATCTGTTAATAATTTTTTCAAATTTAAGTAAAAATAATTATTAAAAATTTGATGAATAAATTAGATCTAAGTTTTATCAAAATTTTAACTAAATTTAAAATTTGTTGACTTTAAAATTTATCCTCATTTGGCAACTTTAAATTTTAACTCCTATTTGGCAAATGGATTGGCTTTTAGTTGAGACTAAAAAAGTACGAAAAGACAAAATGGACTAAATAAGTCAATAAGGTAAAATTTTATATTCAAACCATAATCATTTCACTTTTTTTCTAAAATAAATAAAAAAGTTAAAAAATTCTTCCCAAACGTAGCTAATTTAGCCTAGCTAAATTAGGCAAAGAGTCAAAGAATCAAGCTAAAATAGTTCTTTACAAACGAACCCTAGCTAAAAATTAAAAGTTAATAAATTATATAAAAAAGTCAAAAATTCGATTTTCTCTTTACTTTTTACATTTTTTTTAATAATAATTTAAAAAATCATTCTAAATATACTAATTTTTTTTAGGAACATTTACATACAAGTCTTAATTTATGAACTTATATTTCATTAAGTCATAATTAAAATTTTTTGGATCTTCAAGTCCCATTAAATTTTTAATGGTTAGAATTGTCCTTCAAACAATAATTATTCATCATTTATGATTATTTATAAAAAAACATGATAATTTGATATTTATTTTAATTTTCAAAATTTTGAAACATCAACTTTAAAATTGAAAAAACAAAAAAAAAAAATTATGTGCAAAAAAAAAAAAAAACCTAAAAGTGTGTCTGGCTTCAGTTTTTTCAAAATTATCTGCTTTCGCTTTTGATTAGAACAGGCACTATTCCAAGCCCATATGGTAGAGTCGGCCTGAATTTTTTGAGACCCAAAGCAAACTCAGACATGAGCTCAACTTTTAAACTTTTTTTAAAGAATATATATTGATAAAATATTAAAAATCTTCAATTTATTTTACAAATTACATTCCACTATTCCAGTATGCACGATTGATCCCGATTCAAACTTTTTTTTCTTTTTTCTTTTTTTCAAAATAAAAATACATAATAATATTAATATTCTTTATAATATTATTTTTTTTTAATAATAATATTTTCCTTTTATTAATGGGTCTTCGTTGCCTTATAAAATTAGTTTACTTTAATACTATTCATTTTCCTTTTATTGATTCACCTTCATTGATTCAGCTTCGTCCCCTATATCTATATATACATATTGTATTACACTGAAATCATACACTGAAATCATACAGCTCCAACAAATAGAGAGAAAGAGAAAGAGAGACAAAACAATTCAATGGCATTCAAGTCTTTCATCTCCCGTATCACATCATCCTTCAAATTCTGCCGCTTCAAAAATCAGTCCAACATCCCAGAAAATCCTATCCAACTCTCCCCAAGCCCTCTCTTCACTGACTGCCAGCCGGCCACCCCGCTCCCTTTCAAAAAACCCCACCGCTCCGTCAAGCACCACGTCTCCTCCTTCTTAGGCTGTGGGTTCCGCACACACGAAGACGACCTCCCCAAATCACCGCCATGCAAGTGGGACGAGACGCCACGTCGCGACTACAACTCCTCCATCTCCAGCGATTCTGACGACAAACTCTTCCCTCCTCCTCCTCCTCCGCCGACACGACACCCTATCACCACTTCCTCGGCCGACAGTGGTTTGTGTGGCTACGAGAGAGACGATGAAGAAGAAGAGATCGTGACACTAGCGGCGTTTTCACTAAATCGCAAGAAGAGGGTAAAGAAGCTGCTACCGTCGTTTCCGGCGGAGGGGAAAGTGAAGGACAGCTTCGCAGTGGTGAAGGAATCAGTGGACCCATATGAAGATTTCAAGGCATCCATGATGGAGATGATACTAGCGAAGCAGCTGTTTGAGGAGAGAGACTTCGAGCACCTGTTGGAGTGTTTCTTATCGCTCAATTCGCGTCATCATTACGGGGTCATTGTTGACGCTTTTTCGGACATTTGGAAGACAATTTTTTTGTAGTATTAGTTGTATTTTGTTTAGTTGCTCAATTGAGTTTTGTGTCTTGATTTTTCATTGTTTTCCTCTTTCTTTTGTCCTTCATTTGTTTTCTATTCAAACCTAACCAAAAGAAATGTTATCTTTCTTTCAGATTATTGAATTAGTAGACATTTACTGATGTGGATGTTGTTGAGTGTGGATGTTGTTGACTGTGAATTAGCATACATTTGAATTAGCAGACATTCAAACTTGATCAATTTTTTTTTTAAAATTATTATTTTTTCTGAATCGTACATGTATTTGCTTCATTAAAATCGCGTCTTTAATCGTGTACTCCCTGAGGCATTGTTCATTGGAAAGTTGAGGTTTGTGATGGTAGAATTAGAAGATTCAACTTTGACGTACTGGGTTTATTTTAATTTTTTTATTTATGGGAATTGAATGTGCTTCAAAGGTGTACTGGGTTGTAAAATAATTATTTGATTTTTATTTATCCTTTTAGGATTAATAGGAAATTTGTTTGTTGCTTGGAGGGTTACCAATTATTTTGGGAGTGAATGTTCTATTCGGGCATGGATTATGCAAAGAAAACCAGTGAAACCGTTGCAGGCACGGCGCTAATCCCAACGCGGTTTGTGTGGCCTTATGGGGGAGGAAGTGTTTTTCTCTGTTGCTTTTTTACAGGGTGAGACTCAAATGCTCATGTGTGATTTTGATGTTTTATTTGTTAGCTGCACTATATTGTTCATTACTTTGTTGTAATTCTTAGTTCAATTGATTGTTATTTGTTTGATTTTAATTGATGGGAAGTTAACTTTTTTCTGGTAAAGGTGGTCTGGCCATTATCCGATGACTCTTGTCGAAGGGTGGCCCACTGTATTTCAGACTATTTGCAGCTTACCGCCAAGTTACCATCAGGTTGGTTTATAACTTCAGGAGGTTTTGATGATTCCACTTGAGCTGAGTTTAATTCAATAATACCTTGATCACTATTGTCAAATAATTTACTGTTAAATCATATTTATTTTTATTTTTTCATGCAAATTTGTCAATTATGTGTTGTGAATGGTGGATGAGTTCATGTGTGATTTTGATGTTTTATTTTTTCATTCAATAATACATTACTTTTTTTTTCTTTTTCCTGATTCCCACCCCCCCGAATAGCATGCCGCAGCTGTAATTGGAAACAAGATGGTTGTAGTTGGTGGTGAATCTACAGACGGAATGTTAGAAGATGTGCAGGTAGAAGGATGTGACCTTTTCTATGAATATATGTCATAGATTGTTCTTGGTTTACATTAGTCATTTAAGTTTCTTCACCTTGAATTTGCATGATATGTAGCATTAGTGGGGAATCATTAATTTACAAACCTTAGTTACTAACACTTATATAAGGGATTATACCGTATGGATCCATTTGTTCAGATTTTTAGCCGCTATGTTTTATTTATTTCATTGCTCTGTGCAGGTGCTTACCTTTGACAGGTTCTCCTGGACCACAGCTTCGTCAAAGCTTTACCTTTCACCAACTAATCTGCCATTAAAGATCCCTGCATGCAAGGGTCATAGTCTGGTATGACTTCATCTTAACTTTGGTCTTGTAATATTTTTCTGCACAATGCTTGCTTGCAGTCAAAACTGAAATGCTCGGTTAACTATGTCTAAATCTAGGATATGTGTGTATTCAAGAAACTGAATGCTGATCAATGAAAAGATTTTAGACCCCTAGGTGTTGAATTTCACTTTTATGTTATTGATTCTTCTCCCGAAGTAAAAAAATTGTGGTGTCACATATAGGATTGCTATATGCAAATTACATGAAAGGAGGTTGGTTTGGGTCCATTTAAGGGGCATTATGAGAGTGACACTAAAAAACATCAAGTTATCATAGCCTAGGAGCCTTGTGGAGAGTTTTTTTGTTTTGTGTATGGAGACTCTACATTGCATGATTGTTGAGTCATGCTATTCCGTTTAGTTACTTAACTGAATGATGGTGGGGAACGAAAACTACAGAATTATTCCCATGCTGAAAGGTATGTTTGTTGTTTGTGCATTCTAGGTTTCTTGGGGGAAAAAGGTGCTCCTCATTGGAGGGAAAACTGACCCTTCAAGTGACAGTCTCAGGTTGCCGTGTGTTTGTTTACCATGATTTTGACTGCTTTCTGTATTCTGTTTGCTCTTTTACATGATCTCAAAATTTTCATACTTTGGCTTCTGCAGTATGGGCATTTGACACACGAAATGAGTGCTGGTCGCTTATGGAAGCGAAGGGAGATGTTCCGGTACTCTTTCTGACCTGAGGATTTGAAAAGTGAACACTCCTGATACATAATATGAGGACTATCTACTGAGATGGACAGGGGTTTTTACCTTGTACGCTGAATCAATTTTTTTTTTGTTACGATGGTCTTAGTTTTTTTCAAAGGAAATAATAAGTTAGCATCACATGTGGTAGCAATTTCTTACTTATAAAAAAAATAATAATAATAATTAATTAATTAAGGGGGAACTACAATCAGGTGAGAGTTGGGAAATTTTTTTACAAACAGATAGGTGTGCAAGCGTGTCTGTAGTGGGGTGCAAATGAAAGGCTTGTGGGTTGCATCCCTCCATGTGTTGGTAATTTTTTTCTCAACTCCCAACTGCATGTAGTTCCCCCATTAATAAATAAGTAGTAGCAATTTCTTTCTGTTAGTTGAGAAATTGTTTGGTAGTGCACTTGTGCGTTATTTGTATGCACTATACCTTTCTTGAGAAATATTTTATTGATAGGCTTTCCCTTTTGAAGATCCTATTTGACAACAATGCACAAAATATTTAACTAAAATGAATATGCATTGCAGGTTGCTCGCAGTGGTCACACTGTAGTTAGGGCAAACTCTGTTTTAATTCTATTTGGAGGTGAAAATGCTAAACGGAAGAAACTCAGTGATTTACATATGTTTGATTTGAAGTCTTTGACTTGGCTTCCTCTTCATTGCACGTGAGTAGTCTGCAGCATATTGTATCAAAATATTTTCTGAAACGATTGAAAAAAAATGTTGCTAGTCAACAATTTCAGACCTTAATTCTTTGTTGTACATCAAATTCCATTCAGAAGCTATTAACTGGGTGCCTGGCGCACTGTGCATGTGTGCAGAGGCCAAGGACCATCTCCAAGATCTAACCACGTGGCTGCTCTTTATGGTGATAAAATGCTTCTAATTTTTGGAGGAGCATCGAAGTCTAAGACTTTGAATGACATATTTTCACTTGACTTTGAGACGGTGTGTTGAGCTTTTAAATTTTTCTAGTTAATATTATTGGTCTTGGTGGTTGACATCTAATTTCTTTAGTGATGCAAAATCACATCTTATCTGCAAATTTCTGATACATGCATATGGATGTTTTCTTCAGATGATATGGTCGAGAATTAAGATACGAGGTTTTCATCCATCACCCAGAGCTGGCTGTTGTGGAGTCCTGCGTGGAACTAAATGGTATATTGCTGGGGGTGGTAGTAGGAAAAAACGTATGTCTCACAATCTGAGAAGAACGTATTCAAACTTCTCTAATCTGTTTCTTCTACGGTGCAACTCTGAATGAGGAACATAATTTCTTTTTGATGTCGGGTTTAATGTGACAATTTGGCTTATTACCTACTCTTTTCATCTATTTTTGTTATTATGGTGACCATCTCATGTGTGGTTTGGGACTTTGGGACCTATGTATGCATTATAATAGGAGAAGATTAAAAGCAGAAAGAAGAATATACTTATATTTATTAAAAGTGGGAAGAATAATATGAAATCAAAGAGAAGGATTACTCATGTAACTCCTATTACTTGAAAGAAAGGAAAAATGGCAAAATTAGTTGGCACTCGAGACTATTGGTTTGAATTTATTATAATTTTGCTATTGTTTGGTTCTTTATTGCCTTTGGTTGTGTAGTTATTTGGTATCTCCAAAGAATCAATGACTCACACTTATGCATGTTAATATGCATTTTAGCTTTCTGTTTGCTCTTACAGAGAAATTCCTTAACTTTTCTTTCTATTCTATTCTCTCTGTTTTCCAGGACATACAGAAATGTTGATTTTTGATGTTTTAAAACAAGAGTGGTCTGTTTCTGTTGCGTTTCCTCCATCTTCCATCACCACCAACAAGGTACAGTTTGTTGATTTTGCAGCTTGTCAAAGTCTAATAAAAGTAGGTCTTTACAACATTATTATTGGACTTTCAACAAAATGTGACTTGTAGGCTTTATCATTCATTGGAAGGTAATTAAAATGAATTCCTGAGGATGTTTATGTTATGCTTTGTCGTTCACTTTTTTTCAAATTATTTTCCGCTTTCCTTTGGAGTTGGATGGTTTGGCCAGTTGGCCACACCTAATATGGCTGTGATTGTCAACTTGTATGCTAGTTAGAATATAATACTGCAAGACTTGAATCTTGTTCTCTTCTTTTGTGTTTCTGTGCTACCAGTCTCTTCACAGAATATATCATTTTTATGGTTACATACGAAAATTTTCTCACTTAACTTTTGTCACTTGGGAATAACAGATATTTGCTTCCTCCTCTTTGTTGGCAATTTTGCTGATGGATTATTGTTTCACAGGGGTTTAGCCTTGTGCTAATGCAGCACAAGGAAAGGGATTTTCTTGTTGCCTTCGGGGGATCCAAGAAGGAGCCTTCAAATCAGGTTAAAAATAAGTTTTCAAATATTGTTTCCTGTTAACGCATCAGTTGATACCCAATAACACATTGTTTTTCATCAACTTTCTTACTGTTTTGTGGCAGGTTGAAGTACTGACCATGGAAAAGAATGAGTCATCTATGGGCCAGCGATTAGCTGCCAGTAAAGGTCCAGGATCTTTACTCTCTGAAAACCGCTTATCACCCACAGGATTGGCTACACAATTGAGTACTGGTTCTTTTAATGGGTCAGTTGATGCTGTTGCGAAAGAAAATCTGGCATCTATAATTGAGCACCATGGCTCTGGTAGAAGATCTTTGTCAGAGTCTTTACTTGTGGATTCAAATCCTGTTTCTGGTAATATTTCACTCCGCAAGAAATTTCATGATGAGGAAGACAGCATGATGGCAAAGAGTTCTGAAGATGGAAGTCCTTCACAGGTGAACTACTAATTTCCCCATGTAATTGCTCACTGTTGCATTTCAATATTAATTTAAATGTCTGAAAGTAGATATCCCTTGCTCAAAATCCAACAATGACATCATCTGTGGACATATGAAAGTTCAATTTGCACGTTTTGTGTATGTCATTGTTGACTTCATTGGCCTGCCTTGTATTTTCCCAGCCTAGGATATGTTCTACATTGAAACCAAAGATAAGTTGTTGAGATGTAGAAACCTGTTTCCCTAGGATTTTCTTGTTCCCACTCATCAGTTGTCATTCTTTCCCACTATCCATCTTTTGAAACCAAATGGTCTGGATTCCAACATTTTCGCTTTGTGGCGGTCCATCCTGACTCCCATATATGAATCACATGTCATTCTTTCCTGCTCTGTTTCCACAACAAGAAACAAGTAACCGATATTGCTTAGAACCTCAAAAACCCTATCCAACTGATATTCCCAAGTTCTTGTTCCAGCAGGTAGCAGAGCAGAGAACAAAACAACTTGATATGGGTGTTCAGGCTAACATTGCTGGGAATAAAGTCAATTCAGAAGAAACATCTTTATTTGAATCTGATGGTTCGAACACCCACAACAAAGGAAATGGAAATCTTCCAACTGATAATGATGATATAGTCGTATTATTAGAAACTGATGGTAAATCAGGAGGACCATCAGTTCCTTCAAGCATCTATCAACTGTATGGAACAAAAATGGCTGCCCTAATAAAAAAGAACAGAATTTTGGAAGGACAGCTGGAAGTTGCATTGGCTAGCCGGGAAGCTGCAGAGAAGAACTTATCTTCTGTTCTCAAGAGCAGACAAGAGATGGAAAAAAAACTGACAGATGCGGTCAAGGAGATGGAATTGCTGAAAGAGAAGCTGGCTGGAGTTGAGCTGGCACAAGAAGAGGCCAACAACGTATCAAATATTGTCCACTCTGACAATGTAAGGCTTGAGCATGATGTGGCTTTCCTCAAGGCAGTGTTGGATGATACACAGAAGGTACTGTAATTACATCATCTTCTCATGCGGATTCAAATTTGTGATTTGTAAGTTTGAATATATCATCAGGTTTGCTTATCCTACCCTTTTTTTTAGGAGTTGCATTCAACTAGAGGAGTACTTGCGGGAGAAAGGGCAAGGGCACTCCAACTACAGGTATGGCTTCCAAATGATATTGATATTTATTACAGCTGTTTATACTGTTGTTCTAAACTATGTTATATGAACTCTTCTAAAGTTGTGAAGTACCCGTTTAGGACATTTGACCCTTGGTGAGAGTTTGAGATACGTATTCTACATGCCCAACAAGTTTGTATATGTAGTTTAGTGTGTAAACATCGTTTTATTCTTACAAATAAAATAAGTATTTGAGAAATATGAAATCTAATTGTGTCTTGGTGTCATTGACATGAAAATTAAATAAATCTGACACTCAGACATGTACTTGCACTCAAAATTGCCTATTGTAGCCATCGAAGTTATAGATAATCATCCTAACTCGCATGCAAGACTAAATTTTCATTCATAGTTGGTTTTGGATTAGGACCCGATTTACCTACCACACCTCCTAATAAAAAATGCGTCGAGTTTTGAACACTGCAATTCAAGTATAGTCACTATGAAAATAATAGAGGTTGTATAGCATTTTCCTTGTAACATGTTTTATGATACAATTGTGGGCCTATACTGTTCCAATTCCATATACATACAAATTTGCAGGTTGAAGTTTTCCATCTGAAACAAAGAAGGTAGTCTGTGGAAAACCGAGCACCAACCCCAAGGAAACCTTTCCATCATGTATAGCGCAAAGACCAATTCTCCGCGCTGTTAAAGTAATATTTTTGTACACGCACATCAGTTAGATATTTATAATATTTTGTAGTAGTATTTCTTTGTTTATTAAAGTACTTGATGTTGGTGCTCCATATTGCAAAATATAGATCCATAACATGTTTGTTCCTTGTATCAGAAATCTGTAGAGATGGCATTGGCAATGAAGCTGCAAATGTACACTTTAGGGAGTTCACTAGTTATCTTTTTGTTATAATTGTGTCATCAATAACTAGGGAATGCAGTCTCTCCCCCTAGGAGAAGGGGCATTTGATTATTTATTTATTTTTTTTTTAAAAACGGAAAAAAATGGTCACAATGATCATATATTATTAGATGGGCACATATTTATGTTAGATTTCTTAACTCACTTGATTATTTTTTTCCTTTTCACAGGATTTGGATTTTATTTTAAAAATGCTTTTACAATTTTACTATATCAATAAATTTTAATCGAATTTGTTTGACTTGTAGAATTAACCTATTTGGAAATCAATTGAGATTAACTTAATTGATCATTTTTTTTTAGGAGGTTAATTAAGGTCGTGTGGCAAGATTCCTCCCTTTCTCATAATAATAAAAAAAATAAAAAATTAGGTGGCAAGTGCTTATTACGTGGCAATGTCATGCTACAGCGAAGTTTTTGGTCAAAATTTCCTCCCAATAAAATTTTAATACATGAAGGGTATTCTTATCAAACTACCTAAATTTTATCTTAGAATATTATTAAAAAATTCATTTTTTATTTTAAGAATTACTTTTTCATCTATTTTTTTCAACAAATTCTCTATTCTTTCTCTATTCTATTAAAATAATATTTTTAATTATTTTTAAATTTAAATATTTTTTTAATAATAAAATAATAAGTACACATGCAACAAACAACCCAACATGCTGCAGCACAGCAGGAGGAGGAAAACAAACCGGGTCAATTGGCTGGACTCGGTCAAGTTAATTTTGGACATTTTCCTTCTTTAGTTCTATGGTTCTTATGGGGCATCTAGGAGGACATTCTTCATGCCTTTATCAGATATAGAATAAGAATTTATCAGATGTGAGGAATAGGGAGTCACTGTAACAATACTTATATTTGGGGGGTCGGATAAGGGAATTGCTAAGGATATGTTTTGACAAAAAAACTCTTTATTTTTAGTGAGGCATTATAAAGGAAGAGATGGGGATGCTCTAAGGATAATCACACAAAATTTTGCTTTAAAATAAATATCACTATTATCAAAATATTAAACTTTAAAATAATATAACTTTTGATGTAGATATCGGTTTTTAATAAAATTAATATTTTTAGAATTCTTTTATTAAGATCTATCAAATAAGATCTATGTTGATTATGAAATTCTTTATAAAAAAAATAAAATATTACCTTTGAAATTGATGTAAACAGTAACAATAACATATTACTCTGTTTGATATTAACATGTTATTCTGTCTCGCAATAATATATTATTCTGTTTGACAATTACTTTATTTTACAGTAACATGTTACTCTGTTTAACATTAACATGTTATTATGGTAATATTGTCCAAGAAAGAAGAAAAAAAATATTTTACTTTGTTTTTACTCAATTATATGTTTTCTCCTTAAGGGATTTATGAAGAAAAATAAATTGAGTTGTTCTTTTTAGCAAATAAGGGTTCAATAGAGAAGTTTTGACTAAAATTTCTCCGTTTAAATACAATATATATATATTCAAAATTAATTTTGTTGTAAAAACAAAAATAAAGTGAATATTATACCAAAAATGTGATTAGAAAACTATATTAAAAAACTAAATGCTAATTTTTTATTTTATTTCTTTAAAAAAAGCAATTCATCCTCACAAATTCATTTTTATTAAATAATTTTTTTTATCGCTTTTAAGAAGCTTGATCATAAATAAACGGAAACAAAAATACAATGAAAATGATTGCATTTTCAAACTCTCAATAAAATAATTTCTGAGCAACATAAAAAAAATGAAAAATGAGAATTCACTCAACTGTATTTGGTTGGAAGATTTGAAAAAGAGTTAAGAGATTTTGAGAAAGAATTTGAAAAAGAAAAAAATAATAAATAAATAAAATATATTCATATTTTGCATGATTTTATATACAACAATGATTTAGACCACTAAAAAATACACCACTAATAGCACTAATACATTGAGAATGGTAAAAAATAAATAAATAAATAAAAACAAGGCATAGAAAGTGGGCGGGACCCACTGCCACATCATTAGTGCTCCCTGTAGTGATCCTTTTTTAGTGCTCCCAAGCATTTTTCTTTTATTATTTTTACTTTCATTTTCTGAATTCCTTCCCAAATACAGGGTCACCGACTTTACATGAGTCCAAATACGGTCGGGTCGGACCTGTAAATATATATCCAGCATCTAACCCACCAACCGTCTTTACCCGATCCATCATCATCTTGTTCTTTTTGTAAACCTAGAAAGCATGAAGCATATGGGTTAAAATTAGTGTAGAATGGTAAATACCAAAGCTTTATACAACCAGCCATGGAGATCCTCTTGCGGAGCAGAGGTGAGGTTCTGATATTTTTGTCTTGTTTGTTTGGTTGGTGGGAAAGTTGAGTGAAAGAAAGGAAATTTTGAAGATTTTGGTATAAACCCAAAAACACATGAAGCATAAGAGTCAAAATTAGGATAGAAAGGTAAATAACGAAGCTTGATACAGCCAGCCATGAAGAACCTCTTGCGGAGCAGAGGTGAAGTTCTGATATTTTTGTCTTGTTTGTTTGTTTGGTTGGTGGGAAAATTGGGTGAAAGAAAGGAAATTTTGAAGTTTCTTGTTGTAAACCCAGAAAACCTGAAGCATAAGAGTCAAAATTAGGATAGAAAGGTAAATAATAAAGTTTTATGCAGCAGTCATAGATATCCTTTGAGGAGCAGAGGCAAGGTTCTGATATTTTTGTCTTGTTTGTTTGGTTGGTAGGAAAATTGAGTGAAAGAAATTAAATATTTCTGTTTGTGTGGTGTAAACCCAGAAAACATTTCAATAGTAATTTTTTTACTAATGAATTTTTAGGTTTTTGAGAGAGGTTTGTGTTTGAGTCTGCGAATTACAGTTGAAATTTAACATGTTCTTAGGGTCCTCAGAAGATCAAGTGAAGAATTTGATTGTGTCAATGGGCGAACGAGGCCTTTGCCGAGACAAAGATGGTTTGGAAGGTCAGGATCAGAGTCTTCTAATTCTGTTGCTGAGAGAGTTCTTCAGTGGCGTGCTAGGTACTGTCCATATTGTTCTGCTCCCCCCAATTTTTATTTTATTTTAACCTATAGTCAGATTTTGATTTGTCATCTGCAAATATGCTAGTATTGTTTGAACTTTTTTTATCATTCATGTATTTAGCTAATGGATTTGAAACCACAACTTAATGTCAACTTTGTTACGATTTGGTTGAATGGTTTTGCTAATGTGGAATTTGGTCTTGCAGCATATACGAGCAACACTTGCGGGCTGTTCCTTGTTTTTCTCAGAGTTGTCTTGAGCGGGTATATTCATTAGCCCAAGCTACTGAGATTCAGAGAGAGGACAATGACATAATTCTGTTTGTTTATTTGTTATCCGATTTCTTGAAATAAATCTATATTGCTGTGAAAGTCCGTGTGTTTGACAAGACGTAAGGGTTTTAAAGATTTGCACAACCTTCTATCTCCAAAATTTTGTTTCCTTAGAAGTAAATTGCATACCACTTGGTTTTCTTATTTTCTTTGTTGTTCACCAATTCAGTTGACAGTCAAGCATGCTCCCTCTATTGAGTCTGGAATGTGTAGAAATCTGTCTGGACAATGGGTTCTTATGGGTTCTTGTTTCGACATCCTCTATGAAGTTGTTCCCTTGGATGCATGATGAGTGCTATGTATTGATATTATGAACACATAAATGTAGCATAACGCTAAATATGCAAACGCTATACATGGTAAAAAATCTGAGGACGTGCCATTTTTGACATCCTTGCCATTCTTGTGTCTAGTTGGTATGTGTACCCAACACTGTGTCACATGCCATTTTTGCCATTCTTGTGTCTTAGTTGCTATGTTTGTTAGTGTTTCTAGCATTATTCTGTAGGAAAATATCTTATGCTTGAACCTAGTTTTACTGTTAGGCTTTGGCTTTGTTGAATTAGGTTGCATTTGATTTCCAAAAAAAAATAAATAAATAAAGGAAAAGAAAATTGTTTCCTTCTGGAAGGTTTTTTTTTTTTTTTTTTTGAAAGCTGATCAGAACACAGCAGGAAACAATGGTGTCAAAGATAGGATACTAAAAAGAATAGAGCCATGGATTCATAGGGAACTGAAAGCTATACTTGGGGATCCAGATCCATCTGTTATTGTGCATGTGGCATCCTCACTCTTTATCTCAGGCCTTGTAGAGAAGCACGAGGTCCCTTCCAGACAATTTGTTCTTGAGGATAACTCTATTGAACCTTTGCGACCTTTTCTGCATGAAAGGACGAATATGTTTTGGCATGAACTCCGGTACATCATCTGCATTTAATTGATAAAAGATTGTTTTTTGCCCAGATAAGAAATTTATTTTTCCAAATTCTTAATTTTTGTATGCATTTATTTTTTGTTTTTAAATTTTAGAAACATATTAGCATTTTATTTAGGTGAGAATGATCTATAATTACTTTGTTTCTCAGAATGACAGTTTTCTAATGAACAAAAACTATATGCCTTTTCTTAAGGTGTTTTGCAAAAAGTCCATCCAACACTGAGACATACGACACTATAGTTGAATATAAAAAATTGTCAGAATAAGTTCAGAAGAGAAACTTCAAAGGCTTTGTTGGCAGCTTGGGGGGTCATGTTCTTCAAAAAGATCTATGGCTTCAAAGGATCGTGCAAGCTGTCATTGGAATTGTGTCTTAATCTGCTTGTTCAGAGTGATAGTCAATGGTCTTAATCCAGTGCATGTCTGCCTGACTTGAAAACAATACACGCAATTTGCACAAACCAAGAAGAATGAGCCAAAGCAGGTGGAGTGGCATCATGTTATCAAGGGGAAGAACAATAGAATTGAAGAAGACAAGCGAGTAGTTTCCTCATTCAAGATTATCCTTGTTCATCAGGGTGTTTATTCAAATAATAGTACACCCTAATTGGAGATTCTTGTTATCAGTTTCATCCAGTCACATTTTTATCCAGCTTATATGGTTTGTGATATCTATACTGGCTAATGGATATTGTGACTGTTAAATTTCTTTCAGTTCTATTTAACTGGCTATTTTTTCTGCCAAAAAATTGAGTTCTCTCAATACTTATGGAAAATGATATATTATACACCTCAAACTTGTAGTGATCATATGTTATTGCAGATTATTAGGGAGATTAATATTATACAATCATACAAAATTAGATGAAAGAGAATAGCCTTAATAGTCGGGCATATTTTCATTTTAATTGCTATTTGGACATAGAATAGGTGATGAGAATAGAGTTACAGAAAATGAAATTGTTATTCTAATTAATATAGATCCAAGTATATATCTAAGTCAGTATATGTAATAAGTGCGAGGAATGTAGAACTAAACAAATGAACTTATTCATCTTTCGACATGAAAAATGTGTGATAATCAATTTTTTTATTCTTACTCTTTTCTTCTTTTCATACAAAATTATTCTTACAGGCACGGCAATTGAGTTGTTCTTATCACTGCTATAGGTTTGCACCAAAGGGGGTTGTCTACTCCTACAGCCAAACAGAGATGGACTAAGTTAACCATGAACATCAATATGTTGAAAAGCTGAAATCTAACCCACAATACGACAACCTTTGCTCTGCTTTCCATATACCTGTTAAAAAAATCATGCAGTACAGGGTTCCTAGATTGACATAAAACATGATTTCAAAAGTATTCCTTCAATTTTTTTGTGGCCCCTGATTCCAATCTAACACTACCACTAGTGCCATTATTTCACAAAATTTAACCTATATGACACTGCAAACTCTCGTTTCAAAAGTATTCCTTCAATTTTTTTGTGGCCCCTGATTCTAATCTAACACTACCACTAGTGCCATTATTTCACAAAATTATAACCTATATGACACTGCAAACTCTTGTGATACAG
Organism: Camellia granthamiana; assembly: GCA_036172215.1. Taxonomy (NCBI): domain Eukaryota; kingdom Viridiplantae; phylum Streptophyta; class Magnoliopsida; order Ericales; family Theaceae; genus Camellia; species Camellia granthamiana. The sequence goes on along the minus strand of CM069910.1, from coordinate 4,759,045 downwards.
CAAACACATGCCTGACGGTGAATTCGGTGCATCTGTCATTCTTCTTCCGGTTCTCCCTCTTCTTGGAGAAGATTCTCTCTGTTGTCATGGGCCCAGAAACCGCGCACATCTACAAGCATGCTGGCAACAGTTCCACCCTGTTTGCAAGCCGATAGATCAGCCAGAGTGATTCGTAGAGGGTCAGATGGTTTCACCATGTCCCAAATTTCATCTCTTACATCCTCAATACAAAGCTCATAGTTCCCTCCTTCAATCCATTTCTGGTGTACATCTCTGTTTCAAACCCACAGGGAAGAAAATTATGTCAGCTCTGTTCCATTTCTGGTGTACATCTCTGTTTCAAAGCTCATAGTTCTATATATGCAAGTTTTTTTTACCAAGTGCATGTGATTTTAAATCATATTTCCCAATCTCAAAGTAGTTTTCAACTTATTTCCCAATTTTTTTTTTTTTAAAGTTACAGTAAGGTATTTGAAGTCATGTAACCAAACCACAACTCGAATAAACAACTTGTATTGATAAATATGTTTAAAAGTGGGGAAATTCGTTTAAAAGTCAGCCGACTTTGGTAAAAAAACTTGTATATATGCATTGAGGTTACAAAAACAAATTCAGGGGTAACTAGCTCCCTAGTCTAAAAGCCTTCAACAAGGTTTCCAAACTTAGTAGTTTGGTTCATGTGTCTTGTAATTTGGGACTTGCAGAACTAACTCAAGTAACCACAAGCAAGAAATTACAGAGATTTTCTGTAGGAAGATTGCATCAGGTAACACCTCTGCTTGTGGATGCCCCCCCTTCTTTTCTTCCAATATTAGGCTTCACTCTGTTTGGTTGCTGAGAAGGAAAAGAGAATTCCAAAATTCCCATATTCCTTCTCAACAACCAAATTAAGCATGGACCAGCTACATGAATCATTTTTCACTCTATATGCTCAACTAAATTAAATAAATTCAAATCTTTTTTTTTTTTTAATTTCCGCATCCCATGGAAGAATAATTGGAGAAAAATAAGTTATCCCCCATGATTAAAGTCAAAATAATAAAATGTAGAGTGTTCACCTGAAAAGTGTGTGAATATCAGATGTTGTGAGGTATCCTCTTCCACGGAGATCAAGACACTGAAACAAATAAGTTAAACCCTCTGGAGTGTCTTTGTTTTCTAGGGCCAGAACAAAGTCTAGAAAGCTTTCAAAATCCATCTCCCGAGCATTACCTCCTCCAGTTTTGCCATGACGGACATGCTCATCAAATGCTGTTAGCAAACCAAAGCAAACAATGAACAAAAGCTTAAGAAAACACAATGCAGCATAAACAATTTAATCAAAAAATAATACAATAATGGTAACAGGTAAGGAACGTTCCAAGTTAAACCACAGCTGGTGAACTGGTGAAGGGCATTTTTGGGTATGGACAAAATACTGCATTATAATGAAAAATAAGCTTAGAAAATTCCGTAACTGACACCCTCCATCATTAACAAAAGAAATGAGCTTTGAACAAGCAAATCATTTTCTAAAACAGACAAATGCAAATAATTTCAATAGGCAGCAAAGCAATGGAGTGTGACCAACCACACTCATTATATAAGGGTTGAAAAGGCCATATTTTCAAGCAATTGAAAAGATACAAGATGCACGGCAGAAACTCCTACCCCTCTCAATAAAAATATCTGTCAGAGTCCCATCAGCATATTCTCGAAGTTCCTGCTTGCTCAATGTTCCATTCATATCTTTATCGAGTGCAAGAAACATGTCTGCAGAACTAAACTGATTGCTATAAGCTACAACAATAACGATAACAGTAGTCACAAGCTATGTAATGCAACCAGAACTACTTTTTTGAGATTAACAGTACAAGATAAATGCATAACGAAATACAGCCCCTTGTACGTGACAAGAATTGAATTAAGATCATTCTACACCTAAACATTCAAGGAGGAATACAGAACTATTTTCCTCTTATAAATCTACAATTATATTTCTTAACACTCTCGAAATGAACTTCAGATGGAGAAATTCAATGCACCCACCACAAATGCGTTGGGCAGACGTCAATGAAAACCAGTTTTCAGCTTGTTCAATGTCGGTGACTTCTTCCTCACTTTCCTGACATAGATAATAGGTAAGAATCCAAAGTCAACTTCTATTCAAGCACATAGAAACAAAATGCATTTTGATACTTCATGCTTCTTACTTCATACATAATTAGGTTTAAAACAAGCTCATGTAAATACTTTGGTCCTCTGCTTCTACCAAATCCAATTTCAAACAAAAATAATTTCAATTGATATTATGTAAAACAAGTTTTATATGGATTAATCCTTGAATTTGATGATGGAAAATTTCCTTCAAATCACCAAGAATTATTTCTACCAATTTTGTTCAGTCTGAAAGAAGCATGCCAACAACAACAATAGCTGTTTGTATTCACTCTTGCAGGTATAGCATTGATGCAGAAATTTAGAACTTTAAATTCATCATTTCAGCAACCACAAATTTCCAAGTAGAGAAAAGACAAAGATCCACAGTAAACAACCAATTAGGCCTAGCCTAGTTGGCCACCATGCCTTCCTTAGGGCTTAATCCCAAGGAGGTCATGGGTTCAATTCCCCTTAGGGGATTGAATTAAGGGTGTGCAAGCACTTAGGTGTTTTGCCAAGGGTGGAGAGATTTTCTATCATAGGTGCTAAACTAACAACTAATATTTGTCGATCAAAAAAAAAAAAAAAAATAGAACTAAGAGCCTTAAACTCCTTTTGTTTGAAAAGGGAAAAAAAAGAAAAGAAAAGAAAAGAAAAAGATTAATAAGAAATACTTGGATCAATTTTTAATAGTACATCAGTGTGAACTTTTCTTTACTCACAACAGTGGCAATAAAAATAAAAATACAAATACAAATCTGATGTAAAATTATTACACCAGCAATGAAACAACAGAAGGACGCATATTAATATATGGAAATGGTTGTTCTTTTGAAGTCTATAACCAATCAGCCATTGTAGTCTCAAGATGTAATGGGACAGGCAACACTTTCAAAGTTAGAGATTAACACATTTACCAAGGATGACAATAACAACAGCCTTAATGCAACATCTTCCCATTTCAGGGGTCAGTGACAATTAAGGAAACAATCACATACAAATTACCGGGTGTAGTTCCATTAGTTCCTGGAGACAGTTACTAAGCAGAATCTTCTTTATGCATCCCTTTTCTGCAAAATAAACTAAAATCCTCAAAAAATCCAAAGGTCAAAGAGAAAGCGGAGAATCCCTATGAATGAAGGTATTCAGCTGAGAATCCCTATGAATGAAGGTATTTAGTTACTAAGGTTATGTCGACCATTAAAAGGGGTTTGTCAGCAATCAACATCATTTCCCTATCAGTGGATGTTCAGACAAATCAGTTTTTCAATATTTGGATTATTTAACAAATCTGTCACCAATATCTACTCCGCCCTTTAATCCCCTTAGTCCCATTGGTGCAACTGAAAGTGGTATCTAGATATGGTTGCAACCAGCCTGTGCAGCTGCAGAACAAAGAAATATACAGGATAAACTCTGTGGTGGTGGTGATGGTTTTTTGAGAAAAGGAGGCATTAAGCAAAAAATAATAATAATAACATCACATGCTGCAGCTACTGTAAAACAACATGCCAACAGTGCTATCATAATAAATAAAAGATGAAAATTTGAGTACAGTTCAATATTTTTATGAAAATGCGAAATAGAAAGTTTGTGATTGTGCTAGCAGTGGTTGAGGAAAGAGGCGACGTTACACATAATATAATAAAACCACATTGGAACATATTGCAGTTAAAGAAAATGACAAGCACCAGAGCAATTTCATTTCATTAAATGAAACACTAAAATTAGTGTACATAATGACTTCAATTGAAATCATGCTATAGAAATTCAACTCTTTCTTTTGAATAAGATAAATAAGATTTAGAACATGACAAACCTCGTCTGTGAGGATCACAAAAGAAGAAAAATTTGTGTGCAGCTATGCGGCAGTACATTTGAAAAAAGGCTGCAGGCATGTCACGAAGTTGTGCCAAATTAGGAATAAGGCCTCGTATATACACCTCCATTTCCTGCATGCATCAAAATATAGATTGTTCTTTTTACGTACAAGATTAAAAAGCATGCAACAAGATTACATTTGAGAGAGAGAGAGAGAGAGAGAGAGAGAAGCTACTATCCAATTTTGGACAATGAGGGATGGAAATGTGTAAAGAACCATACATGAGGTTGTAGAAAACCATCAGAATCCTCATCGAGCTCACTCATGTCAATTCTGGCCTGTGTAAGTGAAACCTGGCAAAATACGAAAGTAGTATTACATGAAAGTAGTATTACATGAAAGTAGTATTACATGAGAGAGAGATAGAGAGAGAGATCCACAAAGAAACTAACACAAGCCAGAGTTCACAATTAAATACCCACAGATGAAACTTGTCTCATGTTTACGCATTCACTGTAATAGCACAATCACTTGATCAAACCACAGTGACAAAAAAACTGTGGAGTTGCATTATTAATGTTGTAATTTATCAGAGATATTTTGTTATAGGTAGGATCATGCTCTCTTATTCATTTTTAATTTTTCTTCCTCGAATAAACACACCATCAAATCCTAAAATCAATCAAGTTTTAGAGCAAAACACACACCATTGGGAATCAATTCAGAACAAAGTGGCTTAATGACAGTTGTTAATGTCACCAACTACATGTAAAACAATAAAGCCTGTATGCTATGTTGCCTGTTGTCTTTATGTTGAAGATCAGTCGCTGTTTGTTTATCTATTGTTCTTAATCCTTTCTTTTGCATATGAAGCTTATGTTATTGGTGGTTGTGGTGGTTAAGTTTCTATTTTCCTATATACTTGTGTTACTCATTTTACTGTTGTTACTTATCAAAGAAAAAGTTACTATAATAATTTTTTGCAATAATTAGGCACCTTGGTATTAACGGGCCTTATTAACTCAAATTACTTAATACACTTTATAGGTGAATATCTAATTACACATGTCAGACACATAGAAAACAAGACATTGTTATGCATAGAAAACCAAGACCCACCGTACGCATGACATAAAGGTAAAATGGCAGGATGGCAATTCTTCCTGACTCATCTTTCTCGAACTTCATGAAGTTTGACGGACTGAAAAAGCGTCAACATTTAGGGCCTATTTGTTTTGTACACACAGAGGCAATGTGGCAAAAGTCCTCATAATTCATCTAACAATATGAGAAACAAGACGTGTTTTAGCATCATTACAGAAAAAAAAAAAAAAAAAAAAAAAAAAAAAAAAAAAAACAAACAAACAAACAAACAAACAAATAAACAAAAGAGTAGTTATAAGGCTGTAACTGTACGAGGGATATAATCAGAATTGTTAAAAATAATAATAATAATAATAAAAGAAGAAGAAGAGTTGTACCACAGCATCAAATATCTGTACATTAGATCAAACATGCCAAATTATTAACTTCAAAATTAGTAAGCTTAAACAAGCAGTTAGCTAGAAATCTAAGAAAACAAATGCACCAGATGTGGCTATAGCAGTCTAATCCACACTCAGTGAATGTCCGCTAATTCAATAATGTGAAAGAAAGACAACATTTCTTTCGGTCAGGTTTGAATAGAAAATAAATGGACAGAAGAAAGAGAAACAATGAAAAATCAAGATACAAAAACTGGCATGAGAGAGAAAGAAAACAAAGTATTGTACTCCACGGAGAATTGGTAAAATGTTTGCACAACAAAGTATTGTACTTAAAATTATTAGGACATGTCAGAAATCCAGAAGAATCTAAAGAAGAAAATAAGTCAACTACCGCTGCTAGTGTAGACATTTGCAAAGAAGCTGAACATATATATTAGATTCTTAGCAACATGAAAGAAAAATTATATAAAAATAATAAGGTGTACAGACCTTTTCAACACCAGTGGCATCATCAATCACACAATTTTCTCTGAAGCAAACCCACATGGCATCCAGATCATCAGCATTTAGTAAAAGATCAGATTGCTTCTGCATGTACGAAATGATGAATTATTGCCAATCCACATCCTAATACTAAACCAAATAATTAGTCACTACGAATGAAATCATATTGAAATCTTGCACAACCCAATAAACTTTGTAAGATTCAATCTAAAAAAAAAAACAAAAATGGCAATATGGAGTTCCAATATCACACCAAAAGACAAAGAGATATACGCTTGTTTCAATCTGCCAAAGATGAATTGATTAAGTGATGATGACTAACAATAGTCAACAAACGAGGAAAAGTGTAAGTGATACCTTTAGAAAATGATATTTAGCCACCCTCTGGACCCTGTGACTGATGGAGCCTTCTTCTGGTTTCTAAACAAAGGGGAAACAGAAAACAAACAAAAAAAAGGGGCTAAAGCAAGTACAGAATATGAAAAAAAAAATGAAAATGGTAAAAAACAATATCATATTAACGAAACGAACAAAACTATATGAAAATAAGGAACATTCTCCCTTCAGCATTTGCACTCAAGTTCTATCCAAGTAGATACCAAAATAAATGGACAAATTTTGTCTGCAAAAAGAGCAAGAAAGAAAGTGACAAAATCACCTGGCCTATATTAACTCAAACACCTAAGCAACAATAACAATGCTTACCATCTTATAGAAGCTTGGAATTGTGCCAGCTTCAGCACTCTTTTGCTGCTTCTCTTTGAAAATATTAAGCAATATTCTCTTTGTCTCAAGCTCTATAAATCAAAGCACAATGTATACAGTTATACTACTAGAGAAACATGCACGTGGTAATCATGGCCATGTTTACATCCGCCATGTAATTCATGCACAAAATGCCATATACAAGCCGCCAATAATAGCAGATAAAGAAATCCCATTTTGAGATAACTAACATAAATATGTTGTCAACATGCAATCTTTAATCCATACCCACATGAATTAACATTAAAATTACCATCAAGCCTGACCAAAAAAATAAATCCTAAAAATGTATAATCCATACCCACGTGAATAACCCCCCTACCGTGGATGACCCACAAACTCCGGAACAGAATTTTAAGCCTCAACCTCCCCAAATCATTAACACCTAGTTTGGATTGAGTGATTTGGAGAGAAAAGAAATGAAATCAAATTCTCTGGGTCCTAATCACTTGTTTGGATTACTAAACAGGAGATAAATGAGGAGAAATGGAAACATTGATTTCTCTCATAACTCACTTTTTGAATCTCTCCAAAATTGGAGAGATTGGGAGAGAAAATAAATAAGAAGATTACTAATTAATTGTCCATCTGCCAACAAAAGAAATAAAAACATAAACGGTTATTTTGGTAATATAAACTGTAAGATTTTCTTTTCTTTTATATAGTCTATCCAAACAATTTGGAGTCTTTCCAACTTAACCAAACAAGAGGGAGAAAAATCACAATCATTTCTTTTCTTTTCTCTCCTAAAAATCCAAACATAGTGTAAAAGACTGGCAGCAAGGAATCCGAGACTTGAATTTTGAGTTGGAAACCACCTTAAGCTGGTTCCAATTCCACCACGGCATTGATTATACTGACAAAATCACAACAACAACAACAACAGCAAAATTGTTTTTGTATAGACAACTAAATTCAGATAAAAGACACAAATTTAAACACTGTTAAGATAGCCAAATTTGTGAAATTACATAGTCTATTCAAATTCAATCATGTCATAGCTGCCAATTGGTTTTTTGAGTTTCGCAATTGATCAACCAAAACACAGAATTGTCAAGGAATTAGATAAAATACAGACCCATTAATGCTTCAGAACCGAGACCAGAACCGGATCCGATGTAATGGCGAAGGTTTCGGGCCCATAACAGGGACGACGATGGTGGAATCTTCCTCGGACGCGATGCTTCGTGGTCTTGGCCATCAATCGATACACTGTACATTGCTTGAGATTGCAGCCTCTTCGTCTTTGTCTCTCTGATTCAGAAATCTGAGGAGCTTAACCTTTCAGATAGAGAGCTCGATCTATGTACATTACGATCCTCCAATAAACTTGGAAGCAGAGACATTGCTCACTGGTTTCGAAACCCTAGTGTTCGCTCGCGAGAGAGTCTTCTTTTCTTGTTGAACGAATCTTCAAATGGTGAACGTGCATAGAGACCCATCGTCCCTCGATGTTTCCAAATTCGCATTAACCACCCTGTGAGCTTTCAAGGCATTATATATATATAGAAAAATGATTGGGACCTCTAATTTAGATGTACCACTAGTGATGTGGCAGTGGGTCCTCCACTGCTACAGTCAATCAGGTGCCTTGAATTTTTTTTTTTTTTTTTTTTTGTTTTTCCACCTCATTAGAAGTGGTTTAGTGATGCTATTTTAGAGGTCTCTAGCATAGTTGATATATATATTACAGTGGATGCCACACGCAAAAGGATTGGGGGATGCTGCTGTGCTTATAGCACAGCAGCAACTGCTGCGAGCTAATGTGGCGTCGTTTTGCTCCGTTTTGCAATTTTTTTTTTTTTTCTTTGGCATGTGGTTTGTCTTGCTGTTTTCTCAAAGTGACAAATAGCTTCAATAATGTTCCACTTCATTTTATTACTGGATGAAACAGAAAAAAAACAAAAAAAAAAAAATTGAATAAATTAAATATAATAAGCACACATTTATGCATTATATTTGTTTAAAAATTATATATATGTTCTATAAATTACAGTAAATCTCTTTAAATTACATTTACATTTTATTCCCTTAAATTTTAAAACTCAATAGTTAAATTATAAGCCATTTGCATTTTATCCCCTTCAATTTTAAAACTCAATAGTTAATCATTTCAAATAATTTACACAATTAGATAATGTGTAAAGTATAAGTAGCGTTTTTCTCTTGCTTAGGTAATACATTCTAAAGACTTACTTTTTTCTAAAAAATATATATCAACATGCCTTTTTTATTAACATATAAAATTCTATACAAACTCAACTTCAATTATAATAACCAATTTTTATATGGAATATATTTGAGAAATACTTATTTTTCATATATATAATTATAATTTAATTATTATGATATTTGAAAAAAATTATCTCGATATACAAATAAATAAGACAAAATGTACTTAATTATGTCTATCACACGGATTAAATTTTTTATTTTTTATTTTTTTCCTATCTTATTGATGCCTCTCTTCTGTTCTTTTATATATATATATATAAAAGTGTGACGTAACATACCTTTATATTTAATTATTTCTAAAATATAATATTTAAATTTTTTTAACTTAATCTAAATTATCCATAAATAAAATTTAAAATAATTATATGTACTGAAAAATACTTTACGAATTAATTTTCTTCTACTTTTTTCACTTTTATTCAAGTATTTAATTTTTATATTAAAATTTAATATATATATATATATATTTTTGTCTATCTTATTTATATTTTATTATTAATTTGTATTGAATTTCCTATTTAACATGAAGTTGTTTATTATGAAAAATTTATATACATATATATAATTATATATAAAATGTATAAAAAAATTTCAAATACGTATTGAAGAAAAATTAATACTCAATATTATTAATCTACCTATTTTTTATTAATCTAACCGTAGCATACTTATATTTAATTTTTTAAAATAATTTTTTCTATAACTTCCATTCCTACTTTTTCTTTTTGTTTCATCCAGTGATAAAATGAAGTGGAACATTATTCAAGCTATTTGTCACTTTGAGAAAACAACAAGACAAACCACATGCCAAAGAAAAAAAAAAAAAAAATGCAAAACGGAGCAAAACGACGCCACATTAGCTCGCAGCAGTTGCTGCTGTGTTATAAGCACAGCAGCATCCCCCAATCCCACGCAAAACTGCATAGTTCAGATAAATAAGTATAGAAACAAATAGGATAAATTATAACCACAGCTGTGTTTTACTTAAATTATAAATTATCTCATATAATTTTAAAAATTATATTATATCTTTTAAAATTTTTAATTTCATAACAAATAATTCTCTTATTAATAAATTATCAAATTAATTAACAGTTTTTAATAATATTAAAATTTTATTTTAATTAATAATTTAGATAATTTTCTTATTGTATAGATGAACGGTTAGAAATTTTACTTTTTCAATTAATTCTATTAAATGAAAATTTCTGACAAGGAAATATTTTTAATTTTCTAAACCATAGGGGGCAATTCGTATTTACTTTTTATCCCTAAAAATTATGTTGGCCCAAATTATTTTTTTATATGTTTATAAACTTATTTGTATTACCTCCAATTCTTGTCAACTTTTTTGTCTGAATCAAAATTTATTTATCTATTTATTTTCTACATAAAAAAATTAGTTCTTTGAAGCAATAATTCAAACAGATAACATGTAAGCATTTACTACCATCAAGCATGTACTTAAACAACTAACAAAATCAGATTTTAATAGAGATAATAATAATAATTCTAATGAAAAGAATGATTAGCCTTAGGTTATAGTTTTACACACTTAAAACAAAATTGGTTTATAATAATTGATATATCATAATAAATAAATAAATAAAATAATTGAGAGAAAAAAAATCAGTTGACTATCCATAACTACAAAGTGGGTCTCATCCTCAAACACCGCATAGAAACATTTCACTCATACACAACAAATACCACTACACATAAGAAATTGAGGAAAGGAAGAAAAGAGAGTAAGAACGAGGGTACCCGAGCTAAGAGAGTAGCAGTGCGAGCGAGAAAGAGAGCAGAAGCGTGAGCAAGAGAGATTTCTTTGGAAGATGGACTGATTTCAGTGGGAAGAGGCGCGAGCGAGAGAGATATGGACGAGCGAGAGATTTGGACTAATTACAATAGTAAGACTAATTACAATAGTAAGATGAGAAGAACTGAAAATCACAATTCTCTTACCGGTAATAGATAATAAAACTTCTCTTACCGGTAAGATAATATACATTAAATAATCCTTGACTTGTTTTAGTTTATTGAAGGCGGAGAATTTAATTTAATCCTTGACTTGTTTATTTTTATTTTGAAAGGCTTGATTTTCAGTTAAAATTAATGAACTTTGTACTGACTGTTAAAATAAAAATAGTTTGTAAAAAGTTCATTAATTATATGTATGAAAGCCTTATTTTGTAAAAGATGATATTTCAATTAATTTTGATGAACTTAAAAAAAAAAAAAATCAATGACAAGTTCATTTAAATGATGTGTAAAAATATCATTTTGTATCAAATTAGTGATATATATTGTTATTTTACAATCAATTTTGCAATTTATCTTTTATTTTTGTCTTTTTAATATTAAGTATTATAATCATCTTATTAAACAAATTTAAACATTGGAAATTATATATATGCAAAACACAAAATTATACACAAACAATTTTTTTATACACAAAAATAATTCAAACTGATTGCTTTATTCCACTATCAAAATAAAAATTTACAAATTCGGACCAACTGCTCCATTCCGTTATCAAAATAAAAATTTCAAATTCGGACCAACTATTCCATTTCACTATCGAAATAAAAATTATAAAATACTAAACAATGTCTATTTATAACAACTTTAGCCCATTATTATCTTCGCCATTGACACCAAAAACATCCACCTCAATAACTTTGCATAATGCCTATTTATAGCATTTGTAGTCCATTATTATTATTATATTCCTTTTAAAATAATACTGATAATAAATTCAATTGTGTAAAAGATATATAGAAAAAAAAAATTTCAATTGCATAAAAGATATATAGAAAAAATAAAGAGGTAATCAGTGTGTTTAGTTTCAATTTTTTGACAAAAATTTTGAATTATTAATTAAAAATTTATCTGACAAAAAATATACAAAAAAATGTTTTAGATTATCAATTTTGAATTATTAAACCAACTACAAATGGGTTATAAATCATATTATTTAAAAATGAAAAAAGATTGAGAGCTCTAAATTAAAAGTTTAAATAGTTTTAATTGGTGTGTGGGTCCCATGTGATATGGTGTTTTGGCCTTAATTTTTTTTAAAAAAATTTTCTACATCATTAGTCCTCTTTTATAATTTTCAAATTAAAAAGATGTATCATTTTTGTTTAAAAATTCAATTGAAACATAAAAATAATCTAATAAATATTTATCGAATCGTTTAAAATTATGTCGATCCAAATTAAAAATTATCTAATAAATATTTCATCTCGAATTTTGAATTTTTGTGCCGATAGGTGTGGTCTTCCAAGAATAATATCTTCCCGATAAGATAGGTGTGCTAACACAACAATAAATTGACATGACCAGTGGACCTGTGGAGGTGTGAGTCATTATGTTACTGGTAAGATAATGTTATCCTAAAATAATCTCCGACAAAATAATATCAGTATTAGTAGAAAAAAGTGTTTGTTTAGTTTAAATTTTAAATTAATTTTGTCAAACCTATTATCAAATAACAATGATTTATCTGTTATATTAATTCATTAATTAATTAGTTTTTTTCTAACATCTACTAATTACAATCATTCAAAATTTCAAAAATTCTAAACTATTTTCACCATATACTATATAAAATTTTAATTTCCAATAAAACTTTTAGAAAATTAAAAATTACCATCAAAATCAAACAAAACACACAATAGAACAATGATAGGGATACTAAATATGTGAGACCCATACTCATTTGAATGATTTGATAATTTTAATACTCCCTCCGTTCCAAAATAATGGTATCTTTTGGAGAATTCAACTTTTTTTAGTAGTACAATTATTGCAGTTTAAAAAAATTAATTTTTCAAAATTACCTTTGATAATACATTTTTTGGAAAATATCAATGCCATAATTATACTTTTTATGTTGTTAATGAATCTAAAAAGAAGGGCAAAACAGAAAATTTATATTATTTTTGTATTTGATTTTTGAAAAGAAACTAATATTTTGGACAAAATAAAAACTATAACAAAGGACTAATATTTTAGAACGAAAAAAGTAGCAATTTTATTAGTGTGCCTAATATTTTTGCACATCATATTTGAATTAAAAATTTAACTAACAAAAAATATATGAAAAATGTTTTGGACCATCAACCAACTACAAATAATCGATTATTAAAGTGTAATACTAGAGATCCTAAATAATTTATTAAATGTTTTACCAAATCTCTCAGATGGGTGTGGGACCCACACACATGTGAGTTTGTGTGAATCCTACACCCATGTTAGAGATTTGGTACATTATTTGGGGTCCAAGCATTTTCCATTATTAAATCATATTATTTAAAAATTCAAGTGAAACATAAAAATTATCTAATAAATATTTGTCATGTCAATAAAAATTATGTTGATCCAAATTATTATAAATTATTTAATATATATTTAATCTAGAATTTTTATGCCTAGAAGATCAACTGTTGCGACAGTTATTGGCGCGACCAGTGGACTGCCCGAGGGGTGAGTCATTCTCTTACCGGCAAGATAATTTTCAGGTCCATAACAATAAATAACTTTTTTATTCACTATTATTTCAGACCTTTTTTTATATTATGATTATCAAATTTAAACTGATAACAAATTTAATCTGTGTGTTTGGTTTTACTTTTCGTATTGTTTTTTTTTTAGTGAATATTTTAAAGATTTTAAGCATTTTTTTTTTTACTTTTTTAAAAATACTTACCTGCTGACAACAATAAATTGATATCATAAAAATTATACCTTTTATGTATATTGATATTAGGTGTGGCGAAAAAATAAAAGAAAACTTGCTTAAAATAGTAACAAAATACGAAAAAGAAAAAGAAAAATAAAATTTTCTAAAATGGGATAATCAGCTCACGGTTGGCCAATTATATTAGTGATAATCAGCTCACGCCCCTTCCACATATATAAATAATTTTTTCCCTCTCTTCAATTTTAATAATTTTTTCCCTCTCTTAAATTTTTTATTTTTTTTTTCTTATGATTATCAAATTAAAACTGAATCTTTGTATTTTTTTAGAGTTTAGTGAATTTTTTTAATATTTTTTTCATAAAAATAATATCATTTATGTATATCGAAATTAGGTGTGCCGAAAAAAAAAAAAAAAAAAAACATGCTTAAAATATTAAAAAAATACGAAAAAGACAAAAAAACAAAACTTTCTAAAAAGTGTTTTTACACGACCAAAATCAAACAAGGTTATTGCAGTATCTGTGATGGTATAATAACCTCAGTATTATGTTACCGGTAAGAAAATGTTCAAATACCGACAACACCCCCTTCCGCTTGTATAAATAATTTTTTTCCTCTCCCATATTTTCTATTTTTTTATTTATGATTATCAAATTAAACCTGAATCTTTGTTTTTTTTTTTTTGGTGTTCAATGAATTTTAAAAATATTTTCTTCATAAAAATTATATTTTTTTATGTGTATTTATATTAGCTGTGGCAAAAAAAATTTAAAAACTTGCTCAAAATATGAAAAAAAAATATAGAAAAAACTCAAAAATACGGAAAGGAAAAATATAATTTTTAAAAAAAAGTGTTTTTAGACGACCAAAATCAAACAAGGTTATTATATTGTACAGGGACTTATCTTAGCGGTAAGAGTATTATCTTACCGGTAAGAAAATATTCAAATACCGATTACGCCCCTTCCGCATATATAAATAATTTTTTTCCTCTCTTAAATTTTCTATTTTTTTCGTCTCTTAAATTTTCTATTTTTTTTTCTTATGATTATCAAATTAAACCTGAATCTTTGTTTTTTTTTTTTTGGTGTTTAGTGAATTTTTTAAATATTTTCTTCATAAAAATTATATTTTTTTATGTATATTTATATTAGGTGTGGCAAAAAAATTCAAAAAACTTGCTCAAAATATGAAAATATATATATATAGAAAAAACTAAAAAATACGAAAAGGAAAAAAATAAAATTTTTTAAAAAGTATTTTTAGACGACCAAAATCAAACAAGGTTATTATATTGTACGTGACAGGGTAAAAACTTCAGGGACTTATCTTAGCGGTAAGAGTATTATCTTACCGGTAAGAAAATGTTCAAATATCGATTACGCCCCTTCTGCATATATAAATAATTTTTTTCCTCTCTTAAATTTTCTATTTTTTTTCGTCTCTTAAATTTTCTATTTTTTTTTTCTTATGATTATTAAATTAAACCTGAATCTATGTTTTTTTTGGTATTTAGTGAATTTTTTAAATATTTTCTTCATAAACATTATATTTTTTTATGTATATTTATATTAGGTGTGGCAAAAAAATTGCAAAAAACTTGCTCAAAATATGAAAAAAATATATAGAAAAAACTAAAAAATACGGAAGGGAAAAAAATAAAATTTTTTAAAAAGTGTTTTTAGATGACCAAAATCAAACAAGGTTATTATATTGTACGTGACGGGATAAAAACCTCAGGAACTTATCTTAGTGGTAAGATTCATATCTTAGCGGTAAGAGTATTATCTTACCGGTAAGAAAATATGCAAATACCAATTACGCCCCTTCCGCATATATAAATAATTTTTTTCTTCTCTTAAATTTTCTATTTTCTTTTTCTTATGATTATCAAATTAAAACTGAATCTTTGTTTATTTTTTGGTGTTTAGTGAATTTTTTAAATATTTTCTTCATAAAAATTATATTTTTTATGTATATTTATATTAGGTGTGGCAAAAAATTTCAAAAAACTTACTCAAAATATATAGCGACCCTGGTTTTCCCCCCATTGATTAGTGTAATCCGGACTTGGTTCCGTGGATGTTGGTTGTTGTATATATCTTGTTTCCATCATTCAATACTTTTTATTTGAGTTATAGGATGTTTTGGGCAAGTTTGTTGCAGGTTGGATGTGATTGGGAGCAAATGGTTGCTGCCCAGAATTTTGGTTCTTCGCTCGAGCGAGCCTTTTGTCACTCGAGCGAGCTCCTTGTTTTAGATCCTTCGCTCGAGCGAGAGTTGGGTGATGTGTCTGGTGGCTCGAACGAGAAGTCTTGCGCTCGAGCCTGCGTCTGCGTCTGGTTCTGGACCTGAGAGTTACATTTCTTGGCTCGAACGAGCTTTCTTTCGCTCGAGCGAGCGAGGTCTATCTTTTAAGTTTCTTCGCTCGAGCGAGCATTCTGTCGCTCGAGCGTGCTTCTGGGTTGCAAACCTGAAAGTTTGGATTGTTGGCTCGAGCGAGGCTTTCTACGCTCAAGCAATGCTTCTTTGTGTCTGGTCGCTTGAGCGACCACTTCTTCGCTCGAGCGAGCTTGTGTTATATCAGTAGACAGTAGCGGGTAAACACTTCACTTTTTCATCCTCTTTTTCTTTCAAACCCTAGATCCGAGCTCTCTCTCTCTCTACACACCTCTTCTCTAGGGATTCATCTATTTTTAGTGTGTTTTTACCCTAGGTCCTTTGTAAGAAAGATAGAGGGTTGTGTGGGCTACATTTTAATCCTAAAAATTTGTGGATTTGGAGCATTTTGAATTTTCACCATCTTCTCTATTTGAGCTCTTCATTTCGAGGTAGAGATATCCTACTCCATCTTATGAGTTTTGTCTTTAATTTTGGCCATTTTGATTAGTTGGTGATGTTGGGTAATTTTGGAAAAAGTTAGGGTTATTGTGTAATTTATAAAAAAGGGGTTTTCAAATATTAAAAACCCATATGTATGTAAGACTTGGAAAATGGCATTATTAGTGTCAAATTGAGGAAATTGAACCTTAGGGTTGATTTTTGGTAAAAGGGGAGAATGCCCTAATTATTGTGATAAATTAATTAGTATAATTAATTTGGGAAAACATGAAATTGAGTTGAAATCCATGAAATTGGGAAATTATGGGATTGAATGGTGTAGTTGGATTAATTTATCACTCACCTATGTAAATGATGATATTATATCTGTTGATGCATTTATCTTCTGTTTAGAAATAACTGCTTTGGGCTATCGGTGGAGGATAGTCTTGGTTGTTGTAGATACTGTATGTTGATTAGGGAAAACTGAAACTAATCACATTGAATTTGTCATTGAATATGACGGTTGGAACAATACAGCAAATAGGTGTATTGATTACTTATTGTGTATGACAAGTGTTTTATTACATTGTATATGCATATTATTTGGGAGAATATAAGGGATGTACTCCATGGTTTGAGGGAAGATAGGGGATGGACTCTCAAACCCTTTTTGGGAGGAAATAGGGGATGGACTCTATTAATACAGCAAATATGTGTATTAAATTGAAGTATTGATATAGCAAATATGTGTATCATTTGTGAAGTATGGAAGTATTTTAATATGATAATGATGCATCAAATATGTGTATCTATTGTGAAATATGGAAATGTTGGTATATGAGTTATAGTCTCATTGAATTGCTTGGCCAGGTTCTGAGCCATGTATATGAAATGATTTGGATAAGTAAAGGAGAGTGGATTGTAACATGGACATAATTATCATGAGACTATACTGTGATATGACTGGTTTATAAGTGTTAACCATCTATCAAATGCTATTGTTTTAGTCATTGCTTATATTTGGTTTAGTATCTCTCTACTGGGCTTTGACTCACCCTATATGGGACATCATTTTCAGGTACAGATGGTATGCCACCGCCAAGGACGTAGCTTGGAAGGCCAGAGGCTGAAAGACTTTTTGTGATATCTTTTATGTATTACATGTAAATTCAAGCCAAGGGCTTAATGTGTTTTGAGTTAGTACTCTCTTTTTGTGTAACCAAGTGTTGGCTTGGAAAGTTGTAAGCCCGTTGGGCATTTACTTTTGTTGTCAACATATAATACATTTGTAAGGAATACTCTGATGAATGGAATTAAGTTTTGTTTACTTATGTCTATGCATGTCAATAAATGTGGGTCTCTATGTATTATTTTGAGGGCGTTACAAAATTAAAAAATATATATAGAAAAAACTCAAAAATATGAAAAGGAAAAAAATAAATTTTTTTAAAAAGTGCTTTTAGACGACCAAAATCAAACAAGGTTTTTATATTCTACGTGATGGGATAAAAACCTCAGGGCACTTATCTTAGTGGTAAGATTCATATCTTAGCGGTAACAGCATTATCTTACAGGTAAGAAAATGTTCAAATACCGATTATGCCCCTTTCGCATATATAAATAATTTTTTTTCCTCTCTTAAATTTTCAATGTTTTTCGTCTCTTAAAGTTTCTATTTTTTTTCTTATGATTATCAAATTAAAACTGAATCTTTGTTTATTTTTTGGTATTTAGTGAATTTTTTAAATATTTTCTTCATAAAAATTATATTTTTTATGTATATTTACATTAGATGTGGCACAAAATTTCAAAAAACTTGCTCAAAATATTTTTAAAAATGTAAAAAAAATTCAAAAATGCAAAAAATAAAAAAATAAAATTTAAAAAAATTATTTTTAGACGACCAAAATCAAACAAGGTTATTATATTGTACGTGATGGGATAAAAACCTCAGGACACTTATCTTAGCGGTAAGATTAATATCTTAGCGGTAAGAGTATTATCTTAGCGGTAAGAATATGTCGCCCATACAATCCCTTCCGCATTTATAAACAATTTTTTCCCTCTCTTATATATATATATTTTTTGAAGATTATCAAATTAAAACTGAATCTTTGTATTTTTTTAGTGTTCAGTGAATTTTTTAAATATTGTTTTCATAAAAATTATACTTTTTATGCATATTTATATTAGGTGTGGCTAAAAATTCAAAAACAAAAAATCAAAAAAAAAAATTAACAAAAATTAAAAAATACGAAAAATTAATAAAAAATTATAAAAAGAGGGAATTTCGGTAAACGGGGAAGTAACAGTAAGAGATTAATATAAAGGTAAGTTATATTATACCTTCAGTCACAATAATATATTTTACGTATATTTTAAGTTACCATAATTTATTTTACGCAATTTGTGTATATAAATTATATTAATATTTCAGTTACATTGATTATTTTTTGAACTCTATTTGCTTAAATTGAAATCTATGGATATGTTTGTTTAAATTTTAAAAATTATTTGACAATGATTTTATAAACAATTATTTTCTGTAAGTATTACCATGAGAGTCTCATGCTTGGGAGACTTAAATAAACCATTGGTTTTTAATTGGTTATCTTGTAGCCCTCTGTGTGTCATGAATCCATTGATCTCTGTTCTGTTCTATTCTATAGCGTGGTTATGATTATTTATTTACATAATTTATGTATTTCAGTTTATGTCACTTAAATAATTTGTTTATTCAAATTAAATTAAGTTAATGTTTAGCTTAAACAACTATCCATGATTACTTTCTGTCTCCTATACTCTTGGCATAATACTTCTCATTCTGCTGTGTATTTATAGCTGTTATCCTTTTCATGTCATAAGATGTAAAGAAGAATTGTAACCTCGTATAGTGGAACCCGCACAGAATTTGATGCCAACCTGTTACACTTTGTTTTTCTTTTCGTTTTCTTTCTTTCTTTTCCTAAAATTTTGTCACTGCATAAAATAATAAATGCCCTATGGATGTATTTTCGATCATTAACGAAGAAAATTTTATGTTTAATTATTTTCTTACTTCCGTTCTATCTCCGCCTGTGCCATTAAATTTGTTAAGATTAGAATTAATTAATAAGTTGCGATTCAAGTCCTATATCTCTGGGGTTGGATTATGACAGTTTTAGTTTCTTAGATTAAGTTTTTTAAAAACTGATTTTTTTTTTTCATGTTTTTTGTTTTTAGCGAATATTTTTTAAAACTTTTTTAGATACACCTTAATTAAATATATCTAAAAATTAAAATATTTGTGTTAAAATATTTTAAAAAATTAATAAATATACAAAAATATGAAAAATATACTTTTTTTTTGTATTTTGTAATATTTAGTGAATTTTTTAAGAAAAATTCATAAAAATTATACTTTTTACGTATATTTATATTAGGTGTCTCTAAAATTTTAAAAAATTGCTTGAAATCTGAAAAAAAAAAATAGCAAAAATTTAAAAATACAAAAAACAATAAAGTTTAATTTTCTAAAAAGTATTTTTAGACAACCAAAACCAAATAAAGTTATTATATTTTCGTCATGAAAGAGAGATGATAATATATATTTAAAATTGAAAAAAAAATAAAAATCAAGAAGTAGCAAATGAAAACTTATCTTGACTCATTGAACTGTGTAATAACTAGAATTAAAAATAAAAATATTTGACTCGAGCTCATGACTTGGAAATAGTTTAAAATTATTAAAACCAATATTCAGAGTAAGACTTTACCGATACATATTTGTGTTTTATATAGTTATTTTTTTGTCAATATTTTACTCAGCTGTTGTTTGCCGAAATTAGATAGAATATTTATATGACATAATATAAGCTCTGTTTGGTTCGATTCTTAAATCATGATTTCATCTTCATATTCTAACTCTCTGCTTGATTATAATCTTCAAAATGTAATTCCAAATCACATTTAAAAACACTTTTGAAAACATATTTGATGAACCAAAAAGTCTTTGAATTTTTTAGTCTATCTGGTCGTCTGTCCGAACATCCTCCCAGACATCCGACTGGTCAACCGCAACAGTATTTTTTTTTCTTTTTTTCTTGTAATTGCCACCTATTATTTGGGAAAAAAAATTATTTGTTTTTGATATTTTTTAAATATAGAATTTATTTTTTAAAACAAAACAATTAATAAAAATTTCCAACCAAAATACAATCAAAAATAATTTTAAAACACTAATTGAATATTTTTTTTAACAAAAAATAATATATATATTTTAAATAAAAAATATTTTCGAATATTTTTCATTTTTTAAATAAAAAAATTATTTTTATTAATAATTATTTTTTTAAATTGAATTTTTAAACTTTTGAATTAAATTTTAAAAATTCTTTTTAAAACTCATAACCAAACAATTTTCTTATTTCACAAACTCATTTCAAAAATTCAAAACTCATTCTCAAATAAATTTTCCCTTTTCAAATCATGATTCAACAACTCATAAATTTAAAATACAATTTCATTCTCAAATCATGATTCTAAAACTAAACCAAACGCAATCATAATTTTTTAGTTGTTTATAATTTATCTTCTTGTCAATGCTTTGCTCTGCTGTTGTTTCTTTGGGATTCATTTGCTCAGATGCATGTGCACAAGTGTAACATCCTTCACAGATCTGCATTAAAAAATGTTACAGCCTTCACAGACCTTCATTTAAAAAAATAATTTAAATTTTCAGATAGTTATGACTTGCAAGTTATTTTTTTTTAACTCCAGGAGAAGTAGCTACTTTATACTTCATGGTGTCTAGGGATGGCAATGGGGTCAATGGGGTGGATATTAATTCCCCATCCCCATTCTCCTATAATAAATTTTTTCCATTCCCCATTCCCCATGGGTACCACCCTCCCCATATCCTAATGGGTTTGGATTTTCCCCAACCCACTTTAATCCCCATTTTTATTTTTTATATTTAATGTTAACAATCAATTTTTTTTTTTTTAAGGTTCACAACAAAAGCTATATATAGCTTCAAAATTTTTTTTTTAATATATTTAATGTTAACATTTTTTTTTTTTTTTTTTTTAAGGTTAACAACAAAAGCTAAATATACCTTCAATCTTTTTTCTTTCTTTTTTAATATATTTAATGTTAACAACCTTTTTTTTCTTTTCTTTTTTTTTTTTTTTTTTTTAAGGTTCACAACAAAAGCTAAATATACCTTCAAATTTTTTTCTTTTTTTTTAAAATATATTTAATGTTAACAACTTTTTTTTTTTTTTTTTTAAGGTTCACAACAAAAGCTAAATATACTTTTAATCTTTTGCTTTCTTTTTTAATATATTTAATGTTAACAAATTTTTTTTTTTTTTTTTTTGAAGGTTCACAACAAAAGCTAAATATACCTTCAATCTTTTTTCTTTCTTTTTTAATATATTTAATGTTAACAATTTTTTTTTTTTAATTAAGGTTTTAACTAAATATACCTTCAATCTTTTTTCTTTCTTTTTTAATATATTTAATGTTAACAACTTATTTTTTTATTTTTTTTAAGGTTTACAACAAAAGCTAAATATACATTCAATCTTATTTTATTTTATTT
Organism: Camellia granthamiana; assembly: GCA_036172215.1. Lineage (NCBI taxonomy): Eukaryota > Viridiplantae > Streptophyta > Magnoliopsida > Ericales > Theaceae > Camellia > Camellia granthamiana. The sequence continues at coordinate 4,736,978 of CM069910.1, read as the reverse complement.
GGTTCAACAACAAAATCAAATATACATTAATTAATTAATTAAAAAGTTTGTTTTACAATAATCAAATATATAATTTTGAGACAATCAAATAAGTTTTAGTAATTAAAAAAAATGTGGAAGAACGTGGAAGATTAAAAAAAAAATTACAACCATCTCTCTTTCTCACTCTAACTCTCTCCCCTACATGTTATAAGAACCTGTTTACAATGTTATAAGAGCCTGTTTGAAGAAATAAAATGTGAAAGAACCTGTTTGAAGAAAGTGTTATAAGACCCATATTAAATTGCATTAGGGCAAAAATTCTTTTATTTTAAAAAAAAATTATTTAGTACGACTTTGTATCCCCTTTTTGTTTTTCCAGCAAATAAATCTGTGTACCCATCATTTCTAACCAATCACGACTCATGCTTGTTTCGATTCTCTACAATTTCCTTATTTTCAAATACATTCATATATATATATATATATATTGTATAAATTGTGTGATAACATGAAACAAATAGATTCATACTCGTTAATTGAAATTTCAGAACAAGCAAACCATTCTGAAAATTACAATACATAACAAAATAAAATAACATAGAAAAGCAAACCGAAACCTGCAATGACAGTGTCCTTAATTTTTTTAAATAAATTTAAAAAATTCTAGATATGCATAAAATTTGACAAGAATAATGTGACAATGTTAATTAATGTGTATTTGATTTTATTGTTGAGCCAAATAAAATAAAATAAGATTGAATGTATATTTAGCATTGGTTGTGAATCTTTAAAAAAAAAATGGTTGTGAACCTTAAAAAATAAAAAAAAATAAAAAAAAAATTAAACAAAAGAAAAAAGATTGAATGTATATTTAGCTTTGGTTGTGAATCTTAAAAATTAAAAAAAAAAGGTTGTGAACCTTAAAAATAAAAAAATAATAAAAAAAAGATTGGAGGTATATTTAGCTTTGGTTGTGGATCTTTAAAAAAAAAAAAAGAAAAAAAAAGAGTTTTTTGTGAACCTGAAAAAAAAAAAAAATAAATAAAAGAAAAAAAATTAAATGTATATTTAGTTTTGGTTGTGAATCTTAAAACAAAAAAAAAAAAAGTTTTTTGTGAACCTGAAAAAATAAATAAGTAAATAAAAGAAAAAAGATTGAATGTATATTTAGTTTTGGTTGTGAATCTTTAAAAAAAAAAAAAAAAAAAAATTTATGAACCTGAAAAAATAAATAAATAAATAAAAGAAAAAAGATTGAATGTATATGTTTTGGTTGTGAATCTTACAACAAAAAAAAAAAAAGTTTTTGTGAACCTGAAAAAAAAAAAAAAAAAAAAATTGAATGTGTATTTGTTTTGGTTGTGAATCTTTAAAAAAAAAAAAAAAAAAAAAAAACATATGGGAAAATTAGTGGGTACCCATCCCCAACCCATCCCCAGTAGATATTTAAAGAATATCAACTACCCTACCCAATAGATAAGAAAAAAGGAGAAAACCCATGTATTTGGGTTGGGTCTCTATGGATACCCACAGGGTAGGTTATCCATTGCCATTCCTAATGGTGTCAAATTTTTCCCCTTCACATTTAGAAGTGTTTCTACTGCATAGTCCATCTCAACCTTAACCTTTCAACTTATAAATGCGAAAATAAAGGAGACAATAAAAGAAACGAAAATTTTCAATTTCTCCTTTTGACATGATTTTTGCTCGAGTCGCATACAATTCCAATTTCAATATCAACCACCGTAAAATAATTTTTCATGTAAAATGTTTTTGTAGAAAAAAATTCTTTTTATTTTCATTGTTTGCTTGACATCGTAAAATATTTTTCAAAAAAAAATCCATATACTTTAAAAATGCCATTCCATTGATTTTAGAACAATAAAATCACATGAAAATCAATATAATAGCTAAAAATAAATCAAAACAGTGTGTAGAAAAGAAATTCAATCACTTGACCATAGAACTGGACAATGGAGAAGTTACACCTGCAATCAAAATAAATTAGTCCAACATAAACAAAGTGTGTTCATTCTATTAATTACATAATTAATCAAAATATCACCTTTTGGATTAAACCACCAAAAAACCACCACCTTTTGATAAACCCCCCCCCCCCCCCCCAAAAAAAAAAAAAAGAAAAAGAAAAAAAACAACCTTAACCACAAAAATCACCACCAACACAGGCCCACCATGACCACCCTCGCCATCAGCCTTTAGCTCTCAACTACAAGCCCTCCAATCCCTGGGATGAACCATTTCAGGCCAGCGGGAGAAAGGGGGTTTGGAGAAATCACCTCCACCACGACGATGACGATGACGACGACGACCACCAACCCCACCCGAAGTAAAATTTGAGAAATCCACACAAAATTCGTGCTCTCCATTGCTCTCCTCAAAAAATGAGGAATTGCTGGCAGAACCTGGTACGGGTGAGGCCTCCGGGTGAGACATTTTGATCAGACTTGAGGAGCAATTTGATTAGGTAAGTGGTATGACATTTTTAGTTCTTAATTAATGCCTCTGATCTAAACTCTTCAGTTAATTCTGATGAGTATTGTTCATTTCTGTTATGGCAGAAACGTTGTGAAGAATTACCAGCAGATAGGGTATTTCTGGGAACAGTTTGATCAAAAGAAAGGTAAGGGGAAAGATGCACGCGTATTTACTGGCTGGACATCGCTCGTGTTGCTGATCATGGCAGAAGCTTATAGTGAATGTTAGGAACTTGGGACTCAATTTTGTAATTTTCTAAGAAAATTATAAAGTCATTAGAGGATAAAGAAGACCACAAACAAATCAACCTGTTAGTTCTGTATAATCTCTCCAATTCAAGATATGCACTATACTTATTGTCGCAAGTTAATTTGAAAGGTAAGGTTTGAAGTTATTGGTTGTGATATGTGGATGATGTTATTGAGAGTTTGTAATATCCTCCTCTCTCAGGCTGGTTTTACATTGATCATGGATGAAACCAACTGATATGCTGACCAGAATGGACCCCGTTAAAAATTGTTGTTTAAGAATGACCCCAAAATCAAGCCAATATTTATGGCATTTATTTTTGCTTCTCAAACAATTTTCTTTTTGAATTTAACCATTTCCTGTTAGGCTCTACTGTTTCAGGGGAAAACGTTTTTAAATTTTTGCGTAAAAAATGTTTTCTTATGTTTAGTTACAATCTTGAAACTAATACGTTAGTGGCGGTGTTAGTGATGATGGTGAGGTGGTCACAAGATGGTGGGGTGGTGGAAATAATGCATTTATGGCAATGGTGGCGGCAGCGGCAAGGTGGTGGGGTGGTCAAATAGGTGGTGATAGTGATCATGGGATGGTAATAAATGTGGCTTAAAATTTGTCTAGAAAACATTTTTCACCATTCAAAAAGTTAAATATTTTTTACTCAAATAAGCTTAATTTTTCATTTTGTCATTCCAAACAACTACAAATGCGAAAAGAATGATTTCCAAAAACAATTTTCACCAAAACAAGGCCCTCGTATTAACAGGAAGTTTGGAGAGCTGAACCTTACGCTTGGATTTTGAGGATCGATTATGGATGGTCTCAGATGAAAATCAGATGCAATCAAGATTAGTCTAGTCTTTCTAACATATGCATCATTTGTAATGAATTTAGCCATGTCCAGCAGGATTATACATGACCCCTCCCTCAACAATTAAAATGCAAACTAATGATCTCTAATCAATTGCAATTTGTGTAACACTTTTTTTAAAATACTTCACTAGCAAGTCAAATGCAAGGTGTCTTAACGCCAAAATCATCATTCGAAAATTGCAAAAACTATTTCCATCATTCAAGATATCAGTCTTTAACTCCCATTTTCTGTCATCTTCTTGTCCTCAGCCATTATGATCTCCATGTCCCTGATATCCCGCTTCAACACATTACCTAGCCTCGCAATGGCTTTTGTCTGCTGTTGTAAAACCTGCATCAGAAAATACTATCATTTATCAGAGCATCACACATTTAATGAACACAGATTACAACCATGCGTTTCATTCTAGACATATCCACACTTATCAACTGACATTGCAGAAGGAAGAACGAAAAACTCATAATGGCCATATCTACCTCTTCCAGCCTCAAGAATAGTATTTCAAATATTGGCACTCACCTCTTGCATATCAGCAAGACTCTGATCATGTATTTTGGTTGATCCCGGAAGATAAATGGAACCACCACCACCACCACCATTTGCTTGAACATGAGCCATAGTAAGCAGATTTTGGACCCTCCTAGAAAGCTCTGCTCCAGATCCTTTCAACTGTATAGGTATGTGCTAATCAGTATGATGCTTTTTCACAGGCCAACAAGAATAGGATGTATGAAACAAGAAAGACAAGGAACACCAACCTGCCTAGTTATTACAGCCAACTTCTCAGCCAATTCAGCTTCACCTTTCATTAAAGGCACTCTGCAACCTTTACCCTCCAATGCCTCTACTATTCTCATGACCTTTTGACACCCCCACATACAAACAAACATATAAGAAAAACAAGTACACTGTGCTACATGCATTGATTTTTCACATGAATGATCAAGAACGCAAAGCAGACAAAGGTATGTGTCGCCTGGCAGATCTGGTAGAAATCAAGCATAGGTAGAGACTTGAACCCTTGCACCTTGCTAGGAGCTTTAGGGTTGAAGTCTTGCCACTAGCAAGATTGCCCCCTCCAAAAAGTTATGGTCCCCAATGTACCAGAGAGAGAGAGAGAGAGAGAGAGAGAGAGAGAGATTATGCAAATTAGACAAAATCGTTCAAACAGACTACCAAAATGATTCACAACCATGTTGCTTAACCACTTGGAGTACAGAAGACAACGACAATTGACGCAGCCATGCAGACACGTCCTTACTACTTGTACAACGAATTTTCGAACATTCATCTCCGTTCTCAAAGTAAAATAAATAATAAAGCCAAAAGAGGTCCTACCCTTAAGAGGCATCTTTGAAGACCTTGCTCTTTCTGTCTCATTCTTTCTATCCAGGGAAGAGTATCAGCTTGAAAGTGCCTTTGAAGCTGCAATCACATGTATGAAATTGAATATTATAAATCCATGATATGCACCCAAAATGCGGGCAAACTGATGGTGCGCACACAGAAAAAGAGAGAGTACCAGTTTCACATTGCTTTGAGTCATTCACAATCTTTCAGCATCAGAGAGTATAACTTCATCTTGAAGCTGTATTAACCAAAACACTATAATGTAAAACAATTGAAGTACAACAAAGCGGTAACAACAATACAATAGCCAAAGGAGCATCTACTTAATGCTGAATACATTAAATAGATAAGCATCCCCAAAACTAAAACTACATCATGATAAAAACACATATCATTATGAATATCACATCCTCACATCATCTATATCATTATTCAACTTTAAAGAAGAAACAGAATCCTGTAGTAGAACGACAATCAGTAGGGTCCCCTGCCCAATCAGCATCAGAAAATGCATGTAACTATAGGAAAGAGTGAGCGGAGTAGTGAAGACCATGAAACATAGTGCCTTTGAGATATCATAAAATGCGAACTAGAGCATCATAGTGCAGAGAGTGAGGAACAACCATGAACTGACTAACAATATGAACAGCATAAGCAATGTCTGGACGAGTAACCGTGAGATAGACAAGACTGCCAACTAGTTGACGATATAAAGTAGCATTAGACAACATGTGACCATTAAGAGGTGTGAGGCGAGTCTGAAGATCCACGGGAGTGGAGGCAGTCTTGAAATCGGTAAGACCAGCACGAGCCAAAAGATCAGAAGTATACTTGGCTTGGGAGAGAAAGTAACCAGAAGGATCATGAGAGATTTCCAAGCCGAGAAAATAGCTGAGAAGACCCAAATCCTTCATTTCAAACTGGCGGCTGAGAAACTGTTTGAGACTAGAGATACCCACCGTGTCATCGCCAGTGATGATCATATCATCCATATAGAGAAGAAGAAGAATAATACCACGCTCTATCTTACGAATAAAAAGAGTAGAATCATAGGCACTGGAGGAGAATCCAAAATCATGAATGGTGGAGCTAAACTTGGCGAACCAGGCATGAGGAGCTTGTTTATACAAAAGTGTATAGGGAAAGAAAGTTGAGTAGGTTGTACGGCTGCCCTACTGGGGCAGCGTGTCTTACACAGCAAATTATTGCCTCATTCGAGGCAAAGTGTTTGGACAGTGATGGTCGGTCCGTGGGGGCCACCATAGGTCCCATTTTAATAATCTGAGCCGTCAATATGTACAACTCGTCAAGTATTATATGCCTGTAAAAAATCACATTGATCGGATATCGATAGCTATGTGATCAGATTAGTTTTTTTTCAACAGTTAACTATCACACCATCTGTTTTGTTTATACAAAACTGATTTGATCATATAGTTAACGACATCCGATCAACGTGATTTGTTACAGACATATAGTACTCAATGAGTCCTACATATTAACGCTTCGGATTATCAAAACGGAACCCTTAGTGGGCCTCCAAGGACCCAACATTACCATCAAACTTTGTGGCTTTATATATGTAAATTTTTTTTTTTGCCCAAAAAGTGTATGACCTGCCTTCCTGCTGGGGCAGTAAGGCTGACAGTGTAATTCAAATTTTTGTATTACAAAAATGTATAAAATATTTTTTAAATATTTTTTATTTGTGAATAGTAATAACTTTTTTGCTTTTTGTGTAACTTTTTGATTTTTTTGATTTTTGTGGGACTTGCCAAACCTGGCCTTAATTGTGACAATTAATCTTTTTATACTTGATAGTTGTGATGTCATTTTTCTATTTATGTACTGTTAATGAAGCTAACACAAATTTAAAATGGAGATATCAAAATGAAATTTTGGTACAGATGCAAGAATTAAAGTGAAATTTTGATGAAAATATAAAGGTGCTAATACCTATGGCTCATGTAATAAGTTTTGTCAACTTATTAAGGTCATATGTACAATGAAAATGTGACATTAATTGCAACTTGATTTAAACCATAAAAGATTAATTATTAAAAGTGGCAGAGGCAAAAGAAATTTTGGTAGAACGAGTGATAAGTGAAATTTAACAAACACTTTTGCTTACATGGAAAAATAACAATAATATTTTTCTTTTTTCTTTCTTTCCTTATAAATGCCATGAAAAGCATCCTTTGGTAGAATTTTAATTACTAGTATGGCCGTTAAATAAATCAAGTTAAAAACTCATCATTCGAGATTAACTTATTACGTAAATAAGTCAAACATAAACATAATTTTAAACTTGTTAAGTTCTACTACTTGACTTTTGGGAAGTAGGAAAAAAGCTGACAAAGCTATTTATTGGTTTTTTTAAAGAAAACGTACAAAAAAGTAGAGGTGATATAACCCCAATAAACCAATATGATGGCTTTTTTTCTATATTCCCAAAATAAAGTTATTTAAACTCGACTTGTGTACAACTTGTTAAAAACTCATTCAAAATCAATTTGTTATATAAAAAAATCAAATTTGAATATAATTTTAAACTCGTTAAATTATCAAATCAAAATTAAACAACCTATTACTTGGTTCATTTTCGACCCTAATTACTAGTTTTAGAAATATTGATTATTGCTTGTGCTCCGGTTTTTTCCAAGTTTGCCTGGGCCAGTTGGACAGCAAAGTTTGTCAAATTGGGCTTCAATTAAACAATGGGCCTCAAAGTGGGCCAATATTTGCTAATTGGAGCGTCATTACTAATTGGGCCTAAACTTGGGCCAGACAAGGGTCCATACTCGCCCAGCCAAAGTCCACGGCACATTTCCATCTTCATCTTCTTTTTCTCTCTCTCTCTCTACTCTCTCTCCTCAGTGCTCACTGATCTGAAAATGGCTGGAAGTGGGCGACGAAGTGCGAGAAGCAGAATCAAATACAGACGCCGACGAAGATCGAACCCCTCTCCGCAATCCCAAACTCCGAAAGCACAGAAGCAAAGACCACTGTCTCATTCGCCTCTTAAATGTTGATCTCAAAGTTCTTCTAGGGTTTGCTATCATCGCGTTCTTGACTGTCCTTTTCATGATTCATCGACTTCTAATTGCCGTTGAACATCCTCAGAAACCCAGGGTCGTGACCCCATTCCCTGCCCCAAAGATCATGGATCTTCCTCAGGTGAAGCTTTCATCTACAATTTGAATGAACTCATATAATATATGTGTGTGTGTGTGTATGCGTATGATGTTGTGTGTTACTGAGATTTGGATGAATCAATTGTTGTAGTTTCAAGGTGATCACAAGGAGAGCTTGTATTGGGGAACTTATCGCCCTAACGTTTATCTTGGAATTCGTGCGAGGTATTCCACTGCCTTTTGTCAAATTTTATCTGCACTTTTTTTAGTTTATATATGTAGTGCCCTCAAAATAATAACATTAAACCCATCAATATTGACATGCATTGATATAAGAGATAAACATTCTTCTATTCATCAGAGTAGTTCATTGCAGGGAGTATTACATGTTAACAACAAAAGCAAATGCCCTACGGGCTTACAGCTTTCCAAGTTAACACTTGGTTACAAAAAAAGAGTACTAACTCAAATACACATTAAGCCCTTGGCTTGAATTTATATGTAATACATCCAAAAGATAACAAAACGACAAAAGTCTGTCTGCTTTTAGCCTTCCAAGCTATGTCCTTGGAGGTGGCATGCTACCTGTACCTGAAAATGATGTCCCATATAGGGTGAGCCACAGCACAGCAGAGATATACTAAACCAATTATAAACAATGACTAAAATGGCAACATTCGATAGATGGTCCACACTTATATTCCCACTTACAACACATTAAAGTTTCATGACATTCAAGTCCATGTTACATTTCATTTCTCACTTCTTTTTCAACTTTGAGTTTGAAAACAAGGCTCAGAACCTGGCCAAATAGCTTAATGAGATTGAGACTCATCTTTAAAACACTTTTGAAACTCGTGATAGATACACATTTTGATACTGTATCAATAACACATAAACCACTTCCATACTTTACGAATGATACACATTTTGGTGCTGTATCAATATAACATAGAAACACTTCTATACTTCACAATTGATAACGATATACATTTTAGTGCTATATCAAATCAATTCAAACACTTCCATAATCCACACTTGATACACATTGTAGTGCTGTATCTATGTCGAACAAAATCCGGTTTAGAGGTCCATCCCCTATCTCCCCCTAAACCGTGGAGTACATCCCCTATCTTCTCCCACACAACACGTATATAAACATAGATCATATACAATCAATCAATACATAAAGTTAATGTATTATTCCATCCGTTATATCCGATAGCATACTCAATCGATTAGTTTTTGTTTGCCTAATCATCATGCATTGTTTACAACAATCAAGACTATCCTTCAGCGATAGCCCAAAGCAGTTATTTCTATATAGAAAATAAATGCGCCAAATGGGTATATAATCAACATTTCAATTAGGTGAGTGATAAATAATCCATCAACACCTTTTAATCCCATACATTCCAAATTCCAACATTCTCAATTCAATTTCTCATTTCTCAAATTAATTTCACAAATTAATTTATCAAAGCAATTAGGGCATTTTTCCCATAAGTTACATAACAACCCTAAGGTTCCATTTTCATCCACAACCCATCATTTAACTCACTTCTCCATGCTAAATATGCATATAGGTTTATTATAAATAAAACCCATCTTTTGTAAAATTACACAAAGACCCAAACTTTCTTAAAATTACCCAACAACCCCTAACATATCAAAATGCTAAAATTCAAAGACAAAGCTCATAAAGAGGAGTAGGATATCCCTACCTCAAAGTTTGAGCTCAAACGGAGATGAAGACCAAAATCCAATGTGCTCCAAATCCCAAGTTTTTCAGATTAAATCAAAGCCCTCAACCCACTCTACCTTTTTAACAAAGAACTTAGGGTAGATTCACACTAGAGGGAGATGAAAACCTAGAGAGAAGACAAGTATAGAGAGAGAGAGTCTCGGATCTAGAGTTTCAAAATAAGAAGGGGATGAAAAAGTGAAGCTAAACCCGCTGCTGTCTACTGATATAAAACAGGCTCGCTCGAGCGAAGGATTGGTCGCTCGAGCGACCAGACACAAAGAAACCTCGCTCGAGCGAAGAAAGCCTTGCTCAAGCCAACATTACGAAGCTTCAGGTCTGCAACCCAGAAGCACGCTCGAGCGACAGAATGCTCGCTCGAGCGAAGGAACTCAAAACATACACCTCGCTCGCTCGAGCGAAGGAAAGCTCGCTCGAGCCAAGAAATGCAACTTTCAGGTCCAGAACTAGACGCAGTTTCACGCTCGAGCGAAGAAACTCTGGCTCGAGCCACCAGACACAAAAGTCAACTCTCGCTCGAGCGAAGGAACCCTGGCTCGAGCGAAGGACCAAAAGCAAAGATCTCGCTCGAGCGACAAACCTCTCGTTCGAGCGAAGGACCAAAATTCTGGGCAGCAACCATTTGCTCCCAAACACAACCAACCTGTAACAAACCTGCCCAACACATCCTATAACTCAAATACGAAGTATGAAAGGACGTAAACAAGATTTATACAACTACTAACATCCACGAAATCAAGTCCGGATCACTGTACAACAAGGGATAAAACCTGGGATCGCTATAATATATATATGTGTGTGTGTATATGTATATTATAGAATCTATAAACTGTTGCTTTCATTGTTTCTAAAAAATGTAGTTTTTTCTAGTGGGAAAGTTGATTTTTTTTTAGATTTTTTAGTTGCTTTTTTAGCCGAAAACAAATGGGCTTTAGCCCAAAAAAAAAAAAAAACAGCTTATTTTGCCAAAGCCAAATGGGGACTAGCTAATCATCCTAACAAGTGGTGAATTTAAGAACAAAGTTTATGATGTTTGCCTCCAGTTTAAGACTTATGTTTACAACAGCAATACAAAGAAGAGGCAGAGAGAGAGGGGAAAATAAAATTCCTTTTTTATGACTGTAAAATGATTTACGAACATAATTTTCATATAGAAATTAATTCAGAATTGTGTAGCATAGCAGGGTTGCTTTCAAAATTATGAGTCAAAATAATGGGTGTTTTGATTTGAAATAAAAGGAGCCGAGGATGACTGGTGTTATATTATATGTGATATTTATATATTGTGTTTGAGCATTGTTTCTTCGATCCCAAGAGGTTCCATAAATTCACTGTGAAGTTTGTTAACCCTTTCAATTTTATCCATTGTGGTAAAGATGGTTGTAATTAACAGTTATTTTTCAAAAAATAAATAAAATTAACAGTTGTAGTTGTCAGGACTCCACAGTCTCTGGTTGCTGGATTGATGTGGCTTGGTTTAAAGGATGGAAGATATTTCATGCGACATGTCTGCCAAGATTCAGATGAATTGAAGACATACGGTTGGACGTGTCACAATGGACGGGATTATGGACGTCAAATGCTAGTTGACCAAGATATGACCTTGATACAAGTTTTTTGAAATCCAAAGAAGATGGCAGTGGCTATGGAGGGGACTGGGCAGTTCGAATTGATGTGCAAAGTGAGAAGTAAATATCTTTCCCACCAATCTTACATTTGTCTTATCAAATACCTCTAATAAGCATGTTTTGTTTAGTGGATATAGCCCCAAAACTGGAGATTTTCTACAAGACAACCTATAAGAAAATAGCATGTGAATCTGAGGTGGAAATTATTGGTTTGCATAAAAAGAAATGTGTGTTAGCCGTGATTAACATCCATATACCCGTCATTGACCATTTTACGGCAATTGCACACATTTTTTCCTATGTTATGGTTTTTATTTGTTTGAAATTTTACACAGTAAAGATGCTGGGAATTATTGGTTTGCATTTTTAGCAGTTTAGGCATTAATTATGGGACCTTGTAAGAATACACTCATCAGTACTAACGATTGGGTTGTGTATTTGTGTTGCCAGTACATTTACCCATTGTTGTAGTAGTAGTTTTATATTGTGGGTGCTTTGTAACAGTACTTCTATATTGTCGAAAGCAAACTTGTACTGAATGAATACTTCTCATGGGCTAAATGTGTGTTTGGAAATTTATCAAATAAATGTATATTTTTGGGGGGAAATTTTAAAAGGTCTATATTTAGGAATTACACATCATGTCTAGCTAACAATTGATTTTTGTAAATTAAATAGAATTTTAGGACTAAAGACGAAAACAAAGGATCATAAAAAACGTTTAGTTCTGTTGAATTTTAATTGCAAACAATTTATTGAAACCCCCCAAAGAAATGAATGAATTAAATTTAATTAATGACAGCATTGATACAAACAATGACAGAATGAAGATTAGAATGTGTTCTTATCTTAGAAGTCTTAATTTTGAGAAAAATATTTATTTGTTAATGAATTCAGCAATATATAAGGATGTGGCTATTCTTAAGTTCAAAACCTATGTGCTTGCCACGTGCTTCACACTTTGAAGTATAGCCTAGGAAGCTCTCTTTAGATCTGTGCCTCATGTCATGGTTTACAAATATGACTAAAGAAACTTGCTTGCTTCTTGGACTATGGCAGTGAGGTTCTCTTTTTTCTATTTCTTTTTCTTTTTCTTTTTTTTTTCAAATTCGACTTTGTATACTCTGTAAGAATTGGTAAATTACATTTATGTTCTCTTACTTAGCATAATTTATAGTTTTCACGTTTTTGTTTCATATCATGAATTCTTGAATATCTTCTATTCTTAAATTGAGAGTTGCTAGAAGTAGGATGGTATTACTGGCTTATGTTTCGTTCATTTGTTTTGATTTTTATCAGATCCAAGCTTAGTGAGGAGATGCAAACTGTGCACCTTTTCTTCTATCTTGCGGATGAAGATGGGAACGCTTTGAGTTTGAGTAGGGAGACCCTGAACATTCGTGAGAATTCTCTCCTGGCTTTTGGATCATGAACAGATGTTGGCAGTTGGAATCTAAATTTAGAATCAATAGTATGTTGTCAGATAGATGCACAGGAACCTTCATTGTGAAAGAGGAAATAATTACTCATGCATGCCTGTGCTCCTCCATGTTTATGTATTTTGTGGCCCCAACAATATTTTTAAGTCAGCTTTAATCTCAAACCAATTTCTTGCAGGATGATTTGGAATTCCATTATTCTGGCTTCAGGACATCTCACATTCACAATTTATCAGACCTTGTCCAGCAAAATCTTGGAGCCCAAGTAAGAATTAATGTTTTTTGTTGTCTGCTGTTTTTTCTGCATGCTAAATCATGTTGATTTCTGCTATTGGTAAAACATTCATTTGCTTCCATTTTACAGTGTTATAATTGTACTAGTGTTTCATGTTTCAGTTTTCAGCAGTGGTTCTTTCACTTATGCTGTGTGTGTGTGTGTGTGTGCGCGCTTGCTTGCTTGCTCACTCACACTCTTGTATGTGTTGTTAGGTGAGGAAGTTTGGTTGTTTGCAACTCTCAGACACTACCGATGATTCTTCAAACATTTTAGTATTTCAGGTAGGCAGTCAGGGAGGTAACAGGTTACATGTGTCCACGGACTATGATTGCCATTCTCAGGTTTCCATTTCTCTTCTACCCCATATGCTTTTCTGTTTTTTATGCAGATCTTGGGTAGGATTTCTTTCAGAACAGATGTAGCTTTTATATCTGGAACTGGTGTAAAAGATTCAAGACTTAAAGAACATCTCAGCAGCCTTACAGGTATCTACTGTCAAGTTCTGTGCATGTTTCCTTTATCTTGATTGTGAACATTGTGTTTATAAGATTACAAGTGTCTCATTTTTTATGAAACTTCCTTATAAGTAATACTGGTATAACTTATCAGAAGCACAAGAAAACAGGCTGCTTGTTGGTATTGCCAAACAAGAAAGACTGCAGAATTAGATTTGAGGTAAATAACCTCTTTTCAATTTGAAAAGAGGCAACCAAAAATATTTAGCAATATGCTAGGAAGTCATGAAATCTAGAGGACTGCATATAGGATTACATGAAAACCTTCACTTACATTTTTTAATTAACTTGGTGGACAAGTTCAGTGAGGAAGGAAAAAGATCAACTTAATAGACAAAGGAGAGTAAACAGGCATGCTGATTAAGAGAGAGAGAGAGAGAGAGAGAGGGGGGGGGGGGTGGGGAGACAACTTTGGGAATGATTGTTGTCTAAAAGACCTAGAATAAAAACTTCAAAGAATTGCTACAGAGATGGGATTCAGGTCAATTCATAACGTTCATTAATTTGATTTAGCAGAGGAAATGAAGAGTGAAGTTGTTAACGCTGTTAAAAGATGTGAGTAGTGCAGTCATTCTCACGGGAGGGTGTAGAGATAAGATGGGTGCGCTGTGATCAAGATTTTAAGTCAATAGGCAATGTGATGATGTCAATGTCATTGACAAGAACTCAGCATAATGGTACCATTTTCCTGACCACGTATCCCAGTCCTCCGAACAAATTTCCCAGTCCTCCGACCAAATTTCCCTGCTATTTTAAATTTAAATATTTTTTGAACTTTTCGCTCGTTGGGGAATTGAAATATCTTCTGAATGTAGGATCATATTCCTTTTGCATAAACAAGTTGAACCCTCCCTCCCGAAATTATATTTCTTTTTTTGGTGCGCAATATTACAATCCTTTTTGTATGGACACGTTGACTTATACCCCAATTTCTAGTAATTTTTTTGTTTACTTTCAATAGCACAAGCTATTTATTTCAGCTTTGTAAGTTGGGATAATTTTGCTTCATACTTTTGGGTACCTTACTGACTAGTCAACTAGATGAGAAGGAAAAAGAATTTGATGACAAATTCAAAAAATGCTTTAATTTGGCCGATGAGGTATCCATTCATATGAAACCCTTATATTTGTGTCATTTGTTTTTTGAAATCAAATAACTGTATGCAGAATTTTTAGGATCATGGCATGTCTTTGGTAGTTTTGTTGCAAGTAACATGTCACTATAAGCCTAGCCACATTGGTGACTGCAGGAAAATTATACAATTCTTAAGATACAGTTTTTATTATTATTATTGTTATTCTTATTATTATTATTTGGATGGTCTCATTGTGTTTAAACTTAAAATTATGAATATGTTGATAAAAGTTATTCAGCTAGTTCATAGGCTTAAGGAGACTTTTTCAGCTCTCAGTTTGAAAAGAACAATGCTTGTCTCCCTTTTTTTTCGAGGCTTAGGGAGAGCTTGACCAATTCTTAAATTTTGTGATCAAGATTTTAAGGAAAATTATACAATTCCTATGATCTCTTTTCTTGACCAACTCTTAAATTTTGTAGAGCTTTTTGATAAACATGAAGATGTATAGGGTTTTTTTTTTCTTCTCCTCTTTTGTATACGGATGGCATTCCCTTGATGCCTTTTTTAAATAAATCTTACTTAACTTACCAAAATAAAATGTCAAGCAGTTCAAATAATCCCAGTGGCCATTTCATTTTATGTTTAAGTTGTATTCAATTGTACAAAATCTATATTTTGCATAAAATGAACTGTTCTGATATTATGATATGTTGTTTTCAGCTTGATTCGGAGTCCATCTCCACTGGTAAGGCTGCAGTTGCGAGTTTGTTGGGTGGAATTGGCTACTTTTATGGCCAATCAAAAATCTCAGTCCCAAGTAACTCTAATGTAAGTTTTACAGATCTGTATGTGATCGTCTTAATCATATCAAATCAATTATGTCTTCATGAATTCCATTTGAAACACACTATCTCCATCTAATATGATTAACTGTGTTTTGAGGGAGAGAGAGGAAGAGAGGTGGTTTGAGTTTACAAAAGTTATTAGGATAGATGGGCTGGGTTTACAGGTTAGCTGTAAAAGGTTTATTTGATCTAGCTTGATTGTCTGCATGATTTAATTAGGGGCCAAGTCATTGCTAATTAGAGTGGCCTGTAGGTTAAGTAACTTTAGGCCTAACAGACTGATGAATTTCTGCTGGAATAAAGTATTTGGAAGGCTTTTTTTGGAGAACAAAATTTTAGATATGATGTTGTCTTTTGACTGTCTTTTTTTTATTTCTAGGTCTTGTTTTATATCCCCACGGCTTATAAAGTCAAGCTTATGTTGATGTAATAATAATAATAATAATCTGATTTATAACCAAGATCAGATTTTACTAGATTTCTGGTTGATCCTAGTTTTTTTAGGATCCTTCTGAACCTTTAGCTACTGAATTCTTTTCCAGCCTACATCAAATCTCTATCTGGAATGTTTGTCATGTAAATAAGAAATTTGATGTAGAGCAGTTTTAAATTTGAAATTTGCAAATAATGTTATGGAAAGGGAAACATTGAAATTTTAAACAAAAAAAAACGGCACTTTATTTTGAAAAAAATAGAAGTTGAAATTTGATCACGCATTGTTGAAAATAAATTGAGTCACATTTCGGGAAACAATAAGTAATGGAAAGACAATTGTTTAGATTGATCACTCTAGTAGGAATCCTTCAAATTCCTCAGAATTCCCTTGGTCGGGCAACTATCACCCAATGGGTGATGACGATGACGATGACTTCGACTTCGAGATCCAATGGTAAGTGTTAAACAAAATTGACTGGTTCCATTCACCTATCCTTGGGTTTGTTGCATAGTATCTCGGACACTATTCGTGGGTTATGTTATGTCAATAAGGCAAGCATGAGACTATGCTACTAGTACTGTTTGATCATTCCCTTGTGGAAGGAGTGGTATATTGACAGTAACAACTGGTGTGCCCTTTTGTGACCAAACTTGCCGCCTTTTGCATGGAGAGAGCATTAGCAGCTTCCAAACTAGGGCAAGATACCCTCCTTTCTAGGATTGTATTATTGCCTCTTTGAATGATTTAGTGAATCCTAGGTCTGACTTCTAAATTAGGACAGGGCAACCGTACCCCCCAAATAGGCACGAATGCAAATTATGTGCTTATGTGATATTTTGGAAATGATTTGATTTGATTCGAGCGATCTAACAACGAGAAAGACAGTGATTTCATTCCCAAAGTTTGGGGAGTCTGACGTGGCAGTGATTTGATTCTGTGGCAATCCGAGTTATTTGGAGGCAATGATGCAGTTACAAAGATTTGGGGATTCAATTTAGGCAGTGATTCATATTTTGATCATGATTTAAGTAATTAGTAGTAAATTAGGGGGGTGGTTTCCCAATTTTAAAGAATTTGAGTTTGAATTTGGGTTCTTCCCTTAGTGATCAAAGAAGAAGAGGAAAAAGAAAAGAATGATTGGCTTTTTAAAATTTAAATCCCCAAGAAAACATGTTATTAAAGAATGACTTCTAAAAAAAAAGGAACTTTCCAACTTAAGTAGAGCCTCGGAGATTATGGAAGGTGTTTGATCGAATAAGAATCTTTAAGTCATTGACTTTAGGGGGAATTTCGACTTCTATGAAAAATGGTAGATAAGGAAGTGGTGACCAAATCTTCAATTTTGAATAAAATTCGAAATCCCCTAGAATGATATTTGATTAAGGAGACAATTGTTTGATTAGATACTTGGAATAAGATCAAGAGCTCCTTGGGAGGAAAGAATTGTGAAAGAAAACCCGAGTAGAATTTTAGAAATTATGAAAAGTTTTTGATCAGACAGAAATCCTTAGGTTTTTTACTTTAGAGGGAATTTGATTTTATGGAAAAGTGTTGATGCGGAGGTGATGACCGAGTCTTTCACTTTGAAGTGAAATTTTGAATTTCCTTAGAAGGCATTTGACTATAAGGTGACTGTTTGATTGATTTCTTGGAATAAAATCTAAAATTCTTTGGAAATTTTTTGAAAATAAAATTTGAATAGAGTTCCGAAATTATGGAAACTTCTTTTCATTAGGTAAAAGCGTTTGGGCCGCTGACTTTGAGGGAACCTTAATTTTATGGAGAAATGTTAGACAAGGAAGTAATGATCGAGTCTCTCATTTCGAATAAAATTTTGGTTCCTGTACAAGATATTTGGCTAAAGGGTGATCGTTGGGTTGATTCCTTGGAATAAAATCCAAACTCCTCAAAACTTTCGAAAAAAAAAGAGGAAAGGGAAACATTGAAATTTTAAAGAAGAAAAAAAAAAGGCACTTTATTTTGAAAAAGGATCTTGAAAAAAAATATTAGTTGAAATTTGATCACGCGCTTTTGAAAATAAATTGGGGCACATTTCGGGAAACAATAAGTCATGGAAAGACAATTGTTTAGATTGATCACTCTGGTAGGAATCCTTTAAATTCCTCAGAATTCCCTTGGTCGGGCTACCATCACCCAATGGGTGATGAC
This sequence comes from Camellia granthamiana, assembly GCA_036172215.1. Classification (NCBI taxonomy): domain Eukaryota; kingdom Viridiplantae; phylum Streptophyta; class Magnoliopsida; order Ericales; family Theaceae; genus Camellia; species Camellia granthamiana. The sequence continues at coordinate 4,718,746 of CM069910.1, read as the reverse complement.
GATGACTTCGAGATCCAATGGTAAGTGTTAAACAAAATTGACTGGTTCCATTCACCTATCCTCGGGTTTGTTGCATAGTATCCCGGACACTATTTGTGGGTTATGTTATGTTAATAAGGCAAGCATGAGACTATGCTACTAGTACTGTTTGATCATTCCCTTGTGGAAGGAGTGGTATATTGACAGTAACAACTGATGTGCCCTTTTGTGACCAAACTTGCCTCCTTTGCATGGAGAGAGCATTAGCAACTTGCAAACTAGGGCAGGATACCCTCCTTTCTAAGATTGTATTATTGCCTCTTTGAATGATTTAGTGAATCCTAGGTCTGACTTCTAAATTAGGACAGGGCAACCGTACCCCCCAAATAGGCACGAATGCAAATTATGTGCTTGTGTGATATTTTAGAAAGGATTTGATTTGATTCCAGCGATCTAACAACGAGAAAGACCGTGATTTCATTCCCAAAGTCTGGGGAGTCTGACGTGGCAGTGATTTGATTCTGTGGCAATCCGAGTTATTTGGGGGGCAATGATGCAGTTACAAAGATTTCGGGGTTCAATTTAGGCAGTGATTCATATTTTGATCATGATTTGAGTAATCAGTAGTAAATTAGGGGGGTGGTTTCCCAATTTTAAAGAATTTGAGTTTGAATTTGGGAGAACCTTAGTGATCAAAGAAGAAGAGGAAAAAGAAAAGAATGATTGGCTTTTTAAAATTTAAATCCCCAAGAAAACATGTTATTAAAGAATAACTTCTAAAAAAAAAAAAAGAACTTTCCAACTTAAGTAGAGCCTCGGAGATTATGGAAGGTGTTTGATCGAATAAGAATCTTTAAGTCATTGACTTTAGGGGGAATTTCGACTTCTATGAAAAATGGTAGATAAGGAAGTGGTGACCAAATCTTCAATTTTGAATAAAATTCGAAATCCCCTAGAAAGACATTTGACTAAGGAGACAATTGTTTGATTAGATACTTGGAATAAGATCGAGAGCTCCTTGGGAGGAAAGAATTGTGAAAGAAAACCCGAGTAGAATTTTAGAAATTATGAGAAGTTTTTGATCAGACAGAAATCCTTAGGTTTTTGACTTTAGAGGGAATTTGATTTTATGGAAAAGTGTTGATGAGGAGGTGATGACCGAGTCTTTCACTTTGAAGTGAAATTTTGAATTTCCTTAGAAGACATTTGACTATAAGGTGCCTGTTTGATTGATTTCTTGGAATAAAAACTAAAATTCTTTGGAAATTTTTTGAAAATAAAATTTGAATAGAGTTCCGAAATTATGGAAACTTCTTTTCATTAGGTAAAAACGTTTGGGCCGCTGACTTTGAGGGAACCTTGATTTTATGGAGAAATGTTAGACAAGGAAGTAATGACCGAGTCTCTCATTTCGAATAAAATTTTGGTTCCTGTACAAGATATTTGGCTAAAGGGTGATCGTTTGGTCGATTCCTTGGAATAAAATCCGAACTCCTCAAAACTTTCGAAAAAAAGAGAAAAGGGAAAAATTGAAATTTTGAAGGAAAAAAAAAAAGACACTTTATTTTGAAAAAAATAGAAGTTGAAATTTGATCACGCACTTTTGAAAATAAATTGGGGCACATTTCTGGAAACAATAAGTAATGGAAGGACAATTGTTTAGATTGATCACTCTGGTAGGAATCCTTTAAATTCCTCAGAATTCCCTTGGTCGGGCTACCATCATCCAATGGGTGATGACGATGACTTCAAGATCCAATGGTAAGTGTTAAACAAAATTGACTAGTTCCATTCACCTATCCTCGGGTTTGTTGCATAGTATCCCGGACACTATTTGTGGGTTATGTTATGTCAATAAGGCAAGCATGAGACTATGCTACTAGTACTGTTTGATCATTCCCTTGTGGAAGAAGTGGTATATTGACAGTAACAACTGATGTGCCTTTTTGTGACCAAACTTGCCTCCTTTTGCATGGAGAGAGCATTAGCAGCTTCCAAACTAGGGCAAGATACCCTCCTTTCCGGGATTGTATTATTGCCTCTTTGAATGATTTAGTGAATCCTAGGTCTGACTTCTAAATTAGGACAGGGCAACCGTACCCCCCAAATAGGCACGAATGCAAATTATGTGCTTGTGTGATATTTTAGAAATAATTTGATTTGATTCGAGCGATCTAACAACGAGAAAGACAGTGATTTCATTCCCAAAGTCTGGGGAGTCTAACGTGGCAGTGATTTGATTTGTGGCAATCCGAGTTATTTGGAGGCAATGATGCAGTTACAAAGATTTGGGGGTTCAATTTAGGCAGTGATTCATATTTTGATCATGATTTGAGTAATCAGTAGTAAATTAGGGGGGTGATTTCCCAATTTTAAAGAATTTGAGTTTGAATTTGGGTTCTTAGCTTAGTGATCAAAGAAGAAGAGGAAAAAGAAAAGAATGATTGGCTGTTTAAAATTTAAATCCCCAAGAAAACATGTTATTAAAGAATAACTTCTAAAAAAAAAAGGAACTTTCCAACTTAAGTAGAGCCTCAAAGATTATGGAAGGTGTTTAATGAAATAAGAATCTTTAAGTCATTGACTTTAGGGGGAATTTCGACTTTTATGAAAAATGGTAGATAAGGAAGTGGTGACCAAATCTTCAATTTTGAATAAAATTTGAAATTCCTTAGAAAGACATTTGACTAAGGAGACAATTGTTTGATTTAGATACTTGGAATAAGATCGAGATCTCCTTGGGAGGAAAGAATTGTGAAAGAAAACCCGAGTATATTTTAGAAATTATGGAAAGTTTTTGATAAGACAGAAATCCTTAGGTTTTTGACTTTAGAGGGAATTTGATTTTATGGAAAAGTGTTGATGGGGAGGTGATGACCGAGTCTTTCATTTTGAAGTGAAATTTTGAATTTCCTTAGAAGACATTTGATTATAAGGTGACTGTTTGATTGATTTCTTGGAATAAAATCTAAAATTCTTTGGAATTTTTTTGAAAAAAATTTGAATAGAGTTCCGAAATTATGGAAAGTTCTTTTTATCAGGTAAAAATCTTTGGGCCGTCGACTTTGAGGAACCTTAATTGTATGGAGAAATGTTAGACAAGGAAGTAATGATCGAGTCTCTCATTTCGAATAAAATTTTTGTTCTTGTACAAGATATTTGGCTAAAGGGTGATTGCTTTGTTGATTCCTTGGAATAAAATCCGAACTCCTCAAAACTTTCGAAAAAAAAGAGGAAAGGGAAACATTGAAATTTTAATGAAAAAAAAAAAACGACACTTTATTTTGAAAAAAATAGAAGTTGAAATTTGATCACACACTTTTGAAAATAAATTGGGGCACATTTCGGGAAACAATAAGTAATGGACAGACAATTGTTTAGATTGATCACTCTGGTAGGAATCCTTCAAATTCCTCAGAATTCCCTTGGTCGGGCAACTATCACCCAATGGGTGATGACGATGACTTCGAGATCCAATGGTAAGTGTTAAACAAAATTGACTGGTTCCATTCACCCATCCTCGGGTTTGTTGCATAGTATCCCAGACACTATTCGTGGGTTATGTTATGTCAATAAGGCAAGCATAAGACTATGCTACTGGTACTGTTTGATCATTCCCTTGTGGAAGGAGTGGTATATTGATAGTAACAACTGATGTGCCCTTTTGTGACAAAACTTGCCTCCTTTTGCATGGGGAGAGCATTAGCAGCTTCCAAACTAGGGCAGGATACCCTCCTTTCCAGGATTGTATTATTGCCTCTTTGAATGATTTAGTGAATCCTAGGTCTGACTTCTAAATTAGGACAGGGCAACCGTACCCCCCAAATAGGGACGAATGCAAATTATTTGCTTATGTGATATTTTGGAAATGATTTGATTTGATTCGAGCGATCTAACAACGAGTAACAACGAGAAAGACCGTGATTTCATTCCCAAAGTCTGGGGAGTCTGACGTGGCAGTGATTTGATTCTGTGGCAATCCGAGTTATTTGGAGGCAATGATGCAGTTACAAAGATTTGGGGGTTCAATTTAGGCAGTGATTCATATTTTGATCTTGATTTGAGTAATCAGTAGTAAATTAGGGAGGTGGTTTCCCAATTTTAAAGCATTTGAGTTTGAATGTAACGCCCTCAAAATAATAACATTAAACTCAACAATATTGACATGCATTGATATATACAAGATCAACATCCTTCTATTCGTCAGAGTATTTCCTTACAAAAAGTATTACATGTTGACAACAAAAGTAAACGCCCCATGGGCTTACAACTTTCCAAGCCAACACTTGGTTACAAGAAAGGAGTACTAACTCATATACATTTTAAGCCCTAGGCTTGAATTTACATGTAATACATTAAAGGGAAAAATAGACAACAAAAGTCCGTCCGCCTCAAGCCTCCCAAGCTATGTCCTTGGAGGTGGCATGCTACCTGTACCTGAAAATGATTTTCCCATATAGGGTGAGCCACAGCCCAGTAGAAATACACTAAACCAACTCATGAACATTGACTAAAAGATTAGCAGTTGATAGATGGCCAACACTGATACATCCACTTATATCATCTTACAGTTTCATGACCTACAAGTCCATGTTACAATTCATTTTCCATATTTTTTTTTTATTCTCAATTCATAACCATGGCTCAGAACCTGGCCAAACAACTCGTATGAGGTTGTAACTCATATTAAACATTTTCTCATTTAAATAAAAGATAAGCATACTAGCTATCTCAACACATTAACAGATAAGCATATGAGCTATATCAACACTTCCATAGATATGCCTAAGAGCAATATCACACTTCCAAAGACAAGCGTATGAGCTGTGTCAACACATTACTAAATAAGCATATGAGCTATATCCATGGAGTCCATCCCCCTATCTTCTCCCAAACAACATCCGGTTTAGAGGTCCATCCCCTATCATCCCCTAAACCGTGGAGTACATCCCCTATCTCCTCCAACTCAACACAATGCATATAAAC